>JAHSUH010000698.1:322500-722500 GCA_025388415.1 Cynanchum wilfordii | reverse complement strand
TGCATGGTTACCAAAACAATGCAGAGGACAGCCTTCAAGCATCTCCTAGGACATCCAATTTTGAAAATGAAGTATCTAAACATAATCATGATGATGAAAGCACAAGAAGAGAAAAGAAACCAACAGAACAACAATTCCAAGATCCAACCACATCAAGAACCTCTCCAGGGCAACGACGCCATAGAACTGATCATGAAATTGATATGAGCTTGACAGATTTTACATTCATAGAGAGAGGCTAAACTAGAAACATTCATTCATTCTTTTTCTTCTGTCTTTTTCCCCTCCTCTCTTAATATTCTTACTTTTGGAATTTAAGTGGTATCTCAAGGAACTCCTGTTTCCTCTAGAAGCAGCTAAATAAAAAGACCCTATTTTTGGTGTCATACAAAGCCCAACCAATGATTCTTCCCTTCTTACTACCCACTACTACTAGAAGGAGAGTTTTCTTTTCATTTTTTGTTCAAAGAAGATTTGAAAACTAAAAAATTTGAAGAAAAATGAAAAATTAAAGACAACTTAGGGAGAATAAACTAGGACACTAATAACGATAAACAGTTCTAGAGAAACAAGAACCAATCATTTCACGGTTCTCTTTTAGAGACATTCATTATCCTGAAAGTCAATTTTATAATTGACTTAACTATAAAGGACCAAAAGTCTTGCAATATCTGCCCACGGTACCATAACAAATATAGGGCCTTCAAATCCCACTTGATATCTGCACTTCAATCTTAAAAAAGAAACATATAACAAGACAAGCAAAATGGAAAATAGATCTTGTAAACGTCAATGTTCAACTTTTAATGATATTGCAAGCAGTCAATCATAGATCAGTATTGAGTTGTATCTAAAAATTAATATGCAACTTCCACAAGTTTTCCCGTTCAGAATAGAAATTAAAATATACGCAGATATGCCTCAGCCACTCTTTTCAAGATCAAGAACATCACTCCTGCAGATTGGGCAAGTTTTCTTTGTCACAAGCCACATAAGGATGCAAGAAGCATGATACTCATGTCCACACTTCTTTAAAGCACCAACCTCTTTTTCAGACCTAAAATCATCCTGTCAACAAAATGGAGAAGACATTCAACTTCAAATTTGATCTATTTATTATTCATTGGATTATTCTCTAAAGTTAAATGAAGGGAAAAACAGAACCAGCAGTATCATGAGGAAGAGAGAACCAGTGAACTAGCTCTATATTTCTTATATTTTGTACATTACAATACCTACATATATATACACATATCTTCCTAGACATATCCCATAAATTCAGAAAACATCTATTCTACTTTTCCCATAATTTCAGGAAATACTTTTCCCATAATTTCAGGAAACACTTTCCCATAATTTCAGCAATATTCTCTTCCCATAATTTCAGGAAGCACTTTCCCATAATTTCAGCAATATTCTCTACACTCCCCCTCAAGCTGGAGCAAAGATATCAATCATGCCCAGCTTGACCAAAAATTGTTCAAAGTCCTGTCTAAACAAACCCTTTGTGAAGATATCAGCTAGTTGCTTAGCTGAAGGAACATAAGGCATACAAATCTCCTTGTGTTCCAATTTCTCCTTGATGAAATACCGGTCAATCTCAACATGCTTAGTCCTATCATGTTGAACTGAATTGTTTGCTATATTTATAGCAGATTTGTTGTCACAAAAGAGCTTCATTGGTTTATCAATTGGAACTTTGAGTTCTTCAAGAACTCTTTTTAGCCAGATAACTTCACACACCCCTTGAGCCATTGCTCGATATTCAGATTCTGCACTGCTCCGGGCAACAACATTTTGCTTCTTGCTTCTCCATGTAACTAGGTTGCCCCACACAAATGTACAGTATCCTGTTGTAGATCTTCTATCACTCGCCCCTGCATAATCTGCATCAGTAAACACTTCAATTTTCTGATTTTCGCTCTTTGTGAACAAAAGCCCTTTTCCTGGACTCCCTTTAAGATACCGAAGGATCCTGTAGACAGCTGTAAAGTGTTCTTCTGAAGGACAATGCATGAATTGGCTAACTAGACCTACTGCAAATGCAATATCTGGCCGTGTATGCGACAAGTAAATAAGCTTTCCAACTAGTTTTTGATATCTAGCTTGATCCAGTGGAGTACTTTCCTTTTTGATCTCCAACTTTTGATTTGGATCTACTGGAGTATTGACAGGTTTGCACCCAAGCATACCTGTTTCCTTCAATAAGTCAAGAATGTATTTTCTTTGTGATATAGCTATGCCTTTTGAAGACCTAGCTACTTCCATACCAAGAAAATACTTGAGCTTTCCTAGATCTTTAATCTCAAACTGTTGGGAGAGTAATTCTTTCAACTTACCTAGTTCTTTAGCATCATCCCCTGTCATAACGATGTCATCCACATATACAATCAAGATTGCAATCTTTCCACCTGAATGTTTGTAGAACATAGTGTTGTCTGATTGTGCTTGAGAATAACCTTGTCTCATAATAACTTTTGAGAATCGTTGAAACCATGCTCTAGGTGATTGTTTTAGGCCATACAAAGATTTCTTCAACTTACACACTTTCCCATTAATAGACATTTCTTCAAACCCTGGTGGTACCTCCATGTATACCTCTTCCTCTAATTCTCCATTTAGAAACGCATTTTTCACATCGAGTTGGTGAAGTGGCCAATTCAGATTTACTGCTAAGGATAATAGTACCCTTATAGTATTCAACTTAGCAACAGGTGCAAAAGTTTCTTCGTAGTCAAGTCCATAAGTCCGTGTAAAGCCTCTAGCCACGAGTCTTGCCTTGTATCTTTCAACTGTTCCATCAGCTTTATACTTAATAGTAAACACCCACTTACTGCTTATTGGTCGTTTTCCTTTAGGAAGTGGCATTAGTTCCCGGGTTTCATTCTTCTGTAGAGCCTCCATTTCCTCGAGAATAGCTTGTTTCCATCTTGGAATTGCTAGAGCTTCATGTATTGACTTAGGAAGTTCATCATCTGTAATACTACACATAAAAGCTCGAAAGTTGGGTGAAAGTTTAGTGTAGGAAACAAAATGAGATATTGGATACAAGGGATTTTTGGTACATGTGCGAATGCCCTTTCTAAGAGCAATTGGTTCATTAAACTCAAGATCATTTTCAGCTAAAGGGTTAAAAGAAGAGATAGAATGAGAAAAAGTACCTTGATTCGGTTCCGACGTTGGCAATGGCAAAGAAGTAAGGGGCTCGATCCTTTGATGTGGCCTTCTTGAATAAACACGAAGCTCAGATGTTGGTGCCAAGTTAATTGGTCTAACATTTATGTCTTGATTTTGAAGTAGTGTTTCAGGTTCCATAGAGTTAGATATCCCAAAATCACTTATATTTTTAGGCATAGAAAAACTATCCCAAAACCGAGCTTCTTTTCCATTCTCCCCCCTAGGGAAGTTTGGGCAAAGAAGGGTTGATTTTCAAAGAAGGTGACATCTAGACTAACAAAATATTTTCCAGAGTGTGTATCATAGCACTTATACCCTTTTTGTGTTTGTGAAAAACCAAGAAAAACACACTTTATGGCCCGTGGATCCAATTTTTGTGATGTTGACCATGTAGATGAACAAAAGTTGTGCAACCAAACACTTTTGGAGATATATCTGTAAAGGATCTATTTAATGGAAAAATTGATTGTAATGTTTTGAGTGGAGGGTTATAGTTTAAAACTCGGGTTGGCATTCGGTTAATTAAAAATGATGCAGTGAGAATAGCTTCCCCCCAAAAACGTTTAGGAACATTCATAGAAAATAATAAAGCCCTAGATACCTCTAAAAGATGCCTATTCTTTCGCTCGGCAAAATGCCATTCTCTTGAGGTGTGTGGACACAAGAGCTTTGATGGATAATTCCATTTTGTTTAAGGAAGCTGCCAAGAATAGAATTAAAATATTCACGTCCATTATCGTCACGAAAAACTTGAATATTTGTCCGAAATTGAGTGAGGATCATGGCATTAAAGTTTGTAAAGGTTTCTAAGCCTTCGATTTATCTTTTAAAAGATATATCCAAGTAGTGCGGGTGTGGTCATCAATGAAAGTAATAAACCACCGAGCACCGGATACACCTTTAATTCTAGATGGTCCCCATTATGTCACCTGTGAACAAGAGAAAAAGGTTTAGATGGCATGTATTTCAAAGATGGATAAACGGGTTCTATGATGCTTAGCATATTCACACACTTCGCATTTAAAGGAACTCGGATATTTATTTTTAAAAATTAAAGGAAACAAGTGTTTTAAATAACTAAAGCTCGGATGGCCAAGTCTATAGTGCCATAACATTATTTCATCATCTAGACATAAAAGAGAGGAATAACTTGGTGTCTGAGCTTGTTTATCAAAAAACTTGCCGTCATCAAAATAATAAAGCCCGCCAATTTCTTTAGCATTGCCAATCGTCTTCCCCGAGTGTAGGTCCTGAAAGATACAACTGTTATTTAAGAATTTAACTTGACATGAGCAGTCATGAATTAAACTACTCACAGAGATCAAATTGCATAAAAGATTAGGAACATGTAGGACATTATTCAAGGTAATGGATGGAGATAGCACAATGGATCCTTTACCAGCAATAGGAGATAAAGATCCATCTGCAATTCTGATTTTTTGATTTCCAGAACAGGGAGAATACGAAGAAAAAATAAAGGAATTACCAAGTATATGGTCGGTTGCCCCTGAATCAATGATCCAGGGATCAATTTTTTCAAGGCTAGTACTAAAAGCGACAAGATTGGCACCTTCTTTTTGTGCACAAGGAGGGGATGAAAGTGAAGTATTAGAATATGAACTCATGAGTCGATACAACTGCTCTAGTTGTTCTTTGCTGAAAACAGGTTGTTCGGATGATTTTGATGAAGATTCTGCTACTGAAACTTGATAGTCTTTGCTCTCTCGTGCTGAATTGTATGGTGAAGAGATGTTTGTCGGCTTGCCATGTAATTTCCAACACTTGGCCTTGAGATGACCAAGCTTGCCACAATATTCACACATGGAACGATCCCGATCTGGTCGTCGTGAAGGTCGCTGAAAATTATTCTCGACTTTCCGAGAATTGAAAGCTGTATTTTCAGCAGCAGTAGGTGGAGCTGCAGTGAGCATGACTGTCCGACGACTTTCCTCTCTTCTAACTTCAGCAAAGGCTTCCCGTGTATTTGGCAAAGGATTTTGACTCAGAATCCTTCCTTTGACTTCATCAAGTTCCTTATTAAGGCCAACAAGAAACTCAAATACTCGCTCCTTCTCCAACATCTTTTGAAACAAGACCTGGTCCCGGAGTGCGGCTCCATTCAAATTCTCCAAATAAGTCAACCTCCTGCCATAGAGTTTTCAAATCAGTATAATACTGTGTCACAGTCTTCTCTCCCTGTTTACAATTCCATAATCTGGTCTTCAATTCAAACTATTGGGCTACATTTCCAAGATCTGAATATGTTTCATTAACTGCAGCCCAAATTGCTACTGCTGTGGGAAGAAATAAATAAGTCCTCACAATGGCTGGTTCCATTGAATTTACCAACCACGACATCACCATGGAATTTTCAGCCTCCCAAATCTCATAGTTATCAGCATCTTCAGTTGGTTGCTGGATAGAACCAGTGAGATACCCAAATTTTGTCCTGCCTCGTATGAACAATTTCACCGATTGAGACCATTGTAGGAAATTGTTTCCATTTAACTTGTGAGTGGTAATGGATATATTGTTCAGAATTTCGGGATTAGGAGAAATTGGTTGTTGTGGAGAAATACGGGTGAAAGTACCCGTAGATGTGGAAGAACCGGCCATGGAAGCTAGATATTATAACCTGGCTCTGATACCATGAAGTTAAATGAAGGGAAAAACAGAACCAGCAGTATCATGAGGAAGAGAGAACCAGTGAACTAGCTCTATATTTCTTATATTTTGTACATTACAATACCTACATATATATACACATATCTTCCTAGACATATCCCATAAATTCAGAAAACATCTATTCTACTTTTCCCATAATTTCAGGAAATACTTTTCCCATAATTTCAGGAAACACTTTCCCATAATTTCAGCAATATTCTCTTCCCATAATTTCAGGAAGCACTTTCCCATAATTTCAGCAATATTCTCTACATTCTCACTTTCTCAAAAATTAGTAAACTAAACATGAAGGGAAGCAAAATGAGAAATAGAAAGGAGTAAGGCAATATGGACAACTTACAAGGCAGATGACACAGGATTGCTTCTTGCTACGTCTTCCACCCATTGTCACACTCAGGCACATTGAAATATCTTCTTCGGTTATGCCTGTGCAAACCTTCCCCATCCTCTCTTCTAAAGCAAGGAGCTCCTGCATAAAGCAAACAACTAGGTTGTAATTGAAAAAAAACAATAACAATAATTTTTGAAAGGATAATTGTTGAGACTTCTTTGTATAGTTAGGCTTTTATATTGGCCCATTATTTTCTTTGTATAGCAACGTGGGCCTTAGTGATTGGTGAGCTAATGATTGGTTTGTATAAATTAGAATCTTGCACAGAAATACAGACAGAACATATTTTTCACATTCCCAAATTTGTCAATAATAAATCAACATTAACCTCATAAGTCATGTTGTCAATATCAAGCCTCATGCCTCTATATGCATCATGTGTGTCAGTCGACCTGCCGGTAGGGGATAAATTATCTGCCATCAGGAATGCCTACATACACATACACATACACAAAGATCAGATCTGTAAACAACAGTCCCAACAATTTAATTGGGCAGTCCCTTTTTAATGGTTTTTTTTTTTTTTGAAAAAAAAAGAAAAAAAAAAGAAGAGAAGATTGGAATAAAAGAATAAAAGATTGTCATTGGCACAAAAACCATGACCGGAGGGTTACTACTCGATCAGCTTTGGCTAAAAAACTACAGAAGACAACTATTATTCACAAATGAGATTAACAACAAAGAATCCCTAATTTTCAAAATAGGAAAAAAACGTTGAATTAATTTACAACTTCTTCTAGGTCAGGCAAGCCCTTTTGGAGATTAAAAATTAATTAACTTGGCCAATCACTAGAAAAAAACACAAAATTAAGAAACCAGGGTAAGATCTGAAGGTGTTTAACAACATCTAAAGCACAAAGGCTAACGATGGGAGGCTTACTTCAAAGCGTTGGCGGCAGAAACGATGAAGATGGCTTCCACCCACACTGTTTCGAAGAGGGAACGATTTGTGAAACTGTGATTAATTGTGTCCACGATTTAACAATTTCAACTATAGAGTCAGAGAAGAAGACTTTTTTCCTAATAATCACCCGTTTAAATAGGAATTAAACATTGGTTACCATATTTAAACGAGCCAATAGAAAATAAATACCACGTCACTTCGTAAAATCCAAAATATTTACTGACAAAAAAATATAATAGTAAATTATATAATCTACTCCCTTAATTTTTTTCGCTTGTCACCAAGGAAGCCCTCACACCCTTTAAATGGCTAAAATTGAGATATCCTTTGATTTAAAAGACTAAAATATCTCAAGACTTTAGTAATAAATCCTATCTTGATTTCTTAAAGTGAGACATATATCTCTAGAAAGTTATGAACACTGGCCTATGCCCAATTAAAAAGTCACAAATCTGAGGAAATATGAAAGATGACAATCTAAATATAATGAAGAAATGTTCAAAAGACACAGCTGGCAACTCTCTTACGGTGCACCTAACAATTTCCATTGATGAAAAAGGAAAACCAATCCTATTAGTAGTATAAATAACTTTCAGTCCGAGCAAGAGAATTATTACTATTTCTTCTTTCAGACATTGTGCATTAACTTACAAAAATGAGTTTACTTGTTTCTCATCGTCTCATTTCTTTTGATGAAAATTTTTTCTTTCTCCAGGTTTTACAGGCCTAGGAATCACTAGAGAAGAAGGGGGTGGGATGAGGAGAAATTCATTAGCAATTTTAATCATAATTTCTCATCATCTCATCTCATTAGATGGAAAATTTTTCTTTATCCGTTTTTAAAGGCCTGGGAAGCACTAGGAAGAAGGGGGTGGGATGAGGAGACATTCGTAAGCAATTTTAATCTTAGTTTCTCATAGTCTTATTTCTTTTGAAGGAAAATTTTTCTTCTCCAAATTTTATGGGCCTGGGATCCACAAGAGAAGAAGGTGGTGGGAATAAGGACATATTTTATAGAATTTTAATCTCAATTTCTCAGTATTCCTGTGATCTAATAATAAGAGGCAGAAATAAAAGACACCAACCTTAAATGTCATTCTTCCAGCATACTCTCTCCAGGAACTGAGTGGAATCTCCTATTAACTACTCCCTATATACCGCATATAGAAGTGTTGTGCCAACTTCAAGACATGTCCTTGTATATCTGGGAGAGGAACTTTCTGTAAAAGAATGATGACCATTGTCAGAAAAAAAAAAATGTAATATAACCCAAAAGGAAATAGCTGAATTCTAGATGGTAGGAGGGTGTAACTCCTAGAGAATAATCAAAGTGGCATCCGTTTGCCTCCTGAGAAGAGTCCAACATAAACATAGTTCAAAGGAGCATTAAACTGGTGGCCTAACCTAAAATTACATTGGAATAAACCAATTTCTGTGATGCGATTCCTGAAAGTTGATGGTACGACTTCATGATTCATTTTACCAGTACCTGCAATTGAGAAAAACTCTCCATTCCAATAATTAATTATTTCCTTGTTTTGTACCAACAACAGTAAAGGAAGTAATTCTATGATATTATTATTATTATTATTCAAAGTAATTATTATTTCTCACAGGAAGATATGACAAGGAACACATTATAGGAAACTTCCACTAATTTCTTCATGTGGATAAGTCAAAACAGTTACCAGTTCCAACAACTTCAGAAAGAGGGACAATTCACATGGTGGCTTTGGGCACAAATTGGCAGGATTTGGGAGCCAGAATTGTGAAAAGCATTGGTTACTAAATATTAAAAGGTAAAGCTCACGAGTATTCAGCTAGAGAACAGATATTTATCAGCAATATCATACTTGTGCAGACCAACATAATGTCTTTCACTCTTTTCTTAATGAAGCCAGTGATTAGAAATAGACTTGTTTAAGACTAGAAATCTTCAAACATGTAACCAGCACAGTGTAGTCTTAAATATCGTAAAAAATTACTGGATATCATGCCACCCTTTCTCACATGAAGCTAATGCATAGCTCATTCAAACAAACAGTTTAATTGTTTATGAGGAAGTTAATAAAATTTTGGAAAAGAGAACAGAAAATATCCCAGTTGAAAAATTTCCTAGCATTGGTACAATTTCTCATACAAATTTTTAATGCTAAGTCACTTCAGTCATTTCAGACCAGACTTTAGCCTGTTCATTGGAAAAGTTAACAAGAAACACAAAATGAGACATTGATCCAAAAAGAATACTATAGGAACAATGGACATCACAATGAGACATTCACAAACACCAAGAGCTCTAAAACATTGATACACAAAAAATACCATTTTGCCTCCATTACCTCACACAGCCACACAGCCCTTAAGAAATCACAGATGCTCATTCATAAAACCCATACAATATGATTACCAAAAACTACTCATTCTCACACATTGTTGCAAGAAAAAGAACACTCAAACCAAGCATTGTATCATATCATAAAGCTCAATTTCGAGTACTCATTTCAATCATATTGTAACTAGAAAAATCATACAGTAGGAATAATTGGATATAATTGCAGAGACTTATATATCATAAATAATATATATATATATATATATATATATATATATATATATATATATTTATATATATTTTATACACAATTAACATGAAAAACATTATCTTTAACATAATACATATAGGAAAAACCTAAATATCCCTAGTGCAAAAATGAAGTACTAGTAATTACCAGAAACCTCCGATTCTTGTCTTTTATTAGCATAATATATTAAAAGCACAAAACTACCAATCTCATAAATAAATGAGTAAACCTGGAATTTTTTCCAAGAAACAGACAGCCAAATATCTTCCATTTAAATAGAAATTATACAAATCAAAAATAAAAACTTAATCTGGTTGCTACAACGAATCTGTGAACAATAATATAATAAAGGATGATATAAAGACACTTACTAATTTAAAAAATTAAATAAGTAAATATATAAAATGCGATAATCATATCGGAAATAGAAATATGCACATATTGAAGTGATCATGCACGAATATATAAAAAAAAAAAATAAAACAAAATATAACAAGAAAAAGTTTAAATCAATGGAAAAAAAGAACAGAAAATGAAGATCGGAGAGTACTTATTTCTTGAAAGCATTGACGGAGAAACCTTCTGGTACTAGATATTGAGGGCTGAGACCGCAATATACAGGAAACTTGAACATATGTTCAGAAGGCGGAGGTTGGCGGGTTTCCATAACCGTTCAACCTTTTTCCGGTGGACGGCCTCCGAAATACTCGTGTCGCATTTGCTTTAAACACGAGATGTTTCGCGATGTGATTTTTTAAAAGAATTTTAATACATATGGATAGGTTTTAAATTTCGATAAAAAAATTTAAAAAATATAAAAATAATTAATATTTTTTAAAAAATGGAATTCGATAAAATTCTGGTAACATTCAAGCAATTACCATTTTTTTTTTTTAAGCAAATGTAGATAGTATATATATTATATATATATATATATATTACATGTAGATTGATTGAACTGTTTTCTTGAAGGCAACTCTTATAATAGATGATTATAATGTAAAAATATATTAATGTATTCAAAGATTTTTAAAAGATTTAAATATATGATAAAAATTTTTAAGAGATCTTTAAATATCTTCAATTTCATTATGTGATAATAAAATAAGAAATGTTAAAAAAAATAAATAATGAATGGTATATGTATCATACAGAATTTTCGACTAGTCTTGAATGAATCATGTTTACCACTTCCAAATATTGTTAGTCCTTACAAAGAGAAAACATAACCTTCTCTTCTTTTTTTTTTTTTTTTTTTTTTTAAAAATTTAGAAAACAGAACCTCTCTAAACCTCTAGGGATAGAAACACATCATAACAAGCAAATTGACAAAACTGGCCTTTAGACAAGAATATATGGCCTGTCAGTAGACTCGGTACATAGTGGTTTATGCATGCATATACATTTCAAAATTTGCATTTTCAGAAGCTTCAAACATTCTCTGAGGCATCTCTTTGAGATTCTTCTGACTTCCCTGCAGCAGCAAGCCTTTCAGCTGCTAATCTTTCTTCCAGGGCTCGAGCACCCCTTTCTCTGCAGTTTTGCAAAAGTTTTGGATTAATTCACAGACAAAGGATCAAAACTTGTCTATGGTCATGAAATTAAATCCTGCCGAAATGATTATGCAGTTTCAGTAAGCAACTAAGCTGACAGTTTCAGATTTTCTAATTTACATTTTTCTCTGACAGTGGATTCTCTAAACCAAATTAGTTGATATAAAATAGTTAACCTCCAGTTTAAGATGATTTTGAGTTAGATACTCAAATTCAATATACTAGAACAACAGAGATGATGTTCAGAGCTGAAAAGCTCTTAATCAATAAATCAGATAATTTCGTTATCCAAATAAGTGCTGAACAGATATAATCTGATAGCATAAGATCTATTTTACCACGTGGCCAATATGAGTACATCAAGTATAGCAGCATTTCATTCTATATCATGGGTATATTCTTATTTATCACTTGCATCACAGATCAACTATGCACGACATTTATATTCATTATTTTTCTCCCCTTTCATTCTTTCCTCATACTGTCTCGAATCCTCATCTACTCCACTGATAATATGCTAATTGCTTCTTAAATGACAATATTTCTTTACCGGAGAAAGTATTAAGCATTCGTTATTACCAAACTAATAATTTCAGAAGGTTGAGTGTGAACGTCTATATAATACATAGTTAAACTATAAAGTAAACATTCTGTAAGATATGTATGCCAGTGTCTGCCACAAAAACAGACTAACAGATGATTTCAAATTCAACTTGTTAATACTAAGATTAAGCTCAGTTAAATAACAGAAAGTTACCTCCTTCTGGATGCCTCAATAGGGTCAGAACCAGGCAGTGGTTCACCTCCCAAGGTATAGCCTCTGGCCTCATCAGAAGCTTCAGATCTTCTTCCACAAAGCATCCGCCCAAATATCGTAGCAATGGGATCAATAGCTGGCCTGCGTGCCATCCATTATAGTTAGCAGAAGCAAAGGGAAAGGGGGGCTGAATCCTCAGGCCTAGCTTAAGATTAGCAGCAAGCATTACTTACCTTAAAAATTCCGGAAAGAATGTAGAGAATGCAAATTCATCACTTGGATCACCCCGAAGTTTTGCTTCAGTCTTTCTTTGCCAATATCTGAGGTAAATCCAACCAATGTATGTGCCAAAAACTAAGGTTGGAAGGTACGATGCAGAATCGGCTGTGAAGAAGCTCACAGCAATTGATAGCAATAATGCAATAGAAGGCAACCACTGAAGATAGCACAAGATAGAAACAAAAAGAGAAGTTAGACTACATTTCTAGAATTCAGAGTCACTTTTCTCAAAATTACAAAAATCTTCTGTAGAGAAGTTTATTGATCCTTTTCCCCAGAAAAAAAAAAAAAAAAAAAAAAAAAAAAAAGGTCAAATAAATTCTCCTCAGCCACCTACTTTTGCTTTTATTTTCAGTAAAGGCAGCTCTTGATCAGGTATAATTTGTTTAATGCCGACAAGAAACCCTGAAAGTACCCCCTGGAATCCAGATATTGGCATATATCTACCATAAAAATCACAAAAAGATGTCAGCATTACATGTATCCTGGAACCAACAAATGGGAGAAAAATAGAAACAACCAGACAGACTAGAAAAGGATAAGTACATAAATGTTGGAATACATGGAATTTCCCAGTTCCAGGTAACAACTTGATACACCTAGTCCTTCCAAGACTGAGCAATGTCACTAACATGTAAAGTTTGACCAGATAAATATTTGAGGGATTATAGGTAGGATGGGGTTTGCTGTGATGTGCTGTGGAGCAGTCCTAATATTTTCTCAGAGAAGAACAAATATAAATCAGAGGTTTCATTCTTATCAACTAGACAAACAGTTTTTCCTTAAAGTTTTAAAACCCAAAAACGTATCTAATTTCAGAGAAAGTATAGCATTATGGACCAAAAGGACTGCTGCAAGCTACATGATTGTGAGGGAAGGGAAGCAGTTGAACCTGGGTGATGTAAGCTATTTTTGCATTATGACTGGGTCTTGAGAACTTACAGATAGTTTTCCTGTCTTGTAATGTAATACAAGGATATAGCTGTGATGAAAACGCAAACGGATGTTAAGAAGTTAACCACAAATATGAACTTCAAGAATTCCCTGGAACCCCAGATTGGTTCTAGCAGTTTGCCAAGAAAAAGGAGACCAATAGTGCTGACAATCACCTGAAAAAATAATAAAAAACTCAGGAAAAGCTTGCAAACTCAAAGAAAGAAACCTCCAGGTTATCAAGCCATCTAATCCCTTTTTGTTTACATTTGTATTAGATTTTTCTCTCTTTGGTTTCAGAAAATAAAGGTTAACTGCTAAGAAAAAAATTGCAGCAGTAGCAGCCAGAAGTACTTACCCCTTGTATTGACTGTTCCACATAACCAGCTGTTATAAGATTCCAAGCAAATGGGATTGTCCTGCAATAAACAGACAAAGTAAAAGTGTTAAACAACTAAAATAGGTTTCGGTTTCCTAAGTACTAATATGATTGTTACAACTTAGCTTTAGAATTGAAGCTGAAAGCTTCTCTCCCTATGGCCAGTGCAATATGAAAACAGAATAAAAGGAGGCCATATACATAAAGTTTACGAATACTATCCACACATTTTAAAACAATAACTTAAACTAAAATCTTATGAAAGTACTCTTTTCAATGAGGTACAATTACATTTCTTATAATGAATCACTTTGCTCAGTGATTCCATATTGAAAATTACGTTTTAAACTATACCAATCATCAAACGTAATTTTAGGCTAGAACACAGTTTTCATCATAGAATCATTCCCAATGCAAAGTAATTCCACCAAAACTTGGTCGGATTTCAACTCTACCAAGATAATACACCTAAATAGAACACATTCATGAGATTATGATGATTTTTAAGTATTGATTTGTAACTGTACCAAATAGAGGATTTTAGTTTCATTTTAATTCCAAGCAGTCTCTTACTCCATAATCACATTCTTTGCCATTAGTCTCTAGGAAGACCTCAAACACCTCCTTTATGCATAGTGGCACATTTCAATCACATAATAATCACATTAATAAAAAAGTTTAATAATAATAATAATAATAACAATAATGAATTGGCCACAAAATGAAGATATATATATACACACACATGCTAATAATTTATACATTATTAGACTGAGCAAACCGTGGAAAAAAGAAATTTGAAGAGGAAAAGTAGAAGCGAATACTTGGCGGGAATAAGAGCAAGATACGAAGCAGCAGAAGGCAGAATCTGAATAACAAGGTGGCCGCCAATGAGTACTACCGCAAGTCCCTTGCACAACCGTGTAAATCCACCAGTAAGCATACCCTAATTCACAAACACAAACAGAAAACACAAGTTCAGTGAAGATAATGATCAAGTTTCATAGATCTGAGTTCAAATTCATGACCAGACATGAAATCTAAACAATGAGATATACTCACGCCTCCTGGGAGTGGTGCAGAGCTCATTTCCTAGCTTGAAACTTGGCCAAAAAGAGAGAGAGAGAGAGAGAGAGAGAGAGAGAGGAGCAGGAACGCCGATCTAATAGAATTACCGACTTACGGAGATGATTCAACAATTACTTGATTTCGATTTCACAGGAAATTCAGATAATATCAATCAACAATGGCTAGGAAATTTGTCTATTCATGATCTGTTTTTCTCTCGATTCCCGACTTAGAAATTGAATATTACACATGCTTAGGAATTAAGGTTCTACGTAGGGACAAATTCTTATTAATTAAAAAAAAAAAAAAAAAAAAAACTTAGGGACAAATGAGTCATTGCAAGAGAAGTATTCAAAAAATTTAAATAATATAAAATTAAAACCATGTCTCAAAAATTATAATATTTATATTTTTGTTAAGAAAATTTTAAAAAATTCTTACAATTTTTTTTGCAATTTTCTACTACATTTTTTCTCCTGCAATTGATTTAGATTATTAACTCACTAGCGATAAAAAAATAAATAAATAAAAATTTTCGTATAAAATAAACAGTATCAATAGTATTTTAATTTTTTGCTAAAAATTGTTTGGAAAAATACAGGCTAAAGTGAAAAAAGACAACTATAGACAACATTATGTAAAGAAACAATTTCCTATAATCGAAGAATACATACATAGCTTACCCAAAAAAAAATAAAATAGAAGAATACATACATAGTAACCAGATGTTTTCTAAGCACAATATGGTCTAAGAAAAGGAGCTCTGAAACAACACTATCTACCTCATGCTACATACATACATATATATATATATGTATGTATTTATGGAACAGAATACAGAGAAGACAATACAATAAAACTTTTCTAAGACTGAAGAACCTTACTTTTCTTGATTCTTCCAGTTTTCTGTACACAAAATGTGGCATTTCATGTGAACATTTAGCATAGCAGGGAGAAAAGGAAAGTGTGCATATATATATATATATATATATATATATATATATGAGAGGAAGAATGGTTGAATGCTGCCTTTTCAGCAGTGCCACAACTATCTTAAACTATACAGCATCTGTATATTAGATCTTTGTCCAGCATCCGAAGAAACCAGTCTTGTCTTGACTGCAACTAAATCTTTAGTCCAAAAAGAGCATTTAGATTAGTGCATCAAAATGAACTCATCTTTGATCAAACAAACTTGCTTTTCTATTCGGATATTATACCCCAACTGCAATTTTCCTAGGAATAGAAGAAGAGACACGAGCTATGGAGACTTCAAACAAGGTAACTAACACCCGGGTACAAGCCAGTACCGATGCTGTAATGAGCATAACAAATGATGTCCAGTAGAACCTAGCCATCAATGCTGGATCTTTCCTTGCAGAATTCAGTTTGTTGAAGATAATGACCTTGATCCGCCGATCTCTCAAGAAAGATTGATAATCATCTATCATTTGTAGCCTTGAAATTGAATCTGGCCAGATGATGTGGGTCCCACTCGGCAACTGCAGTTGGGAAGAACTCAATCGACTAACTTCAACAACTTTGGCTAAAGTTCTCAATATCCATAGGTAAAACACATCTGCAATAACAGTAGAAAACTGCTGCCGGAAGGACCTTGCCTCCCTGGATACAATAGCTCGGATTAATGATGATCCATCCTGTTTACCAAAACAGACAAATATTGAATCTAAGTCAAGGGGGATATCCTACACAAGAATGTGAGAGAGAGAGTATATATATATATATATATAATATTATATGAAGGTAACTCCCTAGCCCTCCTAAATCACCAAACTTAGCTAGGATTGAATTTTAAGACAATGATTTCAACAGCCTAATAGACCTTGGTCAACATCGAAGAATCCCAGACAGACTTCAGAGACCATGAAGATTAATAGGAGTAGACGAGATAATGAGCATTAATAAGGATAAAACACAGGATGGAGGCACTCACAGCAGTCATTATAAGTTTTCTCAGCACGTGTCCATTTTCTGATGGTAAAACTCTCAAGATTAAGTTTGCGATATCATATACTCCACCAACTCCATTTGAAGAGGGCCCAGAAGATGTTTGAGAACTTGATGGTGGAGCCAGGTTTAGTCCTTTTCTGAACAAACAAAACAGAGTGGTCTCATTACTTCCACAAAAACTCGAGAGAGAGAGAGAGAGAGAGAGAGAGAGAGAGAGAGAGAGCACTCATGGTGAAAACAGAAAGGAAAAAAGCAGAGTCAGAGAATAGCAAAAGTACCTTACAGCACCCACTTTCAGGAAAAAAGCAAGCTTCTGCCACTGGAATTCTCTCCTTCTGTTTAAGACTACCTGCCCAGGGACATCCAAAGTAAGTAGAGCAGCACCCAGCTAGACGTTAATGGACATAAGAAAGGCAGAATCTTATAGTGCAATGTAAAGAAATTAAAATGATTTTTAGCCTGCATTTCCATATGCTTGTGGGTGATATGAAGAATTGTAAAGCAAAAATCTCTAACAGTAGTGACTTTCAAAGTCCTATCATCCAGGGATACAGGAAGACATCAGAAATTTTGGAATGTCTATGCTGCTGATTATGAAATAGACATACAAAAGCAATAGTAGGTTGATCTGAGATACATAGGGAATGGGTACATACGGATGTTCTTGAATTAAAATTTTGCAGAAATCATGTTTAAAGCAAAACATCTGATGCTCAAACAACTATATTAAAATCTACAGTGCAACAGAAGAGAAGTAGTAAAGTTTTCAGATTGCCAATTCAATATCCTGAAGTCTCTGTAAGTGAAGAAAACACTTGAGTTTTAAACCCTATTTGTCTAACATAGTAAGACATAATTTTAATGCCCATTGCATTAATGTACACACCGAGTGCAGAATTCGCCTTGAGGAAGCTGAATTTTCTGTAAGAAGTTTATGAACAACATATGGATATGCAGCCTCAAATGTCCTAAAATTTGGATCTGCAGCAACGGCCAATCCTGAAATAGAAAGAAAATGAAATAGATTATTCCAACTAGGATCAACATATCACCCAAGGGAGGTGGTGTCAGAACTAATATCAGGGACATATTACAATTGACGACAATTGAAATAACAATAATCACAGAGATTGCAACATATATTTATATAATTCATCATGAACATGCTAAATTATATCATAGTGTATATCAATATAGGTGCAGTGAGATGTGTGATAACATAAACAAAATGATAAAAGGAATGTACTCCTGTCTCGATATTTTCACATATCACTCTGAAATCTAAATGGAAAAAAGAGAGAGAGACTCTTTTCTTGTATTGTTTTCATATGAGATAATTTATATTTATCAGGAAAAAAAAAAAAAAAAAGACAAAACTAACTGATGACTGAATTATCAAAGATAAGAGACAGTACGAGAATTTTTACAAATTTCAGGCATTTCATGAAAACAAATAACAAACTTATAACCATTGTAAGCAGTGCATGTATGATAAATTGATGCTAGACTACTTATCAGCTTGTATATGAACTTAAATTTACCATCTCCTACTGTACCAACAGTGTAGGGGCATGTTTACATAATATGCAAAAAGATATTCAGAAAGTCCTTTAGGAAACACAGAAAATGAAAGAATTATCATGTTAACCTATTGCTATGACCAGATTATCACAAACAAAGTGATGCTAATACTCTGTTTTTTTGGCATTTTTTTATTGCATACAATAAATGATATAATACCTTAGACAGAATTAAAAGAAATTGGACTTGAAATCAATCATGGCAAGTGTGAAATATTACAATAGATCATCTACCTTCCAATGAAGCTAAAGACCTCAAAACAAGAGTGTAGTATGGTGGCATGCGGAAATGATACTTGAGAGCCACAGACCATATTTTTCCCAGAACCTACAAGACACACACTATGGCTTCTAATCAGATACCACAAGGAACATATGAAATAAGAACACAATCTATTAAGTTCAAACAAGAGAACTTAAGAAAATCTCCTGACTTATTTTCCACTTTCAATTGACATTAAATCAGTTAACAAAGAATGGTTGAGAATAAGAAGAAATAAAATGTAAAACCTTGAATAAATGAGAGAAAAAGACATAAACTCATAAACTTGGACTAAAGTGTCAAATCATAGTTCTCACCCGACTAAACTTGAAGTTGGGAATTCCATTATGAAACTCCACCTCTCCCAGGGCACATTCCAGGTCCTGGATCATTGTTTCACAAAAAGTGCAAGTTTTAGGCCAACATATTCAGTATAACCAGAACTGATAAAGATCAAGAACACCTAGACTATCAAAAACGAAACAAACAAAATTTGAAGGCTTATGCAAGCAAATTTTGGGTCCAACTCCTACCATGGTAACTCGGCGGAGATTAGTTCCTGGCCGCACAACATCCATCTCAATCAGTGCATTCACAAGAGATGCCCAATCCCCATAAACTATGTGCACAATTGATGCAAGCATAGAAAACTGATGTTTCTTTTCCATTCGACAAAGCAAGCCAAAATCAAGAAACCTAACATAATGGAGAGGTAAACAGAAATGAAGTATTTGAGACTTGCTTCCTAGCATAGAGAACATAGCACACCATGCTATCAAATAGAAATGTACTTACAATAACAGAAGAAAAAGATCACCAAAAATAATTTCTAAAAAGAAAAATGAAAATAAAATTACCCGATTTGTCTTGATGATATGTATCGTAGATTGCCAGGATGGGGATCAGCATGTAATAAACCAGTGTCTAGAAGTTGTATCAGTGATGCCTCCACTCCTTTATTAACCTATATGGTCAGTCAACAAGATGACATGAGATGATCATAGTTAACTAATGGATTATGGGAATCTATATCATGAATGGTCAAATGGCATATAGAACAAAGGACCATGTCATCTTTCAGAAGTTATACTTCCTTGCAAACTCCACATTACGAACAGAATACCTTCTGCACAATTTATTTCCAAGCAGATCCCTACTTCCTATCCATGGACAAATTGAAGAGAGTTTATTTATCTGTTTGATGTCATCTTCACGTTTTGATACCTTACTGGATACTTCAACAAGTCATAATGTCTCTAACTAAGAAGTAAAGGGGTCCTAACACTGTTGAGAAATAGAATAATAAGATCCATGTACCATGTCAAGAAGTTTTCTTTTAGCTTCATTTTTCCTCTTCTCTTCATGTCCAGGGGGTACATCAACTGATTCAGTAGATAGGAAGAGCAAATCACGTGGACTCTCACCAGCCATCCACTCCATAGTCAGAACCCGCTTTTGTGTCAGATGTCGGAGAACTTTCGGAACCATTATAAAAGGATATGGAGAATGTGCTTCCTGCATAAATGATTGCATATAATAATAGGAAAAAACTTTAATTGATTTTGGATTACTGACAGGAAAAGATTCAGAGAACTCTCTGCACAACTCACCAAAAGGATAAAGGATAAAGGATAAAGGATGAAATATTTCACTTCTATTAGATCTTCAAAGAAAGCAATGAATGAGGATATTTTGTCCTCTCCTCTTTTCCTATTTTTCAAATTTGATACATATATGACATTATAAATGAAATATCTCATATAAGAAGCTTGAGAATAAGGTAGTGAAGAAAACACATGCTCATACCACTAAAACATATCATGATAATTACAGGACTACTGAAAGAAAGGGATGTAATGCGATAAGCAAAAGAATGTATCTGATTCTACACAAATAAAGACAAAGGGTAACAAAACGTGAGAAAGGAAGACTTCCACCACCCTTCACAAAAAAGGAAAATTCTGCTGGGTGGAATCACACTTGCTCCGACCATCAAATACTTAGTTCATCAGAACCTTGTCACTGAATTTCACTGCTATAAAATTGTTTCCAATGCAATGCGGATTCATAGCAAGCATGTTCATGAAACAATATGGTAGCTGATAAGAGGTAATCAATCATGATCACTCTACTGTGTCTAATTTAAGGGAGATGGATTGAAAGAAGGCATAAGATTCTGTAGTATTTCGATATATCTTCAACCACTTGTGTTTGCAAATTTAATTGTGTTCACTCACATACCTATTTCCATATATTAAAAATTCTTCAGTGTAGGGCTCATGAGGCATCAGAATTCCTAGTTAATTGATAAATGTGGCATCAAAAAGGATTTTGCCTTCAGGACATTTTCTTCCTTCTCTTCCACCACTACACCATATACTACTTTCACTTCTTTATCCATTTCCAATGTGGGGACTCAGAGATGTTGGTATGTAACTTTTAGAGAAAAAGAGAATTCAGCTAAAAGATAAGGGGAAAAAAAAAAAGGAAAAGGTGCAGTCCCATAAATTCTTCAGCATTTGCTGCCTCCAAGGTGTCTAATCGAACTTGCAGCTAAGCCTTTACCAAGTTCAATAGCATAAAGGTGAAAGTCTCTCCTCATTTTTTCAAGTATCCTATTTACTTGTATTTCTTTGTCATTTTTATTTAAAGAGTAGGAGATGGGGTGGGGATGAAGTTTCAATAGAGAAAGTCAATTCAGCTTAAAGATGAGAGAAAGAAAATGTACAGTACCCTAAATTCTTCAGCATTTGTGGCCTCCAAAGTGTAATCTAACTCACCAACAAAGCCTCTACCAAGTTCATCAGCATAAAAGCGAGGATCACTCTTCCTTTTTGCTATCTTCCGCAAGACTCCCAGCTGAAAAAATTGATTAACAAATCATCAGGTAAAGTCTATTTGCCAGATGCCTGAATTTTACAGCAGAGGGAGAATTCAGTGCAAACCCCAAGGCGAAGGATGTAAATATCTCGAACAACCACATGGCGTAAGTTAGGACGTTGAACTTTTACAGCTACATCACAACCATCATGGGTTCTTCCTCTATAAACCTATAATGGCAGCCAAACTGCATATATTAGAAGCATAACAATTAGAAAGATAAAGAAAAGCAACCCTAAACCAGAAAAGTCTCTAGTTGCACATCCATATACGGTCACCTGACCAAATGAAGCTGCAGCCACTGGTTCACTAGAAATGTAGCTAAAGACTTTATTCACAGGAGAACCTAGTTCTTCCTCAATGATCTTCAAGGCTAAATTTCTGGGGAAAGGAGGAATTTGTTCATGGAGCCCAGACAATGCCTGCAATTAGAACTTCAACAGAGAAATTCAAAATATACATATATATAGTTTAATTAACATGATGATTTTCTTCGGAAGTTGCAGCAAAAACACACAAGGAAAACTCACCCTAATGCAGAAAGTAATACAGAACAGAACAAAATATGTCTGCACACTTGGTATCCTTTGACTTTCGATGGAATTTTTAAGGGTAAAATTGGTTTCTTAAGATAAGTAGAGAAGGGAAAAGCTAGGTTAAAAATGCTGGGAACAGAGCCTAAAACTTTGAATTTTTCACCCTCTGAAAAAAAAAAAAAAAAAAAAAAAAAATAAAGAAAAATATATACATCTTTATCATGTTTCAGGTTTGTGTGATATCAAATAAATTAAATATTAGTTCTACTTCTATTTGTCATAAGCAGAATGGTTTCTGATAGGCAAAGATCTATAAAGGTATGAAAGATTTCAAAAACATTCATCAAAAAGAATGAATGTTAAAGAAGTACATGTAATAAACAGGCTCACCTTTGATATCTCAGAACCAATAATATCTGGCCTCGTTGAGATGGACTGACCGACTGCATGATAATAGAAGATGAGTAGCTAATGGCAGGAAACACAAAAATAAAAGAAAATAAAATGGGAATTGGTGAATATTTCAAGACTTAGTCAGTATACAGATTAATACTTATTATTATGCCATATTCAGCCCTTTTGTCCCATCAACCGAAACAAAGGGAATTTTGAGACACGTAAATATGGAGAGGGCACAAATTACTTACTTTTGATAAATGTAGGTCCCAAGTTTAGCATTGTTTCTTTTAGCATCATCCCAAAATTGTACTGCAAAATATTCTTATCAACTTCCTTTCCCATAGTAGAACTGATCCCCGACATTCGAATTTTGATTGCCGCAGAAGCAAAAGCTAGAAAGACCTTCCAAAAGACACCAATCCAATTAGATGAACTTCAAGAAAGTAGCTGATAAGGAAATTGATAAGAGAAAACCTCTTCAAACGATTAGAGCAAGTGGATTGTTACTACGTTCTAGATAGTTAATGCAGGCACTAAGAATATGGATTCAGGGTAAAATTTATATTGAGCCAACTTTTGTTCAAACAAAGAGTCATGTTCAAAAGCTGAAAATTGACCAAGCAATGAAGAACAAAAATGTTACAACAGTGCTGATACAGAAACAAATCAAAGTACCTCCAAGAGTCTCAATGCTACTATATGAGGCCTCAAGTTAAAATACACAGCAACTTCTTCTGGATCATAGATTTCAGGGAGTGGCTTTGTCCACATCAGGGAGAGATAATAGAAATAATTAAAATATGTCTCCAATGCCTTAAGATCAGCCATGAACAAATCCAACCCAGAGAGGTCTGTCAAAACCATATGAAACTTCCATAATCAGTAACATAATCTTGTCAGCACTTATTTTCTGGTAACTATGAGTGCTGAATTCAATCAGCATAGAGTCTGAGTAAAAACTGAATGCATCAATATTGCATTTTGCATTTTCCATTTTTAGGTTTCTGAATGGAAGAGAGACTTCTGCCTATTTTAAATATAGAGAGTGAATCACATGTACAACTGGCATTTACTATCCCTTTATCTTGAATAGTCTCCTTCTCTTTATCCATTCCCATCTAGTTACCAGTTGGTATGTCAAACTTACAACTGGAACAAAATAATATAGAAAAACCTGTCTTCTTTTCAGCACATCTAATAAGGAAAAAGGATATTCTTTACAATGCCAACAGTCATGCTTTGATCATAACCATAACACAGATGTTGTAACCTTAGCAAAATCAAACTAGTAATTCAACTGAAAATAGAGGCAAGAGTGATATCTAGCGGGAAGTACAAGAAACCTCAACTTCACATTTAAGAACCTCATTTACAAATAGAAATAGGCACACACACACAAAGAATACAAATAGAAATTCAACTTTACAAATCCAGGGACATTCACACACAACATTAACTCAAACACAAACAAAGAAAAAATCAGTTATAATACCCAAAATGCTGAAATTAGCACTGAAAATAGACCTGGATAATGAGGTTGAGGCCAAGAAGGAGCTTGAGATGGAAAATCAGCTTCAGGGTTTTCAAGATTACGAAGCCAGATGACGTCATCCACTTTCTTTGCTACCTGTGGAATTCGAAATGCTTTATTGGCCCATTCAACACCTTTACCAAATCCCTCTTTTATAAAATTCATATCCTTCTTCACCACCTCCATTACATTGCCAATTGCTCCTCCGCCAGACCTAATTACATTCTGCTTATTCTTGTTCAAATTCCTAACGTTCTGTGAGGAACAACTTATGGGAATAGATGATGTTGAAGATAATGGAACAGCTAAAGCGAAGGCAGCCATAGAAGTGCCTCGCTAAAGCAACAACAACAACACCTCGGTATAAACTCAATTTTCGCTGAGAATTCAGATGAAAAAAAAGTACAAACTCAGACGGAAAAACAGAGGAATCTCATACATTTAGTTCCAATTTTCACTGATCAACCATGGAATTCCTCGCTACCATTTTCATCAATTTCTTTATTTTTTGTGGCTGTGGTTACTGATTAGGCGAGGCCAGACAAACTATATATCTCCGGTGAAAATAATTCTGGTGTTTTACCCAAAAATATCACAATTTTGTATTAAAATTCCCCTTTTTCTTATCCGATAAATATTATACCAAAACTCAAAAATTAAAAAGTGCCCAATAGATAGTGTTAAAATTTTATTCATAATTATAAAAGTAACCCTAGTTTTCATTAAAATTTTGATTATTCTTAAATCATTTGAGTATAAACATTACCATATTTTATCGTTATCATAATTTGAATTAATGTAAGAATACTTAAGTTTTAATCGTGTTGTCTATAAAAATTTGATTTAAATTACAAATAACTTGTTTACGGTCAATTTATTTATAACCTTCTAAATCATATATATATATATATATATATATATTTTATATAAACTTGTTAAAGCTATGAATTCGAGTAAAATGTTTTTGAGAAATTATAACTTCTATCACGTCTATAACTCATGACTAATGTTTCTACCAATTGAACGACGCATTTTTGATGAATTCGAGTAAGATTAGTGTTGTGACCTCCTTTTTCTAATCACTTCAGCCAATTCCGATAATCAACGAAGATTGCTCTTCAAATAGCTCATCCGAATGCTTTAATCAAAAACAAACAAAAAAAAAAGTGAAAAGGACTAGAGTTTTTAGAGAAAGTTTCATTTACTATTCTTATAAATCATCCTCTTATTTGTAAAAAGTTGGCAATAAATGACAACTCCTAAATAAATTGAAAATTGCTTTATTGAATAGATCATTTAGAAATATATAGAGGATCTTTGAATATCTTCTGAAGATATTGAATATCTACCAATTAAGAACGAAAATCTTCAAAAAATTTAAATATAATACAAATTTTCATAATAAAATCTATTAATCAACAATTCAAAGAAGAATATATATATATATATATATATATATATATATATATATATATATGACCCTTCTTCGTCATGCTGTTTTCCAACAATGTAAAGTACACCTAAGGGATATATATATATATATTATGTAAAGTAGGGTTAATGTTTCTTGGATTAATTTCCTAATGGCTTTAAACTCAAAACTTTTCTCCACTCGTGTGTATATGTATATTATTATGAATATTTGTATGTTAATTACCTTCACTATCTCCATACCTAAATTATCTCAATTACCCACTATCTCCATACCTAAATTATCTCCACTACTTTCACTATATTCTACCTAATTACTTTCACTATCTTTATACCTAATTACTTTCACTATCTTCATACCTAATTACTTTCACTATCTTCATCCATTATTGTTATTATTTACATTATCTCTACTACCTCTTCATCCCTATAAATAGAGGTGAAATGTGTAGTTTTGTAGTGACAAGAATTCACAAGAATATATGAAAATACATATCTTCTCTTCCTCTTCTTTTCATTTGATTTCTATCTTACATGTTGTTCTATATTTATTTTGTTATCAATAGTTTTATACAATAGTTTTATAACACGTTATCGACGAGTCTCTAACCAACCGAGACTAGAGGCCTACTACCCGAGTAAAGTGTTTTTTTAAGTTTATTTGAAGAATAATAAGGTACGTTATTTACCATTATGACAAATCTTACTAAACTTGAATTTGCGATCTTCGTCATCATCTTCATGATGATTTGAAAAGAGAATATCTTACCGTGAAAGATCCCCTTATTTTGTGGGAAAATTTTGAAAGAAAGGTTCGACCACCGGAAGATGGTCGTCCTCCCTAAAACACGGTATAATTGGTTGCACTGAAGTTGCAAGATTTTAAATCCAACAAAACAATGAATTGTTGATGAAAATCACGATACTTGACCAACGAGTTCTATTCCATTCCCAGGTGAATGATGTTATAACTCATGATCCCAGAAGAGATCGTAGTCATGGTTATAATTATGATCATGGATATGTACTCGTGATAAATTTGGCCATTATAATCATAACTATCGGGATGATAATTCATGTACCAAAAATGTTGATGACCACCCGAAGTGGCCAAAAGAATTAGAACATTATATTATATATTATATGTTTATGTAATATATTATTTTTTGTTATTTAATATTTTAGTTATCTTATATTTAATGTTTTTGTTTTGTTATTATTTATGGTCTTATGATTGCTTATTATTAACTCACAACCCGAAGTTTGTGAGATTATTTGCTTAATTCACAACCTGAGTTTGTGAGAAATTATTTGTTTAATATTCACAACCGAAGTTTGTGAAATTATTTGCTTAATTCACAACCAGTAAGTTTGTGAGATTATTTGTTTAATTCACAACCAGAAGTTTGTGAGATTATTTACATTGAATATTATTAACTCACAACCCGAAATTTGTGAGATTACCAAATGGTTATGATCCCCTTTTTATGGGTTGAATGATGACATTGAAAGTGTATGCCTAATCGACGGTGGAACTACACACACCATACCTGAAATACGAGAAATATTTTTCTCATTTGAATGTGGGAGAAACAAGTGTTACCACAATAAATGGTAGTGTAAAACTTATTGAAGGCTCCGGAAGAGCTAATATAATATTACCGGGGAGGAACTATGATTGCTATTGATAAAGCACTATTTTCCTCAAAGTCTCGAAGAAATCTATTGAGTTTTAAGGATATCCGACATAATGGATATCATATTGAGACTATGGAAGATAACGGTCATGAATATTTGGCTATTACGAAAATGACCTCGGTAATAAGCATTTGTTGGAAAAGCTACCATCTTTATCCTCCGGCCTATATTATGCTAAAATTAATGACATTGAGGCGCATCATTTAGTAAACCGGTTTACTAATCCCGTTATTTTTAAAATTTGGCATGATCGTTTGGGTCATCCGGGATCAATTATGATGCGAAAAATTATCGAGACAACGCACGGTCGTCCTTTGAAGAATCAAAGGGTTTTTACTGCGATAAGCTTTCATGTGCTTGCATGTTCCAAAGGGAAATTGATTATAAGGCCATCACCATTAAAGGTAGGAGCCGAAAGTCCTACATTTCTAGAACGGATTCATGGAGATATATGTGGACCGATTAGTCCACCTTGTGGGCAATTTCGATATTTTATGGTATTGATTGATGCATCGACCCGATGGTCATGTTTGTTTATTATCTACCGCAACCCGGCGTTTGCAGATTACTTGCCCTAATAATTCGCTGAGAGCGCAATTTCCCGATTATCCTATTAAACGAATCCGTCTAGATAATCTTGGTGAATTTTCTTCGATGCATTTGATTCTTATTGCATGTCGATCGGCATAATTGTGGAACATCCCGTAGCTCATGTTCACACACGGAATGGTCTAGCCGAATCATTTATCAAAAGGCTACGGTTAATTGCTAGGCCGTTATCGATGAAAACAAATCTCCCTACGGACTTGGGGGCATGCTATTTTACATGCCGCAACACTTGTGCGTTTAAGGCCATCGAGTTATCATAAATTTTCTCCTCTACAGTTGGCTTTTGGTTCGGAGCCTAATATTTCTTATTTGAGAATTTTTGGGTGTGCTTGTATATGTTCCTATTGAACCAACCCAACGAACAAAAATGGGTCCTCAAAGAAGATTGGGGATATATGTTGGGTATGACTCCCGTCTATTATAAGGTATCTTGAACCTTTGACAGGGGACGTTTTTACGGCAAGATTTGCTGATTGCCATTTTGATGAAAATTTGTTTCCCAAATTAGGGGGAGAGAATAAATGGTATAAAATTGAACTTGCGTGGAGAACATCATTGAATCATTTAGATCCACGCACAAATGTGAGTGAACTCGAAGTTCAAAAGATAATTCATTTGCAACAAATTGCAAATCAACTGCCCGATTCTTTTGCCGACTCCGGAAGAGTCACTAAATCGCATATTCGAGCTATAGATGCTCCTATACGAATAGTTCCTGAAGAACAAACAGGAAATCCTATAGCTGTTGAATCAAAGGCGCGCCGCGTGGCCGCCCCTCGGTTCTAAAAATAAAAATCCTCGAAAGAAAAGAGGATTAAATGATCCAGAAGATCATGATGAAAACCAAGGGACAACCGATGAAAAGATTCCAACTATAAATGATGAAGAGAATTCGAAATCTCTATTAATTATACAACTTCGAATAAAAGTTGGGATCGAAGTAAAATTTCTATTGATAATGCTTTTGCATATAATGTAGCCCTTGATATTGTCAAGGATAATGAGGATTTAGATCCTTCATCGGTTGAAGAATGTCGGCATAGAATTGATTGGCCTCAATGGAAAGATGCGATTCAATCGGAATTAAATTCGCTTGCAAAGCGAGAAGTTTTTGGACCCGTAGTCCAAACGCCGGATGGTGTAAAACCCGTTGGTTATAAATGGGTGTTTGTGCGAAAACGAAATGAGAATAATGAAGTCGTAAGATATAAAGCACGACTGTCGCACAAGGCTTTTCACAAAAGCCGGGAATTGATTATGATCAAACTTATTCACCCGTATTGATGCTATTACACTCCGATATCTTATAAGTTTGGCGGTTCATGAAAAGGTGGATATGCGTCTAATGGATGTTGTTACTACTTATCTATATGGAAGCCTTGAAAAGGAAATTTATATGAAAATCCCCGAAGGATTAAAATTATCAAAGGCTTTTAATGGCCTCGTGAGAATTATTCCGTAAAATTACAAATCATTATATGGGCTTAAACAATCCGGGCGCATGTGGTACAATCGCCTTAGTGAATTCTTATTGAATTCGGGATATAAAAATGACCAAATCGTCCATGCGTATTTATTAAGAAATCGATTTTGGTTTTGTGATTCTTGCTATATATGTTGGCGATATTAATCTCATCGAACTCCGGAAGAGCTCCAGAAGCTATAGATTGTTTGAAGCGAGAATTTGAAGTTAAAGATTTTGGGAAAACCAAGTTTTGTCTTGGGCTTCAAATTGAACATGTGGAAGATGGAATTTTTATTCATCAGTCAACATATACGACTAAAGTTTTGAAAAGATTTTTCATGGACAAAGCATATCCATTAAGTATTCCAATGGTTGTGAGGTCACCTGGATGTAAATAAGGATATTTTTAGACCTCGAGATAATGATGAAGAACTACTTGGTCCCGAAGTACCATATTTAAGTGCTATTGGTGCATTAATGTATCTAGCAAATAGCACTCGACGCGATATAGCATTTGCTATAAATCTATTGGCAAGATTTAGTTCTTCACCAACACGACGACATTGGAATGGTGTTAAACATGTCCTTAGATACCTCCAAGGAACTATTGACCTCGGATTATTTTATTCAAATAAAAATGATCCAATATTAATTGGGTATGCGGATGCCGGTTATCTTTCCGATCCGCATAAGGCACGTTCTCAAACCGGCTATTTATTTACATATGGCAATCTCTGCTATATCATGGCGCTCTACAAAGCGAACTATAACAACGACTTCTTCTAATCATGCCTGAGATAATAGCCGTTCATGAAGCAAGTCGAGAATGTGTATGGTTGAGGTCAATAATACATTATATTAGAGAGAATTGTGGTTTATCTCCCGAAGTGAGATTCCAACTCCTCTATATGAAGATAATGCGGCTTGTATAGCTCAATTGAAAGGAGGGTATATCAAAGGAGATAGGACAAAACACATTTCACCCAAATTTTTCTTTACTCATGAACTTCAAAAGAAGGGTGATATTGATGTACTTCAAATCCGGTCATGTGATAATCTTGCGGTTTATTCACTAAGGCTCTTCCACCGCAACATTTGAGAAATTGAGATATAAAATTGGTTTGCGTCGGTTCAAAGATTTCAAGAGTTCATCTCAACGGGGGAGTGTTGAGATTAATACCCGGCCGATGTATGGATTCTTCATATTCCTCGAGAATGACCAATGAAGGAGGCGTAATTTGAAATTACGGTTTCTCATCCGGGGATCGGACGAAATTATTACTACAATCGAACGAAGTTCTCGGAATGTTCCCTAGCAACAGACTTATGTAGAAGTAAAATCTTCATTAAGATTCTTCTTGTGGAAGACAATAAAATTAATGTGATGGTAACGAAATCGATGATGAAGCGGTTGGATCACGACATAGAAGTCGTAAATAATGGAGTTGGAGTTGTGCGTACATAAAAGAATATTGTACTCTTTTTCCCTTAATCGAATTTTTTCCCACTGGGTTTTTATCCGATAAGGTTTTTAACGAGGCATATTCTTTATGTAATGGATATCCAAGGAGAAGTGAACCCCGAAGATTCATCACATTGAATGGAGGTGATAAGGTTTTCATGAGACATATTTATTTACAATGGACATACAAAAAAGGGGAGTATTATGAATATTTGTATGTTAATTACCTTCACTATCTCCATACCTAAATTATCTCAATTACCTTCACTATCTCCATACCTAAATTATCTCCACTACTTTCACTATATTCATACCTAATTACTTTCACTATCTTTATACCTAATTACTTTCACTATCTTCATACCTAATTACTTTCACTATCTTCATCCATTATTGTTATTATTTACATTATCTCTACTACCTCTTCATCCCTATAAATAGAGGTGAAATGTGTAGTTTTGTAGTGACAAGAATTCACAAGAATATATGAAATACAATGATCTCTCTCTTCCTCTTCTTTTATTTGATTTCTATCTTACATGTTGTTCTATATTTATTTTGTTATCAATAGTTTTATACAATAGTTTTATAACATATATATATATATAAACGTTCACGAATGAATTCAAATCAAATTTTCGTAATAAGATTCAATACTTAAATAATTCAAAAAGAAATATATATATATATATTTAACTTATGAATCAATACAACAAGTCAAAGACAAAAGGAAATGTGTACATATATATACATATATATATATATATATATATATATATATATATATATATATATATATATATATATTATTAAAAAATCAATAATTCACTTATAAAAAAAAAAAAATATAAATCAATAATATAATTTTAGAAAGTTAAAAAGTAAAACTACCAAAAATGCCCTTAATAATAAGTTTGAGATGTGTTTATCACATGAACCAAATAATCATAATATTTTATAAATTTAAGACCTATGACCAAGTTAAGGAAAACGGAAAATAATTAGAGGACTAAATTCTAAAAAATATAAGAGGGAAGACCAAGTTAGGAAAAACAAAAATAGTTAAAAGGACTAAGTTCTAAAAAATAGAAGATATAGGACCAGATTAGGAAAAATGAAAACAATTAGAGGATTAAGTTGTAAAAATATAAGATGTAGGACCAAGTTAAGGAAAATGAAAATAGTTAGAGGACTAAGTTGTTAAAAATATAAGATGTAGGATCAAGTTATGAAAAATAAAATTAGTTAGAGGACTAAGTTAAGAAAAACGAAAATAATTAGAGAGCTAAATTGTAAAAAAAATATAAGATATCGGGCCAAGTTACGGAAAAATAATTATTTAAAGGACTAAAAGAAAAATATTTATTTTATTTTTTTTTAAAAAAATGATTTTTATTATTAAAATATTATCTAAAATACCAATAAAAATAGGACACGTATCAGTTAAATTAAAAAATATACCCCACAACTTAGATTTTTCTCTCCCTCGAAGCCAAATCTCAACCACGGAATCCCAAACCAAACAAAATCCATCCACATAATATTCCCCGTTGATGTCAAAATGGATGAACTGAGTAATACGTGGCCCAATAATATAAAAGAATCTTCCACCTCTTACCCAATCAAAATCAACATTTGGATTTGCCAATATCCCCAAAAATAAATAAAATTTAATATAACCTCTCTTCCTTTCCCCCATTATACTCTGCTCCCCACTTTCCCCATTTCTTCTTCTTCTTCTTCAGTTCAAAAATCTATCTGCATTTTTTTATTCTTTCTTTCTGTGATTCTGAAGGAGAAAACTAAAAAAAAATGGCTGCAAATTCATTGATGAGTTGTGGGGTTGCGGCAGTTTGCCCATCTGTTCTTTCTTCTTCAAAGTCCAAATTCGCTACTGCTTTGCCAATGCCAAACTCCATTAATGCCTATTCAAAGTTCTCCATGACTGCAGATTGGATGCCTGGTCAACCAAGACCTCCTTATCTAGATGGCTCTGCACCCGGGTAATTAATTAATTAAATTTTGTTTTTCAATAATTACTCCCATTTTTCATGAAATTGTAATGTACAATTTGTTGGTGGTAGCTAATTATATATATGTATGTATTTGTAATGTATTTTTAGAGACTTTGGCTTCGACCCACTTCGTCTTGGTGAAGTACCAGAGAATTTGGAGAGATACAAAGAGTCTGAACTAATCCACTGCAGATGGGCTATGCTTGCTGTGGTGAGTGATCAGTTTCTTTGTTTATATTGTTTCTTTTTTTGATGTATTGATTTGGATCTTGTGTTATATTTCATGTTACACAAATACAAAATCTAACCAATGTCATAATTTTATTTATATTCAAGTCATTTCTTCTAAATCACCATTAGCAATGTATAATGATGTTGATATAATGGAAAAAATGAAACAAGAAATAGCTTATGTTACATTCCACGTTACGCTAATAGTATTCAAGTTATCTATTTTGAATCAATGGTAAAATCATAACACTTGATATATTTATATTAGTATAACAGAAACTGTAGAAACTGTAACGGATATACTTGGACATTAGATTTGTGATATATATATATATTGATTTTTGTAAGTTGATTTTGGATGGCAGCCAGGGATTTTGGTACCTGAGGCATTGGGTTTGGGAAACTGGGTAAAGGCACAAGAATGGGCAGCAGTACCAGGTGGACAAGCAACTTACTTGGGCAATCCAGTGCCATGGGGAACTCTTCCAACCATTTTGGTCATAGAATTCATAGCCATTGCTTTTGTTGAACACCAAAGAAGCATGGAGAAAGACCCTGAGAAAAAGAAGTATCCTGGTGGTGCTTTTGATCCCTTGGGTTACTCTAAAGACCCTGCAAAATTCGAAGAACTCAAAGTCAAAGAGATCAAGAACGGTAATATTTTATATCACATCATTACATATTTATAATAAATGACGGAGTATTACATTTATTATCGTTAAAGCCTAGTGTCCCAGACAAAATTGGTCTAAGCCCATGAACAATCACAATTAGTGAATGTTCGAAACTCTAGAGGTGGTATAACACTTAACTCCCATAATCCGGTTCGAGACTCTAGTGGCGACGCTCACCCATATGGTGTAACACTTAATTCTCAAAGTCCGATCTAGGACTCTAAAGACTGCTCTCACTCATATGGTGTAACATTTAATTCCCATATTGGATGTTGATATCCCGCTTTGATACCAATTGTCACGATTTAGACCCATAAATCCGCAACGTGACTATAGGGTTTGGTGATGCATAGAGTAAGTTAATTGATAATGTTCTCATTGTACTAAAAAATATATATGGAGTTAACACTAAGTGACTAAACCTATATGTATATTTTATATCACATTTTTACATATGACACGGGATGGAATATCATAGTTAAAAATGGAAAATGTAAGGCAAAGAATTATATATTGATTTTGTGTGTATATATATATATATATAATGGTGTACAGGGAGACTTGCATTGCTAGCATTTGTGGGATTTTGTGTACAACAATCGGCATATCCAGGAACAGGACCATTGGAGAACCTGGCAACTCACTTGGCAGATCCATGGCACAACAACATTGGAGACATCATCATCCCAAGATCAGTTTCTCCTTGAATTGTAGAAGAAATCATACTACGAATTTGTTAAACAAAAAAAAAAAAAATCCCTTGTAATATTGTGATAATGGTGGACATTGTTAATTAATGATGATCATGAATCTAAGCTTCACTACTTTGTATCCTTGAATATAACATTAGATGTGTAAATTTTTTTTTTTTATTTTTCATTGTGTGTGTTTATGTGTGATTTGCTTTTGATATCAAATTTTAAACGGCTGCATACATATGAGTATGATTTTGATTCTATAATCTTACTTAAATCATGAGAACTTTTTACTGACTCATTTATATTTTAGAGTTCTTAATATCTTATTAATTTAATTTAAGAGAAGCTCTTGACTTGGCATAATAGGAAATCGTATGTTACAAATATGGTCTCCTTCTCCGGTCACTCTCCCTCTGCTATTCAAATTCGGTTAGCTGTCAAAACAAAGCCAATTGGGATGGCTCCCCAAAATCTCTTCAGATATTTAAGTCAAAAATTGTAAGCAAAGGTAGAGAGAGTTTTAGAGACAGAGTTTCACTTAAGACTTCTCATATGATTTATAAATGATTATAGTATAAGAATATAGTATTCGCTATATTTTCAACTATTATTTAGAAGTGTCATAATGTGTAATAAGATCTTTATACTAGATTTAAATACTATTATCTCTAAAGGAATCGTTTAGAGATTTATTTGTATATTTCCAATTGATATTCTAAATTATACAAAAATAAAAGATTTTATATCTAACACGAGATTGAAAGTTCGAAAAACACTTATTGTAAGTTAATATAAGGGTTGAACTTTACAGGTCTCCGAAAATTAAATATCTAACCAAAAAAATTTTAATTTAATCTCAGACATATTTATATGCTGCCGCTACCCGATTTATTGCTGGAGTATCTTCGTTTCTCGCTTCCGAGGAGGTTGTATTAGCGTGATCCAACGGTGGACAGCAAGCCTGGTTCTCCTGAATTTACGGTAGGACGTGGATCGATCTTGACGCGAACAAACTTATTGGGCTCTAAGTCAATCTGGATGGATGATGGCCTTATTTCAAATGTAAGGCCCATATGTCCAATTTGAGATCCCAACAAATTCCTGTCTTTGAGTAAAAATAGTTTATTTTGTTACCATTGGTTAAGACTCGATTTTATCGATAAAATTTAGGATCCGATCTTCCTCTCGCAATGCACCAATCTAACTTGAATGTGGATTGGCTTAAATGCGTCTTTCTATAGTTTGAAACATATCTAAGACACCTCGTGACTTTAGCAAAAAACAAAAGAAAATAATATGGCTGGTGAAAGAGTCTTAATTCTAACATAGTTTTAAAAGATTGCATATACAAGTACAAATTCAAGCTGAAAATCTCATTTAAACCAAAAGAACTATTTACTAACTTGCTCATAACTCGAAGGTTATTTCAATTGTCATTAATAGTAAGTAAATTTGTATTATAATGAATGGATTTCTAGATCACAAAAATGAAGATAACACATAAATTCAAGCAATATATATTGATTGACAAACTTTGAAACATGTTTTAATATAAATAGCAAAGAATTCCTGAATCGTGAAAGGTTGATTGGATGTCCATCAGTTACGGATTTTTTTCCCTATATAAGTCTTTTTCATATTGGAAATATTTCTATATATATATATATAATCATGATATATTCAATTATTTCTCATTGGTTGTATTTTCTTCATTTTTGTACGGCTACCAATATTTGAAAATTTCCAATCCCATAATTTTCTTTCCAAGATTTATCATTTCTCATAGTGTCCCTATAGTCAATGATATATGAATAAGATAACATAATTACCATTTCGATTAAATTTAGAATGCATAGTATTTACTCACATAGGAATAATAATATTTTTTATCGTGCCTGCTGATAAATCATAAATTGTCATAATTATAATGTTTAACTCTCTTATATTTTAATTCGAGATTGAATTAATTTGTGGAATTTGTGTTCGTTTTGATTTTAGTGATAGAAAATCAAGAATTGAGTAGAATTTAACTTAAAGACGTGTTTTTGTGTTTTAATTATCAATTGTTATAAAGAAGTCTCCAGGAGAAAAAATACTATTTTCATCCCTATGACCTTGATTTACCTTATTAATACATAGACTAATTGTTTCAACTAATACAAATTTGATTCAAGTTGTATATATAGACATATTTTTTTTGCTTAAGCATCCGAATCCGAACCCACATGGGCCGACTAATCCGGATTCGGCCTGGGGTGCGCTCGCAGAGTCCAACTCTTATTCGAGGGTGAGGGTTTGACCCAGAGCTTTTTAACGTGTCGCTAACCACCTCAGGGGGATTCGAAACCTCGACCATCCGCCTTGGGGAGAAGCATTAGGAGTCCGCTTACCAACTCCCCAAGCTGCTGGGTTGAATATATAAACATTTGACTATGTCTCGAAATAAGAATGTCTTATCTTGACAGTTTTTACATAACCCTTAAAGTCAAATCTATTATTTTGTGTAGTATTCAGACGAATATGATGAATAATATTCTTAAACGTCAATAATTATAGATAATAGCAAATGATCTTAGAGTTAAATTTTATTGCAAAATTTGAAACAAATTCAATTTATTAGTCGAAGAAATGACTTTGGAATAGGAGTGCAATTATTGCAATTTGTCTTGAAAACCATAATTGAGAAACAAGATCTATTTCTAGGTCAAATACTAGAGTGGTATGAACACAAAAAAACACACAAATTTTTTTGTGATGACAAACAAAGATTTCAACAATGTAAGAAGGCTTTGTTTTGTACCATGTGATATTTCCTAATCATAGTTCCGTATGAAAAATTGATACATCACAATATTTCTCAGCAGCAGCAGCAGCAGCAGCAACAAATACATACAAATTCGGTCCAGAGAGTCTCATCATATATATTGTATATTATATGCCTACATTTTTGTTCTTTTAATGATGCCATTTTTGGCTTTTTGTAGAATCCACAGCTGTCTTTTCTTCTTTTCATTTTCTTTACTCTATTCAAAAACCCTAATTTTTCTTCTTCTTCTTTTTCTTCTTTTTTTTTATAAAATATAATTCATATATCATGAAAATTACCAGCTGGATTTAACATATACATGTATAAGATAGATATATATATATATATGCACATAATCAATTTTAGATGTTTATGGAGGCGCATATGATATGATAAGGAGTTTTTTTTGCTTAAGTGAGATCGGAGTTTAAACTCTTATTTATGTATATAACTATTTAAAATTTGGGTCACAGTTTCTTTCCGCAAGAGACCAACCCGGCTCGAACAGGGATTAGTCCGGATGTGAATTGGTTTAAAGGTATCTTCTCATCGTTTGAGATTCATCTAGAACACCCCGTCGCAAAAAAGAAGATGTTTTCGGATCAACACATCATCAGAAAATTCCTTAATCTAGAACCACAAATTAACATCAAAATCACAAGCTCTTTGTCATTTTCAGACATGATATAGTGATCATATATATACATTTTACAGTAATAAGTACATTCCTATAACCCATAATTTACAGGGCTAGAGAACTCTTAAGCCTTTATATATAAAACACACACACACACACACACACATATATATATATATGTATGTATATGTATATGCATATGTGTTTGTGTCTCATGGTTAATTACTATCAATGGATGTACTTATTCTTTCTTTAACTACTAGTTCAGTTATAGTACTCCTGTTAAAAACTGCAGTTTTTAATTAAGTGTTTTTCATTTTCTCCCCTTTCGTGATCCCCAATTGAGACACTTTGTTAAATTAAGTCTTTGTAGAATTAGGTGATATAAGGTCATCGGGATCATAAATAATTTGTCACGATCATCAACCGTGTATCTATCATAACTCGAAACTTATAACTTTTTATGTGATATAAGATTATTTTTACCAACTTACTAATAAACGAGGATGGATTTAAGCTAAATATTCCAAATGTGTCAGGAATTATTAGAGTCTTCCTGTATGATAAGAATAATTTGAAGTGACATTTTTTGCAGAAAAAAACATAGGTGAAATTAGGTTATCTAGCTAGCTAGTATAAGTAGCTTAACCCTATAATATAATTACCAGTTAATTAACTTTGGCAGCAATAGTGTTCACTGTATATAAAACCCTAAATCTGGTCCTCAGATATATATATATTATCTCTGTGTGTGTAGAATCTGTCTTCACTGACTAATTAGGTTCAATTAGGCACTTTTTCTTCATTCGTCAAAGAGGAAAATAATAAAATTGAAATTTATCATTAAAAATATTAGTATACTTTTATTTGTAATATTTTAGTATTATAATGATTCCAACTCATGCTTTTTTTTTTTAAAAAAAAAACTCGATTTTTTCATTAACTAATTCGGAAAGAATTTATGAAATGAAACTCTCAAAATTACAATATACAACTGAAATTGATGTATAAAATCGTCCTTTGAATAAGTTGAACTTAGAAAGTCTCATTAATTAGGAATATCCTTTTTTCTTCAATTGATCTTATATATATATAAAATGTATATTTGACACAAAATAAATACGTACATATTTCATATATAATATAAATACTTATATTAGGGTATCACATTAACCTTTTTCTTTTTCCTGAAAAGTTTGAAATATATAGTACCACTCTTCTCTAATATTTGTTCCGGAGAAAAGCAGAAACAACCAGTGCATATATATATATATATATATATAATATATATATATATTTATAACTTCTTAGAATTTTTTCTCTGAAATTTTTGAAAAAAAAGAAAATAAAAATGGTAGTCTTTTATTTTAATCTTTCTTTTTTTTTGAAAAAAAGCAAATAAATAATTTTCACCACGGATTTGTGTTGATTAAATCCTTAAAATCACAAGTATGTGTACAAACACACACACACATATACATATTTATATATAAAAAATATATATATATATATATATATATTTATATCTTTCATTAAACTTAAAAATTGATAAATTTTAATTTTGAAAGTAATAATTAATTAAATATATTATTCATTTAAAATTTTTTTTAAAAAAAAAAAAAAAGTTCATTCAAACAAAAGAAAGAACAAGAAAGGACTAAAGAATAGCCACTAGGGTTTTCTAGCTACACTTATAATAGGGGAACACAACAACCAGTATTCTTCAGACCTCGTGGTGTCGCCTGTAAAGAACAAATGAAAAAAAGACTGCAAATCGAGGATTTCTTTACAATAAATATATACATACATATATATATATATATATAATTGTCTTTTCTTTTCTTTAATTCCCCTTCCCCACCCCCCACGTACCACACACACAACCCTAATTTTATATATATATATATATATTTTGTTGTTGGATGGATGGATATTTAAAGAAGTTTGTATTAGGTTGTTATAGCTATATATATATATATATATTTGTATATAAAATTAGGGTTTTTCAGGGATTGCACCTGGAGACAGAATTAAAAGAGCTGACTATGAGAAACGGCGGATTTCTTTAAACATATATAATATATATGTGTGTGTGAATTTTCTTAAAAGAAGAGTTAGCAGTACTCGCATGTTTTGGTTGGGAGCTTACAATCAAAATCTCATGCCTTCTTATGGTCTGCAACATTAATCGAGGATTACTCACCCCAAAAAAGGAAGTAAAATAATTTATATATATATATTTTTTAAATTATATATATATATATATATGTATATTGAAGGGTTAGAGAGAGAGAGAGAGAGAGAGAGAGAGGGGGGGGGGGGAACGAGAGGAAGCAATATGCAGAGCACATGACATTGCTGTTTCTTTGCAGCACTGGGCATCATGATTGTGTGTGTATGTAAGTATATGTATGTATTTCTTATTAATTAAATATATATATATATATATATATATTTATATGTAAAACTTTTTGTTTTTTTATTAAATTACCTTTAATACTAATTTAAATTTTAAACTCACTTACTCTCACATAACATCTATAACACTTTTTAAATAAAATTTATAATAAATCAAATTTATAATTTCATATAATATTCACGAGTGAATGAGCATAATGGTTATAATAATAAAAAATTGTATTTATTGTGTGATGCATTTCGAGGCGTATAGAAGCAAATTAAAGAATATAAAATAAAGTACTCACGAAACTGCAGGCAAGTTAGGGATTTATGCTGATCTCCAAGAAAGAGTTAACATTACACACACACATATATATATATATATATATATATATATATATGTTGTAGCATGCTCATTATTTTTATTGGAGAGAGAGAAAGAGAAAGAGATGCTTGAACAGAATCTAACCGGGAGGCAAATGAAAACAAACACTTAAGAAACTCTCTCTCTCTCTCTCTCTCTCTCTCTGATCATGCAGCAGCAGGATATATATATATAGAGAGAGAGAGAGAGAGAGAGCAAAAAAAAAAAACCAAATTAAAACCTTCGTTTCTTGGCTGGCTGTATAGCTAGCAAGCAAGCAAGCAGCAGGGATGTACATACATATAAACATATATACATACTATATATATATATATTATATTATATATGATATATTATGATGAGCTAGGTAGTGTGTGTGTGTGGGGGTCTGACAAAAGGATTCCCACACATGTTGGTTCCAAGACCCTAGACGATAAAAGAAAAAAAGAAGTTTAGCCAATTTTATATTAGAATTCTTCTTCTCTTTCTTCTACCTTCGCTTACCATTTTCCACTTCTATTCTATTCTATGGGGAAATAAAAAAGCCATTCCATTTCTTTGCAGCCTTTTCTTAGACATGGATTTAGATACAACCTACCTCCTCCCTTCAACTTTTTCTCATCCCCTCCCCCCACCCCACCCTACCCATATCATCAATCATGTCCTCTCCTTTCCTTTCCTTATAATATATATATATATATATATATATATATATATATATATATATATATATATTCTCTCATTCAATATATATAACCTTTAACTTTTCCTTAACAATCGATTAAATAATAAAGTTTTAAATTCTTAGATTTGACACAATAAATATATGTATTATGAACTTACACGAAATTGAATGTTCAATATTTGGTATGAGTGTCACGTTATATCTAAGTTGATATACTCCTTCAAATAAAAATTAAACTATATAAGTGCAATTGAATCAAAACTGAATTAATCGAAATCCTAATGAACCATAATTAAAAATTTTAATTTTTGAATGAGTAAAAAAGTTGGTCAAAGTTTTTTGTGAGAGGAAAAAAAAAAACCTCGAAATGAACCCTAAGGAAAAAGTGGGGAAAAAAAGACTTTTGAATATAAAAGATCTAAGGTGGATTTAAATTCTTTGGAAAAAGAAAATATATATATATATATAAAATAAAGATAAATATCAATTAATATATACACGTAAAAAATGTAATAACAATTATATCTAAAATGCCAAAATTATTTTCCTTTTTATTTTTATTTTCCCTCTTTTTTCTTTAATTATTCTATATATATATATATATATATATATAATATATACACACACTCATAATCTAAAATGCCAAAATATTGTTATAATAATAATAAATCGAAACATAATAGAAGGAGAAAATTTTAAAATTTTTGAAAAAAAAAAAAAAAAATTCAAGAAACCCTAATCCAAATCTTTGAAACACACTGACAAAAGAGATTTGCACATATATATATATATATATATATATATATATATATCCATTGTTAAGAGGGGGGAAGCTCCCACCCCCACCCCCTAATCCCTTTATCATGTGAGCAAATAGTTGTAATTCCTCTCTCTCTCTCTTGAGATATATATTATTAACAATTATATAGTTGGTCATAAGTGTTGCACTCCAAATGCACACTTCTCATTAAATATATATATATATATATATATTGATGTTCATTGAAGGACATGCATTGCTCTCAAGGATGTCTCTCTGTATGATCACTTTCTCCTATCTCAACAACAATCTCTCTGGATAAATTTTAACGTTTGTGTTGATCTTTCTTTCTTATGTATATTTAGGGGTTTTTCTATCGATTCACTAATTTTTTACAGTTATAAGTAAAATTGTTATTATTTGTCTATATTGATATTTCTTATATATATATATATATATATAAAACTTAATAACTTTACGACAATAATGACTTCATAAATATACATATATACATATATATGTATGTATTGTATTGTGATGGTTGAATAATGTAAATTGGAAAAGAATTTATTTTATAACGCATTGTCCTTGTAAATATTAGGTATATAGTTTTGAAGTATTTTTCAAGTACTGTGGAAAGGAATATTATATTAGCCCCACTACTGTAGGAATTCTTGAAATTACAATCTTTTTTGCTGCTTCACAGAAAATTGTACTAGCTTGCCTAAAGATGATATATATATATTATCCACTACGATACGTACAGAAAATTTTAAACCCGAATTAATAAATGATATGAAATTATGAGATTATAAATTTGAGTTATAATAATTAAAATTAATTTTTAAAAACATCTCCAATGGAATAATAATTAATTTCAAATTCTTACATACATATATATATATTTCGATCATCTAGTTTTTAAAATTATCACGATTTCAATTAATTCATATTTGATTCGATTACATTTGCAAAATCTAACTATTAATCGGGAAAAACACACTGCTCTCTATATATATATATATATATATATATATATATATATATATATATAAATAGTAGTCAGTATGAGTTAGGTCATGAAGTAGTACAATATTTATTGGATTTTAAATCACATCTGAACTAAAAAGAATAAAAATCATTTTTGTGATTAATGATATTTATATACCTTTAATTGTGTCAAAAGAATTAAAAAGAATCGTAAGGTACAAATAGGAATAATTAAATCATTTTTGGTACCGAATTTTATTAGTTTACTTTCTTTTTTATGCAATTTTTATTTTACTCGTAAATATTTTAAAATTATTTTATTTTTATCATTATATCATTTACTAGAATTTTTTGGCAAATAAAAACTCGAGTTCAAAATATTTTTTTTTATATATATAAATAAACAAGTCAAAAACAAAATGTAAAAATAATAATTATACAATTTTTATTTTTATTTTTTGGTATATACAATTTTTTTATATATTTCTTATATATATATACTATTTTCCATTTTTTTAACTTATCATAGTGAAAAAAATACAATTGTTTAGGTAAACACTAAAATTATCGTGTTTTTTTTATTGAAAAAACTAATATATTTTTTGAATGATAGAAAATTAATAATAAGATTTTTTAATGTATCAAAGTTAAAATAAAAATAATAATAATAAAAAATCTCTATTTTTTTTCCTAATAAAGTAAAGTCGAAAAGTCTTTGGTTTTGACATAATGAGAAAATACATTGTGAATGCTACAAGAGGTCTGAGCGTTATTTAAGAGTCAGAGGAGAGGCTTTCTCTCAAATAATAATTGGATTATGTAAGCGTAACTCAATCCGAATCTAAATTAATTGAAGTCGATATGACTCGAAATATTAGATACTTTAAAAATAATAATAATAATAAAAATAAAGTGAAATATTATGTCAGTCATTTCAACTAAAAAAACATTTTAATTTTTTATATGAAAAAATCTTGATATTGAACAAAATTTTAACGTAATACAGCCGTTACATCAAAAATATTATTTTAAAAAATTTCCTCAAAAGAAACGGAGTTTGAAGAGCTAGTCTAGTCTAACACCGTCCAAGACAAAATCATTTTGTTGAAAACATTAGTGGGTTCACCAATTCAGTTCCACATGCTTATATATATATATATATATTTTTTTTTTTTGCTAATTCATGCTTATATATATATATACATATATATATATATATATATATATATATATATATATATTAGTAAACACAAAATTTAATCTAACTTAATTAATCAATTAATTAGTCTATCTCTATTTTTGGACAAGTTTTTTTTTTTTTTTTTTTTTAGGCATCCGGTATTCGAATCCACACGGGCCAACTAATCCGGATTCGGCCTGGGGTGCACTCGCAGAGTCCAACTCTTACTCGAGGGTGAGAGTCCGACCCATTGCTTTTTTTAACGTGGCGCTAACTACCTCAGGGGATTTGAAACCTCGATCATCCGCCTTGAAGAGAAATATTATGAGTCCGCTTAACAACTCACCCAAAGTGCTGAGTTTTTTTTTTTAATCAAATCTTGATAGGTTTTAAATTAATCTTTGATGATCATTTTGCATAATTGTTGAGTTTGATTGATGTTGTATAGTAGTGTGAGAACTTTGACATTGATTTGATTGAGTTTCCACTATTTTGCCTTTCTTATCACACCTACTTCTTTGACTCCCACTTTTAACTTTTTTTTTTTTTTTTTTTTTTTGATTACATGGGGAGTGGGGGTGTCAACCCCCGGTGACCCGGGGGGAGTTGGGAGGGCCTTCCGCCCCGGCCACCTTAGACGACCCTCCACTTTTCTTAAACTATAAAAAAAAAATATATATATATATATATATATATATATATTTTAAAAAAAAAGCAAAAAGTGTCATAAATGAGTTTCAAATTATGAAAAAGTATATTTAAGTCAATCCACATTAATTGCATACATGAGTTTGAATTATTGACCTCACTTAAGTCAAGAGAACTACTTACCAACTAATTATGCGCTATAAGGTTTTTTTTTTTTTATTTCCGCTTTAGGGTTATATATATACATCTTAACTTTCTAATATTCCGCAATCAATTTGAATCTTAATAAATAAAAAAATTTAAGTATGTGTAATTTTTTTTTTCAAAAAAAAAATTATCATTATACTTATTTTTTTATTCATAAAATTTGACTCGAAAGCTTATTTAATAAAAATTAATTTGTTCTTCACATATATAAATACAATGTAGATATTAATTATATGTATATATATAAAGTTTTACCCTCATAATAAATTTAATTTGACTTCGACTTACAATATGTGACATAAATTAAATTGCACTTGCTAGTGGAATTAAATAATAGGAGAAGTATCCACCAAAAAAAAAAATAATAGAGAAGTATAATTTAGTAGAAATTTATTTTAAAAGTGGGAGACCTTTTTAGAAAAAAATAATAATAAAGATTGTTTTGAAACCTTATGATAGAAGGCAAAATAAAATCTTTAATATTCAATAAATGATTTTATTTTATTTTATTGCCAGTGGAGTGCCTGAAATTTTCGATATGAATCACAATAAAGCCTAACTTTTCAGAGGAAAAATATATATATATATATATATATATATATATTGTAGAGCCTTTAATTACGCATAAACATCAGTTTCATCAAAGACCATATATATGAAAAAGTTCTTCAGCCAGCTACTTTAATTAATCTGCATATCCACTATCTTTGGAAAGTTTTGAAATATATAAATACATATTTAAAATTTGAGTTTTTTTTATATTATTTAACGTATCTCGAACTTATGAGCTTTCACATAATAAATATAAAATGAAATTGTTACTAATTGAGTTACGCTTTCTTGACTTAATACAACAAAAAAGCGCATTGTGAATGCAACACGAGGTCGAAGGTCCAACACTCGTTGTGAGGATCATAGAAGAGTCGGGGTGAGATCTTCCCCAGAGTAAGAGTTGGACTATGTGGACACAATCCTGATCGAATCTAGATTAATCGAAATCGTGATAGTTCCAATACATAATCACATATAGATATATTGTGTATCCTCTGATGTTGATGTTACAACTATTGTACAAGCGGATATGTATATATATATATATATATATGTAATGTACGCTACATACTTTTGCTCTAAAAAACACTTTGATATTATTTATATATATGTATATATATATATATATATATCTTATATAAAAGTACCCTTTAAATTCTTTATTCCAATAGAAAAGAAAAAATGGTTCCACTAATCATGCTTTGGCTACCCCATACCATATACTTTTATCTTCCTATCATTTAGCTTTGTTTATATATATATATATGTATATATGTGTGGTTACTGTTATGTTTATAGTCAAATCAAATGTTCTCACACATAAGTTTACATATACTTTTCAATATATACATACATACATATATATATATATATATATATATATATATATATTTTCCTTGGCTTTTTTCTCTGTTTTCTTTTAATTCACTTTTTACTCTTACTTTTTTTCTTCCCCACAAAAATTTTGAAAATAAATCCCATACCTTAATTAGGTCCACCATCTTCAAACTTTGAACATCTACTGCAAATTTTATCAAGAAATTTCATTCCACTATGGTGACTTTATAGTTATGACCATTAACAATCATTATTATAATTTTTTTCTTTTTCTTTTTCTTTTTTCCTTAAAAGTCGATTTTTATATAGTCTTCCTCTTTCGAGATTTGAACATGTTTCATGGTTTTTTTTATAATTTTTTTTTTTTAAAAAAAATATTAAAACCGTAAGATATAACTAATTTTTATTTATTAATCATTTTAAAGAATTTGAAAGAAGTTAGTCGATCTGATCTCTTTTTAGTTTTAAGTATATTTTTATTAATAAAAGGTAAATATAACGTTAAAAAAATCTTATTAACGAAAATATATATTATATATATATATATATATATATATATAAAGAATTAGGGATTAGAGGTTAGTTAAAATATGTCACCATAGATATACAATTGGCATGATTTTAAATACCTTGGACAATATATTGTATTCTTCAATTAACCGTACAATATTTTTTCTTGAGAGAAGAAAAAAAAAAAAAAAAAAACTTCAACATAACCTGTAGTTAAAGAGAAGAAACACAAAAAGGCATTATTGATTAGGAACCTTCTTGAATCCACTGTTGTGGCTTCACACACCCATGAAATATGTATATATATTGTTAAAAAAATATATATATATAAAAACTCTGTTGGTGAAAATGATGTATGGTAATTCTTGGAAAAATACAGCACTAGTCAAAAGACACAACTCAGGAGGAAAATGAAAAGGAAAAAAAAAAAAATATATATATATATATATATAGATACATATATTTACAGTACAATTTTTTTCAGTAGCGCACTGATAAAATGTAGCAGAATTGCCTAACGCAATTAGTGAGTACGACTTATGGAAGTATATGATTACTGATTATGATTTTCATGCATAGCCAAAGAAACTAATACTCACCAGAATAATATATATATATATATATATATATATATTGATATTAATTATGTTTTTTTAGATGTTACGTAAAATCATAAGTTTGATATTAATTATATACGAGATGGTCATATAAAAATTAAAATAAAACTTTATTATGAACATAGGCTATAAAATTTTATGGACACAATCTGAATTTTGTTAAATTTAATTTGTGTACAACTCGTCTCCAATATTTTATTAGGTTAAGTGAAAAGAATTGTCAGAGTTAGATTTTTTTTTTGGAAAATTTATTTCAATATATATTTATCTCGATTTCTTGTTTAAAGTATTGCATGATTTAATACTATATATTAGTTGAGAATGGTAGATTGTATATTATATATTATATATAACTCAATCAATCAATCAATATCTAAGTAATATATATATATATCAATTAATTTGAGCAGGGGTTTTGTTTAGGGAAGTGGGGGTTGGATGGGGAAGGGTTGTTCTCACTGACTTGATCCTTGTTCAAAGGAAATCAACACCAAAGACTAAAGAAAGCTCTGATTGATATATATATATATATATATATATATATATATATGTATATATATGTGTGTATATATATATATATGTATGTATAGTTTTTATAGTTGTCAAATTGGATTGAGCTTTTAGAAAACTGTAGTTGATTTCTCTTTTATCCAGTCCATCTTCCCCCTAATCAAACCATGCTATTACCAATCATAACTTTAGGAGACACGGAATAGAATTTACAGCTTGTAATATATATATATATATATATATTATTTTAAATTATAACTCGAATGTACCAATTCAGTTATATCTTCTTATTTATATATATATATATATATATATATATATATATATATATATATATATCTACAATTTTGGGATTGTCGAATTATTATTATTATTATTATTATTTTCCTTTTTAAAAAGAATGTCTTACCTAATTATATAAAGACTCTAAAGATTTTTTTCTTTTTTTAGGTGGTGTACCCCATAAATGAGTTCTTAATTTTTGTCAAAAAAGAATAATACCTAATTCTTTCTTTTAAAAAAAAAGAAAAAAAAAAGAAAAAAAAAAGAAAAAAAAAGAAGATTAATTAATTAATTAAAATGGTCACAATTTTGACTGAAGGCAATAAAAAAATTTGGTACAATAATTTTTAAGATCCTCCTTTGCAGATCTAAATAATTATAATTAATGCACTGCTCAATTAGGTTAGGATCCCAACTTAAAGGAAAGTACTTAAAATTAATGGAGAAAAATCGGTGTCCCCAAAATTTTCTTGGGAAATTCGATCTAATACAACTTTTTTTTTTTTTTAAATATCTATATAAATTAAAGTATAAAATTATTAAATGTGACTCGAAATTATAATCTTATACATGGAGAATGGATTTAAAATTAAACTGAAAGTTATAAGAAGACAGGCGATAACATATGTACATACCTGACTGTGTATATATAAATATATATATATATATATATATATATATATATATATATATAGCTAGTTGTAATATATGTATGTAAAAAAAAAAAAAAAAAGGAAAAAAGAAAAACACGAATGGGAAAAGATTCTCGTAAGATATTGACCATTCAACGGGAAATCAATATCATTATGAGGTTTCCGATCGATCAATTGCCATGCACATATGAAAGCAATCATCATAACATATATTCATTCATGTCGACCGTGCCATATACATATATCTATCATCGCTAGCAAGAGGTGGTGCTGGTTCGACCCCCACACATGCACACAGACGACACCCCGGCCCTATATATATATATATGTATGTATGTATGTATATATATATTTTGTGTTTGTGTGGGAAACCATGAAAACCCAAGTGCATGATCAAATAATATATATATATATATATATATGTGAACAGTAATGAGCTAACTGATCATTATTCCCTTTCTTTTCAATAGGGTTTCTTTTTTTTTTTTTTTTTTGTTGAAGTGTCAAAGACAAAATGGGGTGTGGCGGCAATAGTGAGTGTGTGTTTGTGTGTGAGAATATATATATATATATATATATATATATATATATATAAATTAATATATGATAATCAAAATCAATCAAGATTAGTAGGGGGGAGGGGGTGGGTAAAAGTACAGAGGTCTAGACAGTTATAATGAACAGTTATGATATGCTAATTGTTGTCATTAGGGAGTTCGGAACTTATGAGATTGTTGAATCTTTTGTTTTTTTATATGTTTGGTAGACATAATTCTTTTTATATATATATATATATGTATATTAGGGTGTCCACAGAAGTGATGGGAGGGAAAAGAAAGTAAAAACGAATATACATATATTTATATCGGTTTAAAATTTTAAAATATTTGATAATTTATCTAAATGAATGAGTGTATTGGGGATGGTGTGAGATGGGGGTGGGGTGTTGTTTAATTTATATATTTATTGTGTATATATGTATATAATATATATATATATATAATAGGGGGAATCCATGTCGTCCAAACGCTCCGGGACAAAGGAGGTTCAGAGGAGAAAAGCAACCTTTGCTTTACGACCCAGGAAAAGGAGATTTCAAACACCACAAAGGGGAAGAGAGTGAATAGGAGGATCTTAGGAAATTGCGTGGCTACTACTATCCCATTCATTCATTATACATACATATACATATACATACATATATATATATATATATATATATATATATTTTTTTTTTTCCCCTCCCTCTACCATATACATACCTTCTTTCTCCCTCACCCACCCTCTCCATCTCTCTCTCTCTCTCTCTCTCTCTCTCTCTCTCTCTCTCTCTCTCTCTCTCTCTCTCTTCTTTTGAGTGTGTTTGTCTCTATATTTAGTGGTGGACTTGGGTGAAATTACAACCCCACATTTTCCTCCTTTCCCTCACAAACAAACCCCACAAGAAAGAAAGAAAGGCAAAGAGAAAAAAGGTGGATTTTTATTTTTATTTTTTTAAAATTTTTTGGTTAAAGAAACAGCAATCTGATCTTCACTTTCTCTCTCAAGATGGAAAAAGTGAAGGGGGAGAGAGAAGTTTGGTTTAGCAGAGGCCTTACTTGTTTTGTGCCACTTTAAAAGGGTAGAGAGAGAGAGTAGAGAGAGAGAGATTGGTTTCTTTGTTTTCTTAATTATTTCTTTCTAAAAATTTATTTTTGGGTTGTTGAAAGGAATAAAGAAGCTTTGAAGATTAATTTTTTTTTTTTTTTTTTATAAAAAGACCCATATAATGAGGTCCCAGTTTGATCTTCCATATCTTCCTTCTTCCCTCCTCCTCTTTATAATTTTCCCTCCTGAAATATATATATATATATATATATATTATATCTATATATATCTATTATGTATGCCACCCCAGCAGCCCTACTTTCTTTCTCACCCCTCCCCCCCCCCTCACATTTTCCATATTCTTCACTGCCCTAATTCCCTCTCAGAACCTTTTCTGTCTTCTTCAAAACACACACACACCACATGTAAAAGGTGATATCTAATCTCTTCCTTTCCATTCTTCTTCTTCTTCTTCAACATCCTCATAATTATCTCTCTGAAAACTTTAGGGTTTCTTCAATTTTTTTGGATTTGTCGGAATAGAAAAAAAAAAGAAAAAATTGCATGCACACACACATAAAGATTTGGATATGTGTGGGAATATATTTATTCAGACAAGAAATTTTGATTTCTTGATAAGGCATATTTAGCATATATATGATTATTTAGCATATATATATATATATCATCAGAATATCATGATATATATAATTAAATAATATATGTATGTATATGTACATATTATATAATATATATATACGCATATGCCTGGCTCCCTGTATGCCATTTGCAGAGTCCATCGAAATATCGATAGCCTCCGTGGATGGCGTATGAGGAGCCATGCATATTCCTTCTCATCGTATATATATATATATATCTATATCCATATACTGTACTGTTATTTTCTCCCTATCTCTGTTAGTACCGTGTGATTTTTTTTTTTTATTAGGAACCTTTTTTTTTTTTTTTTTTTGGAGATGCTGATGCTGATGATGATGATGACCATGAAGAAATTATTAAAAGAAAAAAAAACAGGGCAGGCATTGTAATTATCCCCAAGAATGGCGGGCCCTTTTTTTTTTTCTATGATTTGAATTGTCTCAGTACTGTCGTCCGTGCCCAAAACCAGGTATGTTAAAATTGCTTACATATACTTCCCATACATATATATGTATATCACTATACTCTTCATGTAAATTTCTAGGGTTTCACTAATGTTAAAGAAAAAAAGAATATTTTTTCTGTGGGTTTTTTTTCTTTTTGGTTTGTAATGTGTTTTCGTAGAATATAATATATATGTATATGTATATTTGTAAATATGTATGTATGTGTATATGATGTGATGTGATGAGTTAAAACTTATAAAAGGGGGCTTGGAAGTTTTACATATATATATATATATATATATATTAGCAAAGATAACGATGGAAGCTGGTAATGCTTTTTCTTTCTTTCTGGGAAATGGGAAGACATGTCAAAAACCAGGATTTTGTGTTTTTTGATATCTTTCTTTTCCATGCGGAATTGACATCAAATCCCTCTTTCACGTGTAACAAAGGTAACCTCTTCTGCATCTGTTCTTTCCCTTACCTTTTTTCTTCCTCTGTGTGTGTGTGTTTTTTTTTAAATTTTAAACTCTTATTATTTCAATAATATGTATGTATATATATATATATATTTCATTAAAGAAAAGTATCGAAAAACTATCCACACATATGACAACATGAAAGTTACAACCTATGTCTTGCCCAATTGCATTTCTACACACAGTACTGTTGCCTCCTGGTCATTATCCTACTTTGTATAAGAGCATTTTCACGCATATATATATATATACATATTGTATGTGTATGTATGTATCAATTCCAAATTGCACTGTTTTATTAGATTAAATTTAAAACTTTCTTTTCTTTTTCTTTTAATTACACAAATCCCACCAAAAACTCTGAAGGGTTCTCTTTTTATGTGATCATGCTTAATTAATTAATTAATTAGTTAATTCAGGATTTTTTTACACAGTTCGATGCTTTTTTAACCTAAAAGAAAAACCCGTTTTGATTTTATTATATATACACACATATTTATATATGGTCTGATCCCATGCGCTGTTACAAGACAATATATATATATATATATATATATATATATATATATATATATGTGTGTGTGTGTATGTATACAGTAGCGATGGAATTAGTTCCCTGCCGGACATGTTCAAGATTCCAGAGACAAAAAGAAAAAGAAAGAAGCTTTCCCAAGTTCTAGCACTTTGTGGGGGGGAGAGATTAACCCAAAATCCCATGTGGTGTCTGCAGAAACCTATACATACATATACAATATATATATATATATATATATATATAGGTATAAGTAATCTAGCTTTGTGTGTTTAGGCAGTAAGTAGTTGGGAAAGTTAAGGTTAATAATATATGTATTTTTTTTTTTTTTGGTGGGGCAATAATATATATGTATCATGTATATATATATATATATATATATATATATTTTTATGCTATAATGCGTGTTTGAGGAGAGATAGATATATTTATAAAATCAGTGAAGAAAATGAAAAAAAAAAAAAAGCTGGGATTGCACTAGCTGCCTAGCTAGAAGCCTAGAACTATCAAATAATTGGAGGAGAGAGGAGAAAAAGAATAAAATGGGCAGTAAGGTAAGGAATCAGTAGTCTTCTTTTTTCTTTCTTTTTTGTTGAAAGTCATCGGAAAAAAAGAATATTTGTAATCAGCTATTTATCTTCTATACGAAAATATTATATGTATTTTCGATAATAAGAATACAAAAGAATTCGACCATATTGTCGACAATAAATATCTTGACGAGAATTAAAAAAAAAAATGGTAAGGAGTGAGAATAAGTACTATGGGTCGTACTTAGTAGTGGTTTTTTCATCTGGAACATAATTTCAAGAAAGTGGAACAACACGAGCTATCCCTAGGCAGTACGTTCAGAACCCATGTGGTCACTTTTCCCCTTTTTTTTTTCTTTAAATTCTTCATCTTTTGTTAATAGTAAAAAAAATGTGGAAGGCACAATACATATATATATATATACATACATATTATGTTTTTTCTTCATAGGATCATCTGCAGAGAATTAGTGGGGGGGTGTTTTCAAACCTTCTCTTGTGTTGTGTGTATATATATATATATATATTATTATATATAGTTTGTGTGTAGTTGTGTTGGTGAACAAGGGAGAAAGTAAAATGTTAAAAGAAAAATATATACATGTTATATATTTATATTGTGTGTGTGTGAGCAAAAAGAGGACAGTTATCATGATAGCTGCTGCTCCTCTGCTGCTTCTGCAAAATGCATTGCTATTCTAGCTAGGGAATCTCACCCCTCATCATCTTTAATTTCATCTCTCTTACCCTCACTCAAAACAAAAGGGATTGACATTGGACCCCCCCCCCTCCCCCCCTTTTTTTTTTTTTTTTTATTCTGATGTGATAAATAAGTTCGAATTATAGTTATCATTGACATTATGCTAATCATCATATGAATCGAGTAAGTCATTTGTAGAAACTATAAACATTCTTAACGTGACGTTTACATTCAGACTAATTATCATTTGAATCGAGTAATTAGTCGCTTGTAGAAATTATAGACATTCTTAACGTCACATTTACAATCATACTAATCATCATTTGAATCGAGTAACTCATTTATAAATACTATGAACATTCTTAACATTATGTTTACATTCAAATTAATCACTGTATGAATCGAATAGATCATTTCATAAAAAGTAAAATTTGACTCAAAATTTTAAACAATTACATGTATAATAATTTTTATCTAACTTACATGCGCCTGGTTTTTTTATCTCTTTCTCTTTCCCAAGTCCCTATTAGTATTTTTTTTTTCCACCTTCACCACTCAACTCTTTCCACCGGTTGGTTGGAATGGAATATGTGTAATACGGTCAATGCAGGTCAAAAAGGACATAGGTTCTGCCAAAAGGAAAAAAAAAGGACCACCTTTGGAGATCTCCTGAAACCCTATTGGATTTTGGATGATACAATTATAACCCCTTTATATTCTCTCTCTTACTTTCTCTCTCTTGATTTTTACACTCTGATGCTTTCCCCCCTTAATCTACAGAAACATTCTCCTGATAATCAGCCCCCTTGTCTTAAAAGCAGGGAAATGAAAGCAAAAACAAAAACAAAAAAAAAAAAAAAGAAACGGGCCAAAGGTGGATATTGGATTTGATGATGAGAGCTGGCTATGGGTGGAAGAGGGGGGGAGGGAATATAAATGGGGTTTTTGCAAAATTGTATTATACATATATTATATACATAATACGTATATATATACACATATATATGTGTCTGTATGTATATATATCACCACAATCTCTTCTCTACACAGACTGTTCAGACATTGTCCTTAAAGGTGACTTCTGTTCCAAAATATTCAGTAGTTCCTCAATTTCTGAGTACCTTATATATAAATAATATCTCTCTTCTTCTTCATCTTCTTTATTTTTTTATTTTTTTTTTAAATATATATATTAGTACTACAAATGGTATATTAGAAAACTACTACTAACTCTCTTCATTCTCTTCTCTTTTGTATATTTCTTGGAAGTGTGTCCTTATTCCTTTTTTTTTTTTTTTTACAACATTATATATATATACATACATATATATATATATATATAGAGAGAGAGAGAGAGAGGGAGAGAGGAAAATTTAGTTTTAGATTTTTGGTGATCAAGAAATGAAGTATTTGGATGAAATAATGCATAATGTGATGAGTTTATATATATGAATTGAAAGGCGAGGAAATGAGAAGATAATTTAGCCTTTTTGCAACACAAACTATGTTATTATATATCGATATATATATATATATATATATATATATATATATATATTTATCCTCAAAAGTTGAGTGTGTTTTAGGGCAAAAAAAAAAAAAAAGGGCTTAAATTGAAAGGGTTAAAAATCAAAATTCATTTGTGCATTTTATTTCCAAAATACTACTAATTAATGAAAGTTATAAACACATTAAATAAAATGTAAGGTACCTTTTTTTTCCCTATTCTTTAATTTTTCAATATAGGACACAATATATATATATATATACATAGATCTCGAGATTATTTAATTACCTTCTTCTTTTCTATTGATTATTTGAGTAGTAAATGTTGAAAATAAAGTGGTACATTCTACACATACATTTCTTTTTTACCTATACCTAAGTCCCCAAGTATAGAAATAGTGATAAAAATTTCTGAACTTTTGGAGGGACAAACTTAACCCCCACCCCCACAAAAAAAAAAAAAAAAAAAAAAAAAAAAAAAAAAAAGGAAGGAGCAATTAAAAAACACCTATAGGACACAACTTGGTGGGTATGTCCTATTACTAAAGAAAGGAGTAACTTTGTGTCATTTCCAATTGTCAAAGAAAGAAATAAAGGGAATCACCAAAACCCAATGCCAATTTGCATAGTGCATCCACATTTATAGGTATTGGATCCCTTTTCTTAAATATATATATCTTTTACGTTTTGAAACCTCCTTTCTAAATAGTTTAGCAAAATCGAGATCATAAATTTGAATCTTAATAAATCTATCAGCTTTTGAACTATATATATATATATACTTACTTTTCAGTAGTGCTACTCTGACAAGAACAATGTTTACATTAATTGATCATTTAGTCTGATATGTTTGTTATTGAACGCGAAAATGCAAACATTAAATATATATTGATCACCATTACTTTCACCTACATATTTTTTGGGAAAAGGAAAAACACTCTTTTACCAAACAAAGGACCCAAAGAAAAAAGAAAGGAGAAAGCACTTTTGCCATGGAGCAAATGATCAATGTCAAACATATTCATTTTATATATATACTAGGTAAACATCCGCACCCATCCGGTGCAGTTGCATATATTATAAATTTTTATTTTTTAATCTATAGTAAATTTAATTTTTTTTAAAACCTATTATTACATGTTTAATTTATCAATTATTTTGTATGGAAGGATGTTAAATTTTCTGACCAGCTGTCCCCACCAATGAAGGTGCTTACAAATCGCGAACATGATTAGTACCGAGCGTGAAATGACTTGAAAGAACTGGTGTATGTATTTTAATTTATAAATTAATTTTTATTATTTATAAATTTTATATAAATATTGTATTGTTTAAAATACATTATTTAATCATAAAGACTAAATATCATAAAAATTCAAATATTTGTATAAAAACTTTGTAATCTTATATATATAAGATATATATATATATATATAGAACAACCATTAATGCAGTACGTACAATACAACAATGCCAGTCCTCAAATTAGTATTATTACATTTATGATTTCTTCAAAAAATAATTGACCACTTTATTCTACACAAAACTTCTAATTTTGTTGTTGTATATATTTGTATATGAGACAGCTATGTATTGACATTTTCTTTGTGGGGAAATTTTATCATCATTTAGGGCTACCTGAGTTTTTGTATTTAATAACTCAAAAGCTAATTTTTCAATTTTTTTTCTTCTTCTAAATATTGACATAGAACTATAAATATTAGTAAAATTTTCTTTGTTTTAAATTAGATTATGATTATTAATTAATATTAGTAATGTTTTGTCGTATATTGTAAAAAGTTTATGTCTTTTTCCTTAAAATGGTTGTTTTTCTTTTTTTTTATATTATTATTATTATTATTAATTTTGGGGCCACTGTATAAATTTAGTTTGGTAGGAGTGAAAAAGAAAAAGTGAATAAGAAAGGGAAGGAAATTACAATCTACACATTTATAGTTAGATCTTCTCAAAGATTCTCAATGAGATATTTTTTGTTTAATCTTAGTATTAGTTGAAGTTTCTCTCATGGCCTAATGGTTTATGAGTCTCTCCCTTACCTCATGGCTTGTCAAGAGTTTAAAAGTTTAAACTTCACCAGAGATTCAACAGTTCGAGATATTCGCAAGTGCGGGTATACCCGTACTGTTGGGCCTTCCTGGGTGGATTAGTCTGGGCCGGAAGGGCCCTAGGATACCACCTCAAAAAAAAAAAAAAAAAAAAAATTAGTATTAATTAGTTTGGATCCGAACTAATTTGTAATCGAGCAGCATAAAATTTTTGTTAGAGAAAGCTCTCTTTAGCATCTATTTCTCCGAGACTTTTTGAGTAACTAAACTCCTTCACTTACTAATAGATTATTAGTTTATGGGACATTCTTTGATAAGTATTTATTTATTTTAAATTTCTCATGAGTAATAATTATTATTTTGAATAATTTTTTTTTTGTAATATATTAAAAATTATACAATATTGATACGATGAAAAATAAAAAATAAAGAAATTAATATATGCTTCTCATATTCTTGGTTATTTTCTCAAAAATTATATCCAAAAGAAATGTATTGGAATAAGTTTTTGCTTTCTTTTCATATATATATATATATATATATATATATTAATATATATATTTAGAGAAAAAATGGAAGAATGCATAATAAAAAATTAAATTGAGAATATATAATTAAAATAAAAGTAAAAAATGCTAAACAAAACTTTGTAAAAGTATGTTTTTTTAAAAAATAAGAAAAAGTGTGGTTACATAAAAATAAAAAACTTAACAACTATGTAAAGTTATATAATATTGTAAATGTTTTATATATACATTGTGTTTTATGAAATTTTGCCCTTTCTCCATTTGTGCGAATCTGAAATGACGAAGTAGAACTTTTCACCAATTTAATACCAATGGTGAAAAAAAAGAGGCAATAGAATTGGAGATGAAATGTTTACCAGAAGTATAAATTACTATTTAGAAATTGCATTTGAAGACAAAAACATTACAATTAAATTTCGGAATAATTACTTTAAATAATAATTATAAACTATTGAGTACCTTCAAAATTTTCTTTTACAAATTCTGCTAGTTTAACTTACTTATTACTTTTCAAAAATAATTTTATAAAAAATGAAATATTTGATAATGCAATCAACTTTCATCTTTGTTCTTATTTTTTTTGACTAACTGTAGAAATAATATATAGTAAGATGATGGTAAATTGAGATATTCTTTAATTTATAAGTTATTTTGAAAAAAAAATTCATTTATCTTGTGTCGGAAAGAAAACAAAAGTATAATATTTGTATATATGTGCTCACGAATTCCATCTCATATAATCAAATTTTCATTAATTTTTTAATTATAAAATTGTATTTAGTTCATAATTTTGGAACAAAACAAATATATGAAATGTAATTTCTGAATTATAACAAAAGAAAAAACAATGGACAACTTATTGATGAATGGTATGAGTAATTTCTATATTTTTATATACATTATATCATAGTAATATTTTTATTATTTATTTTATAAAACTTTTTTATATTTGTAAAAATTTATTTATTGCAAATAATATATATATTTGTACATGTAAACTTAATCAGCAAGATTAATTATAAAATAATAATAATAATAATAAAATAAAGAAAGTATTATATGAAAGGCAAGCTTTAAAAAGTGAGAAGTAAAAAAAAAAAAGAAAAGAAAACCAAAAGTAGGACTTAGTATTAATTATGCTTAGGAAGTTAATGGAAGGCAAAGAAAGAGAGGGAAACTATTACAAGTTTAGGTCAATTATGTTACTTTAATCTAACTCAAATATTATACCAAATTTTAAGTATTTCAATAGTCCAAGAGACTTGGAGGGCTAAATTATTGATTTTCTTTTCATTTTTTTTTTGTTATATTAAAAATATTTGTATTCAAAATTATTGATAATTTTCAAGTAATTTGAATTAATCCCACAACAATTTAATTTTTTCTTTGAAAAGATCTAAACGTGATTCTTACCTCGCATAACAACAAGTGGTAAATAGTCACTTTAAGTTTAAAGTTCATATAATATATATATATATATATATATATATATATATATATATATATATATATATATATATAGTGATCCGGACTTTCACATCACTCGTCTAAGAGATCTATTTGTTTGTTATTAAGCATGAACATGAAGCTTAAATAACTCGTGAGATCTATCTACAGGGAATTAAAATGGATAATATTATTATATTATTTATGATTATAACTTTTATGGCCTTGGGGGTTTGGACTAAGACCACCGCCATTGGAGTTTCGGTTGTGGATATGGTTCCGCTACAACTTTTTGGACTTTTGATCCAATTCCATGGTTCACTTCAATTTTTTGGTTGGCTCTTTTTTATACTGTATCCGCCCATTCCTTTGGGGAGAAGCTACTGGCGGCTAAAGATACTCCTCACCCACGACCCACTCAACAACCCACCCACCCACCAAAATCCAAATTCAAAAAAGTTAAAGAAAAAGGAAACATTATTTTTCTTTTTTTGAGGTTTGGAATCCTTCAAATCTTGAGGATCTCTTTAATTATCTTGGAATGATTTTTTTTTTTTTTTTTTATATTGTATGATTCATTAAGATCTACAATTTTTTGTTTTCTTGGGATTTTCTAGTTCATCTCCATTTCATTGACGTGAGTGTTTCTTTAGATTCTTGATACTTTATACTATCAACTATGGTTTTTGGTAATTACAAAAAAAAATATGATTTTTGGTTTTGTTGAATTCTTTTCTTTTATGAACTTGTCGGTTATAGTCCAAAAGTTGGGAGATATATATATATGTATATGTATATGTATAGCGGTTATAATTTAAATGTTGCAGAAGAATGAATAGAAGAGTAGGATTTTTTTTTTTCGTTTGAATTGAACAATATGTAGTTTACTTGTTTTTGGATTCTGGGAAGTAGGGCTTATCTTTCTGAAGGTGTCAGGATGGAATGGATACGTTTGGCTTGAATGTCAAATTGGATTGTTTGTTCTTTATCTTTAATGGTAGGACTTTGGCACTGTTTGATGCTTTTTTTGTGTTTGATATTGATAGACTTCACAGCACCTGAAAATTCTGATATGGTCTATCCAGAGCAGGGGCTGGACCGAATTTCTCATTTTAGGAGCCAAACCATAGGGAGACCTATAATATAGGAAATTTGTGTGGAAAGAATACAATTTAGAAAATTTTGTATGGAAATGATACAGATTAGAAAATTTTTGTTCAAAAATTCTTAGAATCAATTGCTGGAAGTTATGATGATTTGTGATTATCAGTTCTTCATGAAATTATAGTGATTTTACAGCAAGATGGTGCATGCGCGTATACCTTGGCTATTGTCTTTACAATGATTTTTGTTCTTGTGCATTTCCACTTCTACATATCCTGCATCACTGTGATTTGTTTGAGTTTAAAGTATCTTCATTTTCTTATACTACAGTGATATCTAATCACTTTGCCTTCTCTGTTTTGCACAGGTGAGGAGAACTCTGAATAAATTTTATTTGTTCAATTAACAAAATGAGTGTCACCACATGTTCAACTTCTTCTGAGATGGTATTTAATTCCTATGGGAGTCTTAGACGCAGAAATATTTGTTGGCTATCACCAAGATCTTTTGGTTTGAGTGCTTACTTAAAGAGAAAAGGTACTGCTCATGTTAATACTTGTGATGTGAGGAGGATGGCTGTTTCCAGCCATTTGGCGCCGGGTCCCTTGGAAGGATTCTTCCCAGGAAAAACACGTCGGGAAGGAACCAATCAAAAGTTAAAATTCATTCGAACTTTGTTGATTGACAACTATGATAGTTACACGTATAATATACTCCAGGAGTTATCCATTGTCAATGGAGGTAAGCTCCTTTTCTATTCTTTTGTTAATCTCTTGCTCTGCTCCAGCGAAGTTGGGAGGATAACATAATACTTGTGTGTTCGTTATTGAAGCACCTTATGCTGGTTAAGCTGGATACTTGTTGATTGAGTTATATCATTAATTGGTTAAACTGTTTTCAGTTATGTCCTACTTGAATTGTTGTTACTCTTGCAAAAGACAACAACTAACATATGAATGAGAAATTTCTTTCCTTTTAGTGTACAAATAGCATAAATGGAAAGCATCCAAAAGCACATTGAACTTTCGTAAGTACAAAATAGAAGTTACTAGAAGGAAGCTTTGAGATTTAGCATAAAAATTCCATTTTATGGAAGTATTTTTTCTTGTGTTTTGCATTTCATATGAAATGCCTTGTTGGATTTCCTTTTGAATTGCCTGTTAGTTTTCTCCATGTTCTCCTCCTAAACAAATTAAATTAAGATTTGAAGGCTAAATTGCCAAGGGGGTCTAACTTTGAGTTGATGCATATTAGTGTTTCTCACTAGTACCAGCTGGATTTTCACCTAAATGAGTCTTTAGGTTGGAATGGTCTAATCGTCCATATTGAAAATAGTTTGGTATGAATTTTATAGGGGCTAAGGGTTTGTGTATGGTCACAATTCACTACTTATCTATGATTTTGTTATCATTGTGACTGGTATAGCTTGTTTACTTGAGATTTATGCCCTATGTTCATTTAAATTATTCTCATATCACATAGATATTGATCATATATATGATATTTTTGACATCCCCTGAAAATAGGTTTTGGTAAATATAACTTGTAGTATTGGTATAAACTGATTCTTGGCCTCCCATATAAAATGACATAAGATTATATGGTCATCTATTAAACACATGATTATGTATCAAATGGAATATTCATCAGAAGGAGAGGAAGAGGTTCTTATATTGACATTTTCAAATTGTAGGATCGTATGCATCACGATGTGGTTAAATTTCCGTTATGTTCCATCTGTTAGTGGCTTTTATTACTAGTTATGCTCTCTATATTTGGATGCTTAGCCCTTCCCAACGTGTACCCTCATTTTAGCTGTTTTTTTTAGATGAGCTTATACACAAGAGACTTCTCAGATGTTTATCTTTGCTATTATTTTGCTCAGTGCCACCAGTGGTGATTAGGAATGATGAATGGACATGGGAAGAGGCGTATCACTACTTGTATGAAGAGAAGGCCTTTGATAACATTGTCATATCCCCTGGACCTGGTTCACCCACGTGCCTGGCTGACATAGGTTAGATAAGTTTTCTGTCACTTTTCATTGATTTATCCAAAATTAAGAGCACGAACAACTTCATTCTGCATTTCTTCTTCTTCTCTGGTGTTGCTCACTTAACTAATCACTTCAGCAAGTTACCTAAAGTGTCCTAGCCTTGTTCTTAAAAATTGGCCAATTTTGTCCTCATATTATGATTTTTTTATACACTTTAGTCCCTATTTTTATTGTATAAAATTTCATGATAGGGATTGAATTGTATTAAAAAAAAGAAATGAAAAAATGAAAAAACGAGAAGCCAATTTTCAAACAAAATGACTAATTGAGATACATTAAAATAAATGGAAATAAAACATTAGGAATTAATTTATATGAAAAATTATGGGGACAAAATTGGCCAATTCATATTATAAAGTAAGATACTACTTTAATACTAAAGTAATGATATTTGTTGCATATAAATTGTATGATGTATAAATAGTATATTATTTAATTCTTTCTTAATTAATTCAGATATATTAGTTAAAATTACAATAGTTTACTAAGAGTTGAGCTAAATTCACTATTAAACATTCTAAAACAAATTTAGAATTAAAATTCTGACAATGCAAAATTAAATTCTCAATGTTCACATTTCAGACTTCATCCTTACCAAATGCCTCATTAATGGAAGAGAGAAATTTCTGAAATTTTTATTTCAGAACAATATGCATTTTACTCTGGATCAACTTGCTTGACCTCTACATGCTTATTGATTAAATTGAATGGTGACCATCTTTTCTATTTCCTGGGATTTACATTTATCTCGAAATCTATGAGATAAGTTATTAGGTGAATTGATCATTTTATGGACCTATTAATGGCTTTTCTTCCACACTTGAGTGATGATAGTGAACTTCTATTAACTTTGAAGGAATAATTTACCAGGGCTATCTTCCTTTAAACATCAAAGTATTCACTATATCAATGTTCTTAGCAGAATGAACTTTAATGATCTGTCTCTATATCAATGTTGTGCTGATTTAAGATACATTTTTGTCATTATTTAGGGATTTGCCTTAGATTGTTGCTAGAGTGCAGAGATATACCTATTTTAGGCGTCTGCCTTGGGCACCAGGTACTCTATATTACCTTGTACACTTATCTTATTTCTCTGTTTCTATGCATCTAAATTTTCTAATTTTTTAATTTTTTTTTCTTGTTTGCTCTATTTTTTAAATTTTATTTTTATTTTTTGCTTTCATCGCATAGAAAGATGAGAATGCTGGTGTTATATATGTTAAGAAAGTGTGCAAGAATTTTCAGGTTAATATGTGAATTTCACACTAATGTTTTCCTTCACAGGATTTACATTAAATTAGAATGAATATCTATTTTGATATGGTGGGTTTTACACAACCTAGTCCTATATTGAGCATGAAGCTATTGAAAAGAGAACACACTTTTCTGTTCCATATCTTGTTTGGCATCTAGATATAATGTTTGCATTGATGGCTGTTCCACTCCTACCTTTTCCCCTTGATGTGACATCTGCCCTAGCAAATGATTACTTTATAGTCCCAAAATTGTGTGCTTATTAAAACTTGGTATGATCTTTGTGGTCTTTGACTGAAATTATAAGAGTCTGAATAATATTGAGCTGAAATAGATGAACCACGTGTTCAATGATCTACTATATTCCCACAATATGCTGTCTGATTAAGTATATCATGGAACAAATATCAATTAAGGAAAATGCATTTTCCTCAAATATTTATCTTTGAATGGGTGAGCTTGTAAATACCAAATCCTAAATTTAACTTGGCTCAATCTTTAAATTTCTCCACATTTCTGAACCACTTCTAAATGGTGACGTACTATTCTTTTCCCTTTCAGTATAGTAGTTTATATTAGTTGCTATTCTTTTTTCCCTTACTCATCTATTTTGAAATTATTTTTCCATTGTTCATATCTGGGACTGGGAAAAGCTTTACTTTCTATCATGATCCAGATCTTCTAGTACAATCTAATATTAAGTCAAATTTCTGAACAGGCTTTAGGATATGTTCATGGAGCTAAAGTTGTTCGGGCATCTGAGCCTGTCCATGGACGTTTGAGGTTTGTGAATGCTATACATAGAAGATTTTCTGTCTGTTTAGATGTTTGTACAGAAATAGCTAATTTTTTAGGACAGTCTATTCTGTTATTCATTATCAATGAAATAAGGGAGTCTTCAGTTGTCAATTAAACGACAGATCCAAACTAGTTCTATCCATAAGTAATATAAAGTATCCAGTGAAATGTGGCTATAGTTGATTCCTGTGGGTAGATTTTAAATGTTGATTTGTATCCTGAAAATCTATCTGTATTTTACATGAAGATGAATGCAATTGTTTTCGCTTATTCCATGATATTTTAATTCTGATCTGGATCCCAAAATCTCTCTGTAATTTGCAGTGATGTGGAGCACAATTCTTGTAACCTATTCCATGATATCCCCTCTGGGAGGAATTCAAAATTCAAGGTCAGCCGGATAGTTTCCATCAAATTAGCTTTTGATGTATGATGCTTGAAAGTTTGTTTCAACACAAGAAAATAGCTATTAGGTGCTTTTCAAATATATTCATTGTTTCAACTTAGAGAACCTTACTACTATTACCTAATACTGGTTTAGTTCCTGTAGGTAGTTCGTTATCACTCCCTCGTTATCGACCCACACTCACTTCCAAAGGAACTCATTCCGATTGCATGGACCTCTTCCCCTGATGCACTTCCTTTTCTTGGTGTCCAAAAATCCGATTATGCTCTTGATGCTCTTGATAGGCATCCTGGGAGGCATGGATTTATGGATCCATTATCAACAAAGTCACAGAATGGGGAACTGTTACAATCATATGATCCTGAAGAAATGAATAGTGAAAAAGTACTCATGGGCATCATGCACACAAGTTGGCCTCACTACGGATTGCAGGTTGGGATTTTTCTTTTCAAACATCAATATTTATATATACATCAGGTTAACAAAGTTGTAACTGCAAGGATTCTTTTGACCTCCAGTTCCATCCAGAGAGTATTGCAACCTGTTATGGAAGACAGATATTTGAGAACTTTGCAAACATCACTAGAGACTATTGGTTCAGGTTAAGATCATCCTCAAGTCATGATGTTTGTCATGCTGGTAAAAATAGCCCCTACTTGTTCTCCCGTAAGTACTCAAATTACATTTATCTAAGAGGAAAGATTGTGAAGTGCCAATTTCTACTTTCTTATCTAGGATGAAGGAGCTGTATTTGCTTCTATTGGTAATCTTTATCAGTCATATTTCATTCTTCAGATGTTGAGTATTACTTGCTTGAAAGTTTGAACAAATTTGAGAGATTTTGTGATTCCCCCTCCCCCCCTCCTTTCTGCATTTTTTTTGTTAAAATTTTTAACTGAGGCCTCATATTTACTCTGAGCAGTAAAATTTGCTTAGCTTGCATGCAGATGCCTGATGTTAGCCGGCCCTTCCAAGATATTGTCAGGAGTGAGCATATGATAAATCAGAAGTTCCAGGAAAAACCTTTTAGCATGTATAACATAGAAAATTTGTCACATCCACCCAGCACTGTCAAATTTGTGAAGTTGAAATGGAAAAAACTTTCATCACATGCAAGATTAATTGGTGGTGCAAGGAATATATTCAGCACAATTTTTGGAGCTCAAGAAGCTGAGAACACATTCTGGTTGGATAGTTCCTCTGTGGAAAAGGTCTGCTCTTTCCTCTAAAAATGCATTTTGAATTATTCATTTCCTCTTTTGAAATTGCATTTGAATTGTTCATTCCCTCTTTTCAAGAGTTATAACATTTTTATAAATGTTCTCTCTCTCTCTCTATATATATATATATGTGATCAAGAGTGAATCCTCTAGCAAAAATTGGAAATCTGTTTAACATTTTCTAAATGCTTGCTCTCTCTCTCTCTCTCTCTCTCTGTGTATATATATATATGAGATCAATTATGAACCTTCTCGCAGAAGTTGAAAACCTCTTAAAGTAATTGATATGCATAAAGTAATCTCTCCTTCTCTTCATGTATTAACTTCTGCTATTGACCTTTTCGTGGACCAGGGAAGGGCTCGGTTTTCATATATGGGGGGAAAAGGTGGCACTCTGTGGAAGCAAATGTCTTTTAGATTATCAAATCAAAGGTTTGTGACAGCAGATTCTAGTACTAAATCCATTAGTCGGAAATCATTTTTATTCATGAGTTTTGGGGTTTTCCTCTTCATACTTGATGAAGGTGTAGTTCCCTATTTTCAGTGATGCAGCAACAAATGGGAGTGGTTATGTTTCAATTGAAGATGCTCAGGGCGCTACTGAAACCATATTTACAGAGGATGGCTTCTTCCACTTTTTGAATAGGGTACTTTTAGAGCTGTACCTTTTTTTTTTTTTTTTTTTTAAATTAAAGATTACTTTTCCTGGAATGAAACTAGAGTACCTTACCTCTAAAACAAACTAAATTGTGGCATGTTGTCATCAAGAAAGGCCTATGAATGCTTCCACTTCTATCATTCATTTCATGTATATGAACTTCATAGTAATGTTTCTCTATTGAGTTAACTTCATTTCACCAGTGGTATTTTTTTTTGCTATGTGATTAATGTTTCTTCAATGTCAACTTTTTTACCAATTATACTTATACTTTATTAAATATCCTAATAATTTTGTCTAAGAAATTTTATGCAATCTTAAAGTTGTGCGTTGCAAAAGATGTTTCTATGTAGTTCTAGTGTGAAACATCTTTTATACTTTTAACTTCTCCACAATGAATGTGATGTTTCCTGTGAGGGCCTGTTTTAAGTTTATGGGAACAAAACGAGTAGGTGACTTTGAAATACTAATGTCTTTTACTGTGTATCAGGAGCTACAATCAATTTGTTATGACACAAAAGACTATGAAGGCTTGCCATTTGACTTTTATGGTGGCTATGTTGGCTATATTGGGTATGTATAATATTTGTTTTCTTGATATTCTTTTTCATATTTGATACATAATAAATGCAAAAGAGAGGTAAAGGGGAGGCTGTTGTGCACTCACGGCTAGCAAAATTGAGTTGGCAACATGTATTTAACTCAATAGGAATGAAATGGAGAATCACTTGTTATATAGATTGGAACATAATGTGTAGATATTTTTGTATCCTGGATCACTAGAGGTTCTTTTATTTTATTTCCAAAAAAGGACAGCTGAACTTGATAACTGCAATGGATTGGATTTTGGGGACAGTTTGGAGACAAAAAACACTTAATGTGTCCAGCTCCTAGTAGTCGTAACTATCAATGGTTTATATTGCAGAATGTGTCTTTAAAATGGTTTTAAATCATTAGCTGTTGGCTTGACTAAAGAAAAATATGTTAGTTCACAATTTAGTTCGGTCAATCTTAATCACTTCCTACTAAACTAGTTTGTCTAGTGTTTATTTTCTTCCTCCCAAATTTTGTATATGTTTTACCCACGGTGGCTCTCTTTATCTCTCTATGTGTGTGTTCCCATTCATTTTCTTGTTCAGGCATCTCTGAAGATGTTGGGTATTCTAATATTAAGGTATGAAATGCAGGTATGATCTCAAAGCTGAACGTGGTATGGCATCCAACCGTCATAAATCAAGGGTCCCTGATGCCTGTTTCTTCTTTTCAGATAATTTTCTTGTGATTGATCATGACACTGAAGATATTTATATAATGTCTGTATACGATAGAAGTACAAGTAGGAGCACTTGGATGGAAGATGTTGAGAAACAACTTTGTAGTTTTGAAGGTTCTACAAAGCATTTGGTGTTTCAGAAATCTCTAAGCTCTGCAGACTCCCCCATGAAACTAGGTTTTTCTGCTGAAAAATCGAGGAAGCAGTATATCAAAGATATTTTGGAGTGTCAGAAGTTTATTAGAGATGGAGAAAGCTATGAGTTATGCCTTACAACCCAGTTGAGGAAAAAACTGAGGGATATAGATCCCCTGGGTCTTTATCTAAATCTTAGAGAAAAAAATCCAGCGCCATATGCTGCTTGGCTTAATTTTCCTAAGCAAAATCTGTCTATCTGTTGCTCTTCTCCTGAGAGGTTCCTGAGATTGGATAGAGATGGCATTTTGGAAGCAAAACCTATTAAGGGAACCATAGCTCGTGGTTCAACCAAAGAGGAGGATGAATTACTGAAGTTGCAATTGCAGTACAGGTTAGAATTCTTTAGAAATCCAATTTGAACTGCTTTCTCTGGAATTTTATAAATGTGCTTCTTCTTGCCCTTTTTATAAATGTGCTGTTTCTTGTGCATATTTTAGTTGTTTGGCGAGGCCTGAATCTCAAAATCTTACTATTGATGATCTTTGGCTAATTGGATAACTTGTTTTCCCCTTCTCCCCTTTATTTTTAACAGTGAGAAGGATCAAGCAGAAAATTTGATGATTGTTGATCTTCTGAGGAATGACCTTGGTCGAGTCTGTGAAACCGGTTCAGTTCATGTTCCCAAACTTATGGATGTTGAATCCTATGCAACGGTGCACACAATGGTGAGTACAATCCGAGGAAAGAAACAACAAAATGCAACTGCAATTGATTGTGTCAGAGCTGCATTTCCTGGTGGCTCAATGACAGGTGCACCCAAGTTAAGATCCATGGAACTTCTTGATTCTCTTGAGAGTTGTTCCAGAGGTATCTATTCAGGATGCATTGGATACTTTTCATATAACCAAACATTTGATCTGAACATTGTCATTAGAACAGTTGTCATACACAAGGATGAAGTTTCTATTGGGGCAGGAGGAGCAATTACAGCTCTCTCGAATCCTGATGAAGAGTACGAGGAAATGATCTTGAAAACGAGAGCTCCAGCTAATGCTGTTTTTGAACATGAAAGAAACTAAAAAAACTAGCACTCTTATATTCAAATTATCTGAAGTAGCCCACTGTCAGACACCAACATAAATCGGCATACTGGAGAGTTTTCCTGGCATTCTTTAGGAGAGCTGACATCCCAGCTCCCAAATTCTGCAGATGAAAAGAAACACTTAAGTTCAACACAGGTCAGATCATAGAAATTAATAGTGATTTTTTTTTTTTTTTTTTTTATGCACATTTGTTACTGCAAAAGTGGAGTAACTAATTACAATCTATATTTTTTTCTTCTGGAAAAATGAAATAGTAGTTTGTTCTGCCTACACTTGTTTCCCTCTTAATTTCTGATAAAAATATCCTATGTAATATGAATTTTGTCATTACACTGAACAATATTTGTATACATGTTATCAGCTATATATTCATAAGGAAAGATACAAACTTATTCACTTGTTTTGAAAAAAGACTCATCAATTTTTGTATATTTTCTTGAAAGGTGTGATTTCTTGTTTTCTAGGAAGGGAAAAAAAAATGGAGGAAGTACTATTAATGCAGAAGTTCCCTGGTTTTCTTTATCTTTTGTTAAATCTCTTATATATATATATATATATATATATATATGTTCTGTTGAATGTTTTTGCCTAAATAATGGGTGAATTTTATGGTCTTTTTTGTATAATTTATTTGTGTATAGTCTTTTTACTTTCCAATGATTTAGTGATTTATTATTAAATATTCAAACTAAAGACACTAAGATCTATTCAACTGTTGACTTTCAAAGGAAGTTGAGTTTTAAGATTTTTAGTCTAATCTAAGACATTAAAAAAATCTCTTAATTAAATATACATATATATAATCTCTAGGGCTAATTTGCAATTCTTAAAAGAGAAAGGAAAAGTCAAATGTATAATCTTTTCTGCATAAAGAACAACAGTTGTAAACACTAGGTTACAATCAGAAATATGGCAGAAGGGGAAAAAACACTCAGATTAGGTTTTGTGTTTGGAATATGTCCACATGGTTTGTTCTATTTTGAAAATGACTCTAATTCTTCAATTGGCAAAGTTCGGCTTGCTGGTGCAACCACCCACCCCTTTTTAGACAACAAAATCCAACTAGAGGAAAATTATATAATATATATATATATATATATATATACTAAAAGGTGTTTTACATTAGATTTTAACTATTAAAACTATATATATATATATATATATGAATATAAGTATGAATTCGATTTTAAGTTACATATTCTTATTAAACTTATTTTTTATATCATAAAGATTATGAATTTGAATCGAGAAATTTTTTTTTTTTTAAAAAAATATATATATATATATATATATTGTAATGAATTTGTCAATTTGATTTTATAAATATATAATAAATAATTATACACAAATAAATAAAGCTTTGAAGATTGCAAAGCATCCTTATGAACGGGGTAGGTGACTGCAAAAAGTGGGGCCCACTTCTAAAAAATGCAAACGAAAATGTAGGCCCTACACTGTTTCCTCCCTCCCTTCATTACCTACCGACCTCCTTCACCTTCCACTTCCTCCTCTTCTTCAAACAACCACCCAATAAAATTTTTATATATATATATATATATATAAACAAGGTTCATTATAAAACCCCGGTGATAGATACAACTAACTTACGACTGGGTGGGTATTAGCGGAAAATTCTTCCAAGTCAAAATCCAGACGCCGACGACCACCGGTAATGGCGTCGTCTCTCGCCGCCAAAACCTTCCTTGGAGCTTCATCTTCCGACGCTCTTCCTCGCCTCGGATCTCTCCAATCCGTCTCTAACTCTAACTCTAAGCTCTTCTCCTCCGTCACCGTTCCCAACCGCCGTTTGCTTCCCAAACGTCTTGGTCAGTTCGCTATTTCTTTTTTATTATTATTTATTTATCTGAAAGTTTAATTTAAATTTGGAAACAACTATCGGAGGTTTGATTGAACTATTTATTAAGTTGGAAAATGTTATTTAGAGGTGATAGTTAATTAATTTGAAATGGTAGGAGTTGACTGAATAAATCCTGTTTATAGTTGGATAAAGGATCTGATGTTGCTGTGTGTTTGATGATTCCAGCTCCTACTTTGATTTCATTTGTTTGATATGTGATGAAAGGACTATGTATGTATTCCTTTTGATTATTCTGAAAATGCTCCTTCCTTAAGGTGTATCCTTACTCTACTGGTTGAAAGGATTTTGTAAAAGTGAGCTTAGTTTCTTCTATTGTAAGAAGCTGGTTTAAGAAATATGTCTTGGCCAATGGTCTAAAAATGTGTATAGTTGCTTTGTTGTATGATCGACTATTGCTCTGGCACCAATTGCAGATATTAGATGAACATATGTGACGTTAAGAAATTTACCCTGAAAGCTCATGACGGTTGAATCTGCATCATGGGAAATGCAATTTCTCAATCAGTAAAATACCATCCAGCATTTGCTTCTGTTACTTACGAGCTAGTTAATATATCTTCACCTGTCACTGCAATGTATAAAACATACTGACAACTTTTTCCTGCAATGTTTTATTTAATTGATTGTTATCTAAAGGATTCATTAATGCATAAATATATGGGTTTCTGCTAGGATTTTTTGAGATTCAGGAAATCTGACGACATTTTTTTAATTTCTGTTCTTCTGACAATAATTAAACTTGTATGACCAATTAAATATTATCCTCATGAATCATACTTCCTCTGAATTCTGGAATAACAGTGCTATTCAACAATGAGTTCTGAGCAAGCTAATTCTGAGAGGCCTTTGGTTTGTTGGATTTTTAAAATCCTTAAGACGTTTTTCCTTTGTGCATTTCTACAGAGGTACAGGCTTCTGGTAATACATATGGCACACACTTCCGCGTTACAACATTTGGAGAATCTCATGGTGGTGGAGTTGGTTGTATTATCGATGGTGTTCCTCCACAGATTCCACTCTCAGAATCTGATATGCAAGTAGATCTTGATAGAAGGTATGTTGAGTTCTCATTCCTAATTAGGATAAGATAATCCCAGATACCTGTTAAAAGGAATTGCTAAGATATGTTGCATATGGGACTTCTGAGCTTATCTTAATTGCAAGGCCCTAATAACATCTTAAAATTTAAAATGCAGGAGGCCAGGTCAAAGTCGAATTACCACCCCTAGGAAGGAGACTGATACATGTCGGATTTCATCTGGAATTTCTGAGGGTTAGATTTTTTATGCCTCTTCCTGCTTTATAAGTTCTTTTCTTTAGCAATGTGGATTAAATAGTAAATGATTTACTAATGCAGGAGTGACCACTGGGACCCCAATCAAGGTAGAGGTACCCAACACAGATCAAAGAGGAAATGTGAGTCAATTTGCACCTAGCTTTAATGATTCTTTTTTAAATAAATTTTGAGTTGAAGTATATGAATGAAAAAGTGCATACTCTGAGCACTAACCTTAGGTTGTTTTTTTATTGTCATAAAAATGTGGGGGTGGGGGACTATTTTTTAACTTGAAAAAGAAATCTTCTCTAAATCTTCTATAGAAATGATTGTGAGATTCTGCAAATTTATTGCACCGTTGCTTATGTAATGATCTTTCTGTTTTATTAATCAGGATTATAGTGAAATGTCAAAAGCATATAGGCCTTCCCATGCAGATGCCACTTATGATTTCAAATATGGTGTGAGATCAGTACAGGTACATGGCATCGACATTTTCATGAATATGTTGATAATCATATCTAGACGGAATAATAGTTTTTTTTTTTCCTTTTTTTTTCCCAGTTACATTCTTGATCACTTGTGTTGTTGCTAAACATATAGGGTGGTGGTAGATCTTCTGCAAGAGAAACCATTGGGAGAGTTGCTGCAGGGGCTGTTGCTAAGAAAATTCTCAAGCTAAAATCAGGGACAGAGGTAAGTTTATTTGATTGTTGTGGTCTTAGGTTTTGCTGCCTCTCAAAATGTGTCAAGTGCTTTAGGTTTTGATTGTTATGCTTTATTTGAGATTCCTTCATATTCCTATGCTTTCTTATATCTTCTCCAAAATAATCTAAATCTTTGGTGAGGGCCTCTTTTTAATTTGCATCCTTGAAGACACTGTAATGTTTTGATTCAGCCATTGATTGAGCTAGATTCCCAATAGACCCCATCCATTATGGAATGTTCTACAGTGCTTGTTGTACCTAATGAAACTTTAATTCTTTGAAAATCTTTTGATACATCAATAATTGGTTATTTTAAATTGGCAAGCTTTTGCAGGTCCCTTGGACTAGTAGTTTGAAGTCTGTATGATTTACCTTCATCATGCTAAATGGCAATTAGTGCTTTATTCATCTAAGTTATTTATAGTCAAAAGCTCATCTTTATTTTAAGTTAAAAGTGGGTGTCTGAATTTGAATGGAGTTACTAGGCTTTGTACACATCGCACATATTTTATATCCTGAACTGAGAATTATGATGCTTATCATTGTCTGTTGGAAACTGGGTGGGAGGGTTGATTTTGCAAGGTAAACATGTTAATGATTCTTTACATTATGAATTGCAGATTCTTGCATATGTTTCTCAAGTTCATGGTGTTGTACTTCCTGATGGCTTAGTAGATCCTGAAACTGTCACTCTAGATCAGGTGTGTTGATTTAGTATTTTCTCATTTTCATTTGGTCATGACGCAAACTGTCTGTTCCTGATGTATTTGATGTCCTTTCCATAAAGCTTCACTAGAAAATAGTAAATTGACTTAATTACTATTAGCATCATCCTAAATGCATTTTACTACTTGTTTTGATCTAGCTTATGTTGTAATTGTCTTTCAGTAATGTTCATCAGGTTTTCCTCTTTACATCAACTTTACCATGTTTATTTGTGCTTTTGGCTTATCTATAACCAATTACAGCAAGGGTTTCAAATGACTTCTGCTTGAGTTTTATGAATGACAGAAGAAAAATTGCAACTTTGTTGCTTTTACGAAAAGAGCCACATATGGAAGTTACATACAACAAAGAAACACTTCAAAATCCAAAATGGATAACTTTCTCTTTCACATGTTCGCAATGTGAGCATATTATCTCCAAAGATGAGTGATGTGTAAAACAAATACATATAAGATTGAGTAAACAGTTCAAAGAGGGTGATGGACACTAAAGTTATCCATGTATCTTTGAAAATGATCTCTTATCACCATATTCCAATCCGATTTATTTAAAAACCAGTTGTTTGTAGACACTTCATTATCCCCTTTCTTGTCCACCGTACTATTTTCTCTTTTTGAATACCTCATTTATAACTAGGCTCTATCTGATACCAGATAGAGAGCAACATTGTTAGGTGCCCAGATCCAGAATATGCAGAAAAGATGATAGCTGCTATTGATGCTGTCCGAGTAAAAGGCGATTCTGTTGGTGGTGTGGTCACTTGTATTGTTCGAAATGTCCCACGTGTAAGTTTCTGAGGGTGTGTACAATTGCATCCTTACTGGTTTTACGTATTCTAGTTAGCTGAATTTTAATATTTCAGTTGCTCTTTTTACCTGAAAGTCCATCACAGGCTGCCCTGACAGTTTTCTGAACTTTTTGGCAGGGCCTTGGTTCACCAGTCTTTGATAAACTTGAAGCAGAGCTGGCTAAAGCCGTTATGTCATTACCTGCAACTAAAGGATTTGAGTTTGGTAGTGGTTTTGCAGGTAGTGAAACATGCAGCGTGTCCATTTCCATCTTTTAGCTATTTTACCTTAAATATCATCTATTTATATAAGTTTTATCTTCTTTTCTGTGCTCCTTTCCACCACCCCCACCCCCTTTTCCTATTTTGGTAGTGTGGGGGGTGGGGGGTTCTAAAGTTGTTAAAAAATATGGATACATGTAACATGGGATCCAAATTTGCTTATTTCAAATTTGTTTTGGTTTGAAAACTTGCCAGGTACATTTCTAACTGGTAGTGAGCATAATGATGAGTTTTATATGGATGAACATGGCCAGGTTAGGACAAGAACCAACCGATCCGGAGGGATACAGGTGATTCAAAGTTGTCATATGGAATAATATATATGTATATATATATACATGCACATATTGCAAATCCTTCCACATAAATCTTTTGGCAGTGTTTTGGTGTATGCTTGCAACTATGTCCATGTACTATATTGTCTCTTACAGATTCATGGCTAATTATTCTTACAGGGAGGAATATCCAATGGTGAAATCATTAATATGAGAATAGCTTTCAAACCAACATCCACAATTTCAGTAAGTTCTCTCCTTCTCTCTGTTTTGGATGCCCATGATGTCCTGCTCATTTTTGTGGATGCGCCTATTAGCATTTCATGCTGAGCATATTCTTTCATTCACAAAAACATAGGATTGTGACTTTTTAGCTTGGATTATCCAAATTATACTTAAAAAGGTTCCTCCTGTTTGTACTGCATGATAATATTTCATCTCACAGGCCAAGATTGAATAATTCATCCGCAAACTCTATGTAATTTTGAACCTCTTGAAGAGAATTTTCATCTAGTAAAACTTTTAGATTCCATGCTTCTTGTTTAATGGTGGATGTACACATTGATATCAAAATGTTATGGCTCCCTGAAGTAGTTTGTTTAAAGTGAAAGCATCTAATTGCCCATTTAGGATGCTGCATAAGAAGCAAGAAAACAATTTTCCTTTCACACACTGAATCTTAACTGGTTCCACTTGTTTGGAGCATAATAATTAGATTTCTTTTGCAATCACGATATCTTATGTCAAAGTTTGCAAATATGATGGATTTGTATTTCTCTGGAAGGGGATAGAACAAGTTGTTCTCTCCTTTTCTTTTGGTTGGATTCGATATCTTATTTTCCACTAGGCTTTGACTCAGAAGTATATTTGATCTAGTAGTTATGGTATGAGGTAACAGATTCAGTTGAATTCCTGGTAGCCCAAGAGTATAGTTTTCTTGGTTTATCTGATTTTGGTTGGAAATGACATTAATATGATAGGTGGTAAGTACTAGTGCATATAGCACTCATTATGGTTGGCTAGTGAAATCATCTAAGCATGTATTACAAAACGAAAGACATTGTCATCTTGATTTTCAAGTGAGATGAGAATTATATTTGTGAGAGTAAAATCATTGGAGGAATTTTCTAAATCAACCTATGGTTGCCTTCACAATTTTTATATAATATATGTATTCCCCTTTGTAGGCTTTATACTGTGAGTGTACTCTTAAAAGCTTGTGCTATTCTTTTCATCATTCTTAAGGGAGATGCAGAATCTGAATTTTATCAGCTTGTCATAATATGTTTTCATTTTGATGACTTTTTTGATGTTGAATCTCTGGTTATGATGTTAATGCAGAGAAAGCAGAACACAGTGACTAGAGATAGACATGACACAGAGCTTATAGCTCGTGGACGCCATGACCCCTGTGTTGTCCCAAGAGGTAGGTTGTCGAATTCTTCTCCAGTTAATGCTTCCACTGCCTCTTTTCATTCTCCAGTTAAAGCTCGAGTCTCTTTTAGGAACTAATAATAAGCAATTGTTTCCCATTCATTAATAATTTGGTGATCATCTTGTAGCTGTTCCGATGGTGGAAGCTATGGTAGCCCTGACTCTTGTTGATCAATTGATGGCACATCATTCACAATGTATGTTGTTCCCCATAAATCCTGCCTTACAGGAACCACTGGAAGCAGCTTTACCCAACGCAGTGCAGGTTCCACAATGAAGTTGGTCAGTCGCTAACTTTCCTTTGTTGTTGTACCTATGCTCGATTCCAATTTGATGACCAGGAGCAAAGTAATGTTATTTGTGAAATTTTTGTTGTCACCTATATTTTTTTATCACATCGAAGACATAAGGATGTTTCTTTCACATTTTTAGTTTCTATATACACATTGCAAATGCATATAGGCATCCCAATAATTGTAATTCTCCCCTTCCCCTAAATCTCTTTGTGAATTACTGATTGAATTAATATTTGTTCGAGCTCAGTTTATATACATACATATATATATATATATATATATATATATATATATATTATTTATTTAAATGAACTATAGAATTGTCCCCAATTAAAACTAACTGACAAAATTTCCAGTGCTATTTAGACAATTATCCTATACACAAATATTAGCACTTTACTTGGTCAAAGTATGTAACCAAAGAAAAGGCGTACCTAAAGCTATAGCTACGGAGGGGAAATTGAAGGCAAATTCTTGTTGAAGAATTCTAAAAGACTATTTCATGCATTTAAATGTATATCCAGCCACTAGGGCTTCAATTCCATTTATGTAGAAAATGATAGCTTGATGAACATAGAATACATATAAAGACAGGTTGAGAATCTCCACTTAACATTGTTTCTAAGAAGAAAGAAAAAGGAAAATCCACTAAACATTGGTGTACTTTCTTTTCCATTAAACATTAATCTAGATCAAGAATAATAAGTCTCATCCCACTGCAAGTGTGTTCCACTTTTTTGAGTTTTTACTTTTCCTTTTCCTTATTTTAGAAAATAATTCTGCAAATTAAACACTTATTATTAGTTTAATAATAAAGTGTTTAAACAGAATTAGGTCCAACTAAACAAAAGTTTAGGTATATAAATGTTTTTCTATTTTGTGTTATTGCTTTATACAACCAAGCAAAGCTAGTGGTTGAAATAGTGATTAGTCTCCTCTCTAAGATATATTCTAGCTAGTTTACAAGAGAAGGATGGAAAGGAAGGTAAATTTTATCTTCACTCATTTCTTACCATTCCTTCAATTCAAAGGCCAATCTATATTACCCTTATAGATATAGTTTTTTTTTTTTTTTTTTTTTTTGAAGGGGACCCTTATAGATAGTGTTTTCTGTTAGACCATTTAGTATCCAGAGTTATCACGACTCTGACTAATCTAGATTCGGCCTAAGTTGCGCCCACAAAATTCAGCTCTTGTTCGGAGGAAGGTCTTATCCTAACTTATACATAATGCTCACATCCGAGTGTTGAACTCTCTACCTCGTTTAGCATTCATAATACATTTTTTCATTGTGTCAAATCCTTGACTTACCCGTACATACTTAAATATACATTTTTACCTATACAAGTAAATATTTAGTACACCTTTTCAAGACACTCAACAAACCACTACCAAAAAAATTTACCTAATATAAGTTTTTATACGAACTATAAAAACACAAAAGTTGTCTTGCAAATTAGGCGAAAAAAATTTAACCATCTCCAAAGATTCTTCTCAACCATCATCATCACTTTATATAGAGGCCATTTTAGAAAGAAAACAAAGCGTAGACGCCATAACATTTTTTATCTCCAAGGAGAAACAACAACAAAGTAGTTGACAAGGGTACTAATAATTATAAGTTATTAGACTTTATTCTATTCATTCAATATATATATATATATATATTTTCCATTTTTTTCCCCTTTGATTGAATACTTCAATCATTTACTTTTGGTGTTTCCGTTGAAAAAGAAAGACCCAACTTGGAGAATTTTTGGATCAATTTCTTGCCTTCTCCATTTCCCATTTTCCTTTTTTTTTTTTTTCCCTTCAATTTCCAAATTTCTTTTATAGATGACTTGTTGAAAAAAATAATAAAGTTTACTTTTAAATGCCAAGACAATATAACTATATATTAGGTCAATAATTCAACCATTAATCCATCACATATCTAATTTTTAATTATATATATAATTTATTTGTATGTTAGTGTAGAATATCTTCAAATTTTATCTCTCTATAATGATTTCATTTTATATATATCATCCTTTGAAAATTCCAATAGTGGTGAAATCATCATTCCCTATAAGAATAGAGATGTTGTTTCCTTTGCTTCACATTCTTCCTTGTGAGAGAAGAAAATGATGTATTTATTCATATAAGCTGACAAAAATCAAATAGTCTTTAATATTTTAAATATACTTCTTCACTACAAGCAATATATATGTGCACACCACGGCAAGAAATATATATATATATATGTCCACATGAATCTTCATACTCAATTTTATATACCCTCTTGTTATATTTATAATTTCTTTATGGAAAATATTTATAGTAAAACAAGTTGGTATTTTTAATCAAGATAATATTATATATATTACAAATAATAGAGAGGAAGATTTAGTAAAATAACATGCTATATAGCTTGGATTAGGTTCTCCATAATTTGTAGTAGATAATAATGATATATAATTAATACTTAAAAACCCTATTTTATTTCTTTTTGTTTTTGTTTATCTTTATCTTGTGTGCCATCCCATCTTAATTATATCCCCAAATTTGTCCTTACTTTTTAATTATTAATTGAATAAACAAACTAAACGAGTAATAAAGTGTGTACCATCACAACTTTTGAACCCCACGAGTCATAATCATCACCATTATCAAAAACATTAATTAGGTGATTGAATAGTTGTTGTTTTTAGATTCTTTCATCCTTCTACAACACAATAGGCCAACTATTCATTAATTAAGTTGTTAAAGAATTAATTATTTTTAAATAAGATTCGGAGAGTCTTAACTTTATAATTAGAGAAACAGGAGAATTATTACAAAATTAACAAAGATACATATACATTTTACTGAAAACTCTAAATGAAAAAAAATCATGGATAGATATATAAGAAAAGAATTCAATATAATTAAAATCTTACAATGAAGTTAAAATTTTTCATTAAGACAAAAAATTGAAAACCCGAAAATATATATATATATATATATACGAACAATAGGTCATCAACCTCTGCTACCATCATAATTCTCAATTTTTCCGTCAAAATAAGTCTTCACATAACAGATCACGTTACAAACTTTTCAAGTTAGTTAAAATAAAATTTGAATCACAATTTTTTAACGATATTTATATTAAAAAGTAATTTAATTAGAATTATTATAATAGTAGCATAATCTTTTATTGTTATTAATATGTAGGAAAAGAGAAAGACCCTTTATTTAGTTCCACCCACCAGAGCACTTTTGGTCCATTCAAATATGTACAATGTGTGAATAGAAAATTATAAGGTTTTTGTTTATTTATTTTGGAAGTTGAAGGAGAGAGAGGGCTAAAGTAGATTCCATATTGATAAAGTTAGGTTAACATCCACACAAAACAAGATTAGAATATTTGAAATGATATGACATATGAGAGAAGAGAAGAGAAGAGAAGGGAAGAGGAGGGGGTGAATTTCAACTAATTGTCATTACATACAAATAAAAGTGAAAAAAAAGAAAGCCCTCCATATTGGATGTGACTAAACTATTTCACAATGAATATAATAGGCAAGCTTTAATTAGCCAAAAAAAAAAAATAGGCATGCTTTGATAGAAGCAATCAATTCAAAGTATTTGTCATTTGAATGATTAATGTCTATCCCAATTGCTCACAAGCTTCTTCATATATCATTACATAACTATAGTGTGTGTCTCTCTCTTCCTTTTCTCTCTATGTATATATATATATATGTATGTATTTATCATATTATCTTCTCAATTATCTTTATGGGTAGGTCTTAAACAACTAGTAGTTTCTACCAAAGAGGGCACTTAATGTGTAGGGTGAGGGAATTGTAATTACTTTCTTTTGGTTAATCGAAAACTTTGTCACCATCTCATATACTAATATTAGGGGTAAAATAATAGTGATGACAAATAAATATAAATGTAATAGTAATTTCACCTATCCCAAATTATTTAGCACATATCCCAAATGTTGTTTTGTGGGTTCTTTTGACATTAAAAAAATGAAAAGAAAGAGAAAAAAAAAGTAAGAAAATGATGGAAAAGATTCATACACAAGATGACTTTTTTCCGTGATATAGGGATAAAAAGAGTATGAACATATATTGTCAAAAGAATATTGTAGTAAAAGGGTAAGATCATTGATTGAAGGAAAATGTTTCAATAATTACCTTTTTTCTTTGTGGGGTGGTTTCAATTGTTTGAAATGAAGGTTTGAAGACTTGTATTTTTGGAGGTAATTGAAGTTCTTGAAGTTTGCTGAAATATATCTATCAATCAACACTAATTGCACCATCCAAATTATGTAAGTATGTATGTATATATATATATATATTTGTGTATATATCATAAGAATTATTAAAGTTTCCTTGTTTTTTATTATTATTATAAAGGCCCATGAATGCTACTCTTTTATTAAGTGTTCTTAATCAATAGAACCATATGGAAGATTAGGTTTGTTAAAGTTTCTATCAAAGTACTAAATTAAGTTTTTTAGACAATTCTATTACGTCATTTCTTATCATATCTAATTCTTTTTTTCTTGTCTTTAACACAATTTTAATTTTTATAAATTGTCACAATCCTCGACCTCTTACTCCGATATAATGTGAGAACTGATAAAAGAAAAGGTTTCATAACAATGAATAATAAATTATAAGAGAGAAACAAAAGTATATATGTAGCAAATAATATATAACGACTAAAAAAATTATCTCTTATAATAATAAATAACAATGACTAATATATACTCTAAAAAACCCTAGTGGTTTGTTGATTGTAGGAGAGAGAAAATATTGATAAGAGAGAGAAGGGGTTTGATATGTTTTGTGTTAGAGGCATGAAAATGTTGATTGAGATGGGATGTGAAAGCAAAGAGCATTGCGTTTGTTATAGGTCTCTCCTTGTATTCATTCAAAAATATAAAGTCTTTTCAAAAATTGAAAATTCAGCATTTCCCAAATACTTTAAAATAATCACCATTCAAAGCTGTGATTATGACAACCCATAATGGTGTAGTACTGCATTACTCCTTTCAAATGTAGAAAAATTCAAGAAAGAATCAAGCAGTTTCTCCATATGAATATTTAAAAATACATATATAAGGGAAATGGTCCATTCCAATATCATAAACCCATTTTTTGTAATTCATATCATTTATGAGACCCATTTTTTTCCAATTCACCCCTAAAATATTCACAAATCATCTAGTCATAACAAATGAAAATGGACAAAAGAGTAAAGACTAACAACTTGGGTCCAATTTAAAATGGAAACACAAAGAGAAAAGAAATCACTTTGAAATAATAAACATAAAGAAATTGTTTTACTTTGACCTTTTTTTAGCTATAAAAATTAGAAGAAAAAAAAAAAAAATGAAATGGCCACAAAATAGAGCTTGTCTTCCTAGGGGAGGCAAAAGAATCCCACCAAGATCATCCCCCTCCCCCACTCTTTTTTACAGTTGACAGTCCTTTCTGTTCAAATCCTTGTCTATCACACGCCTTTCTGTCTTCTCTTTGGAAAGTGAAAGCTGTTTTTTTTTACTACTTTTCTCCTTCTGTTTCTTCTCTGCCTTCACTCCTTTCTTTTTCTGTTTTTCAACTGCAACAATGGTAATAACAACAAGAGGATATTAGACAAATTATATGCTAATTTCATCATATATATATTGCCATCGCCAATCCAATCCAATCAATCAAGGGACTCCCTCCCACATTTATTACAATCAAGACTTGAAAAAACAATGACTTTCGGAAGAAAAAATACTAATATAGTAGGAGTTGTTGAAGCATTGAAAGCATTTTATGATCTTACTTTCTCTCTCTTCTTCTTCTTCTACTTCTTTACCATCTTTTTGACCCCCACACCCACCTTTTATCGATTACAAACAAAAGGTGGTGGGTAATGGTAACCGTACTCATTTCCCCCCACCATTCAGTCATAACTAGGCTACTTACTATTGTTTTTACTAAATCAAAATCTAAATAGCCATCAGATACTGAAACTAAAACTTGTTCCTTTTTTACTATTAACATAAACAGTAGAGTATTCATCAACAAAAAAAAAAAAATCAAGGAAAATCAAGGATTACAACTACCACTTGAGAATTCAGGAGATTATTCCTTTTGGTTTAATCATTCAGAGCAAAATGGCAGCGTTGTACTATTATTCACGCGGAATTAGAAAGGAACTTACTTACTACTAATAATAATAATAAAGATGTACTAATCGTGCTGGTCAGGCTCAAGACCTTGCATTTCTTTTCACGTTGTCCCAAAATTATCTCTTTTTCTTGCTAAGACACCATAAGTACATAATGAACTCTGGATTTAGACAAACAAGCTTCTTAATGTTCTTGAGTGGTAAAAATAATAAATACTGATAGTACTAGAAATATTCTCAAAAAAATTTCCCTAACTTGAGAAGAGCCGACAAAGCATTAGGATTGATAGACATGAAGGGCATTTTGGTGAACCTGAACCAGATTAAAGAGATGAAAACAATGGAGAAATGGAAACTTAATGAAAAGAAAGAAAGATCCCTTTTTTTTTCCCACTTGAAAGAGTACGGAAGTTTGCATCTCTCTAAGGAACCCACATTGATACGATTCTCTCCCACCTCTTAGATGACCACAAGGGACAAAGACTCACCATGCCCCAACAGCCATTGCCAGGACCTACAGTTCCTAGGTGACTTTCAAATGACAGATATACCCTAAAACCTTCAAAAGAAAAAGGAAAAGGAAAAGAAAAAAAAAAAATCGGTGTCGGTTGGCCGACAGAGCTCTGAGGCCTCCCTTCCCCACATCACCAGTTTATTTTGGCTAATTTCCTCTCAGAGAACGGCAGCCTAAAAGCTTTTGGCAAAGGAAGCAAAAAACCACCTGTTGTTGTTAACCTCTATCTTTAAAAAAATGTGGAGATAATGACACGACTAAAACCCCACGGATGCACAGAAACAGCCGAAATTTATACTATATATATTATATATATATATATATATATATATATATAATTATATACACTCGTGACTGCTTAGCCATATTCCAGGGGGGAAATAAAAAATTTTTTTTAAAAAAAAAAAAAAAAAGAAAGAAAGAAAAGAGTTTGGTCATATTAGCATTATGATTCAATTATGAGCCTAATGGGTCCCCAGTAGTAGCAGTAGTAATGACTAATGCGCAAGTCAAGGCTCATAATAAATATAATCGAAATGTAGTAGAATTCACTAAAGATATGGTAAAGAAAAACAAGAGAAAAAGAACAAAGTGCTCACCTTTTGTCTTAAAAATATTATAATCTTGGGGTTACTGTTTGGAGCCTTCTTAGGTCTGATTTTTTGAAGTAGCTTGTTTAAATGCAACAGTGGGAGCTATACGGCAACTCCTCCTCTGATGCTCTAGGACTAGTTCTCCAGCAAACCATTCCAGTTTCTCCAAATTACTCTGCTCTACGATTCTCTTGCCATTGAAGAGTACTGATTCCACATTCTTTTGTTTCAGCATTTCATCTGCTATCTTAACAAGTAACTTTACATTTTCAGGACTTGGATCCGAGTCTATATCTGGTCTGCATCCACCATAGCTGGATCCTGTTGCCTGCCATTCAAACCAAAAAAAAAAAAAAAATCAATTCAAGAATGTGCAAATGCATTCACCGGTTAACTCTAGCTACTCCAAATCAATGTCTTCCCTATACTATTCTTAGCTCATTAGCTCACCCACAATTTGGATAATGTTTCCAAAAAGACACCGTGCATAAATATAAAATATCATGGGTCATAACTTGGGAAGAACAGAGTTGCAAGCCCAACTTTCAAGTAAATTATACTTAATTGCCAGGATATGACGTTTCATAATTAGTATATTGGCATAAATGGATCAATTAGGTCAGCAAAGGGATGAGATTTTCTTGATTCGATCCCACATTATTATTATTATTATTAGATTTAAATAAGGATAAATGAGACCTCTAATAGCATAGCAGGGAGGGACAAAAAAATCCGGAACAATGGAAACCCGGAATAGTACTATGAACAATAACTATAAGTAGTTAATATAATTTCTACTGTCACAGGGAGAAACTTAAAATTATCATCAAAGTACAGCAGGAACCATCAATTATATGCAACACAAGAATGGCAAAAAAAGAAACCATGCCCCTGGACCATGCAAGCGGAAAATGTGCATAACAGACTGCAGTCATCATAATTACATGTATCCAGTTATATAAACCACCCCATTTGCATATCTCTGTACCCAGTGAGATTTTTTAGAACTAAGCTTCACACTTCCCTCTTCTTTTTCTTTTTCACCTTTTTTTTTTTGGTTGCCACCAATCAATAGTGTCCACTGACAGCAGTCAGATTTATAGAGAACAACTTGGTTGCAATTCATTTTGTCCCCAGATGAACACTGTTCTGGTACAATAGTACATTATGATGCCCCAGAAAATAAGAAGTATGAACATATTTTTAGCCTCTTAATTCTGTTATTGGGGAAAAAAACTTCTGACGTATCCCATTTAGGCACCAAAATATTATAGAAAAAAAAAAAGGATTTACAGGCTGGAGCATTTCTAACTTTTCAGCACGATTTCAAAGTTTCCCGAAAGTAGATGGCAAGTTTATTGCTCCACAGTTTATTTCTGATAGTAATTACCTAAAACTCCAGAAAGTGGAAACCTTGAAATAGAGGGGTAAAAATTCTTTGAAACAGATAGCTCTTAATTGCGAGGAATGGTAAAATGGTAGTAGTACTAGTAGATCAGTGAATTGCTAAAATTCAACCACTACTGTGCTACTGCATTCAAGTTTTAAATGCCAGTAAATCAAGGAAAAAAAAAAAAAAATAAAATTCAAGTACTATTGCATTTATCCCTAGGCAAAATGCTCCATTTCAAAGGTGAGCAAGTAAACTTTGTTGGATTTGAAGGACTAAAAAGATTCAAGATTCCTTCTCTACCATAATAGTCAAAGAAATATTGTTGCTTTTCCTTTTTAAAAAAGTATCATCCAACCAGTATTTCTGTTAAATTTTTGAAGTGCCTCCGTTTACCAGAAAATACTTCTGATCATTTCAAGATACTTATCCATAGGTGAAAGCTCAGCAAAGTTTTGGAAAACAACATTGACATACCCGCCATGGGCAAACAGCAAAATGCAGAATCTCAAAACAAAAACAACAAAAATACACTGTCACTCTGCACTCGCCAAACTATATGTGAATGTATTCATGTCCCACTTGGCTTTTAGCAACGACACCATTGTTTGTTGCTCTCATTGGCTTCACTCACTGACTCCTCAGCTAAAATTTAATTTAATTGCATACCCCCAAGAAACAACACCCCTTTTTCACCACATCCAACCACAAAAATTAAAAATAGATAACCCCTCTACATAAAAAGATTTTTCTTGTTTCTTCTTTGAGACTACTGAAAATGAAAAACCAGCCTGTCTGCCATGCAAATTGCAACTCAATGTCCCATCTCATACCCTTTTTAACTCCTTGCAAATAAATACAAACACTTCAACACATACACATAAAACTTATGCTTTCTAACCTTTTTTTTTTTTTTTTTGATGGATTATGCTTTCTAACTTTATCTTGTAGTTCTAGGCCAATACTAATATTGACTCAGGATCAGTAAATTACTGTACTTTGAAATAATTTTTTTGGTCATTTTTTCGTAAAATTTGATCAAATTAAAGTTACTGGTACTAACTTAGCTACCGTGCGTTTCATTCATTTATGACGGACATACACGTGTGTAGAGAAACAAAAACTACAACCAAGTACGAGTTGAAATTTGCGCACCCAAGCGCAAGTTAGCAGAGGGGCATACCTGAATACGGACGTAACTACTGCTACGGCTCTGACCGAAGGCCATGGCAACGGCGTGGTCGACTAAGTCAGCCGAGCCGTCGCCAGAGATGCGAGCGAGTGGCCGAGCCCAGTCCTTGGCTTTCCATTTCTTCACTTGCTCGTAGCCGAAGCTACCTTCCAGGAGCTGACCGGTACCGAGAGAAAGTACTAAAATGTCCTCCACGCCTCGCACGAAGGGAAATTCTTGCTTGTTATGGAGCACGTGAGTAATAGCCGCCGCCGTCGGATTACTCATGGCCAAACCGCCGTCCACCCCCATGCACCGTGTCTGGCCGTCTATTGATTTCATGAACACCGGCTCGAACACCGCCGGTTCCGCAGAGGTAGCTCTGCAGACCTCCCAGAGCCGAAAATCGAAGCTGTCCGTCTCCAGAGCGTCGGCTCGAGAGAACAAAAACGGTGCCGTACTTGATAAATCATAGCAAGGGATTAAAACGGGTTTCAGAGTGTCTTTCAATGTCAAGCTCCGACCCGTTTTGTCCAGAAATGCCTCTTTCATCGATTTTTCCAAGGCTTTTGAAGACGCATTGGCCGAGCCGTTACTTCCTCCGCCTCCAAAAACTTTCCGGAAAAAATTTCCACCTCCGGAACTCGAATTAGCGGAGCCATAGAATTTTCTGCTATGGTCGGCGAGGAATTTCCATGTGTCGTCGGCCTCAAAAATTGGGCGATTCTGATCCTTTGTGCCGAAAAGCATAGCAGTAAAGATACCACCGACGCCGCTGCCCGCAGCAACGTCGAAGTAATCGGCGATTCTAGCTTCAGGATTGCCCGATTTTACTTTCAAGGCGTTTTCCAAATAAGCAAGTGCCTTACCCGATAAGATATTTTTCATTCCACCGCCGTCTATGCTGAGAATACATATTTTCCCTCGTTGATTCTTAATAGCCTGAAGGCCATTTCCATCGTTAGCCTCAACCCTGGGCGACGTCGAAACGACGTCACTCTTCTGTTGGTCAATCGCCAGCGGAATCTGTTTAGGAAGCCAAACCTTCTGATCATCATAACCAAAGAGAAATTTGCTCTCCAGAATAGAAAAAATTTCGTAGCTCAACTTATCCGTATCGATACTCGGCTCTTGCATTTCCGATTGAAGGTTATACTCCATTTCTCTCCAAAATAAAATGTTCAAAAAAAAAAAAAAAAAAAAAAAACCTTCCAAGTTCCAACCCTCTGAATATTTTCTCAACCCTTTTAAGATACCATCACTTGAATTCTACACAAATATCTCATCTCAGAAAACGTTTAAGTCTCATTACATTCTCTCCTCAAATAAACAAACCTCCCTCCTCCAAAAGCTCTTATACATATATAGACGTTGCGTATGTATATATATATATATATATATATATATATAGCGCCACCTTACTTGCAATCGTCAAAGGTATATAATAAATATATATATATATATATATATATATATATATATATAATGTGTGTGTATCTTTTTGATAGTCCAAGGAAGAAGAAATTTATCTCCAAAGTAATTGAGATATCTTTGCGAACCCTTTACTTCCTCATCGATAATATATATATAAACAAAAATTATATAGATGGAATTTCGATTTCAACAAGTAGAAGGGAAGAAGAGCAAAGCGGAGGACGGCGGACGGAGAAGAAGAAGAAGAAGAAAGAAGACAAGGCGTGGCGAGAGGTAAGAGGAGGCAGGCAAACCAACACAACAATTGCAGAGCATGTTTGTTTGCTTTAAAAACCAAACTCCAAAAAAATAAATAAATAAAATAATTAATTTTTTATTTTTTTTTTTTTTTACGAGAGGTGAAAAATGGTTTTTTTATAAAAAAAATAAATAAATAAATAAATTTCCTAATTTAAATTAATGAATGGATAAATTTTGACTGAGTGTGGGTCCCACTATTCAGGTGTCGCACCGACGATAGGCTAATCCAGTTCCGTAATAATAGAAGAAGAGAAAAAAAATATTCTAACCGTTGAAATCATGCAGAATTTTTTTAAGACAATACTAAAAATAAGATTTATGAATTTTAAATTTTAAATTTTTTTAAGAGGAATTTTAATTTGATTAGAATTAATTTTTTAAAATAATCAAAATTTTACGTGCTTTTTTTATTCGTATTTTAAATAATGTTTTATAAAAATATTAAGTGGTTTTTTTCCCGTGATCAACGGCTAAATTGGTAAATACTTCCAAATAAACAGTTTTTATTTATATATATATATAATGGTTAACGTGTGGGGTCCAGTTAAGCGACGGTAATCTCGTCGGCAAACAGAAGAATGGAGAAGCACTAATCTTATAGGTTTGTTTATTTTCTTTTCTTTTCTTTTTTAATTAATATATATAATTTATATTTATTTTATAAACAGAAAAAAAAATGAAAATTTATCGTAATATATAACAATCTTTATTTATCACCTAACATGTTTTTTCTATATTTATAAAATAATTTTAATTTTAAATGAAAATTAGAAATACTGATGGATTTTATTTAATTATTTTTAAGAATAAAAAAGAAAATAATTTTGTGGAGATGAAGATGATGGAGTTGGGGGAAAGGAAAGTAACGGGAGTGGGGCCAGAAAGAGAACGGTGACGGAGGACGGCCAACGTGGGTCACACTCCGAATTTAGGAAAATGGAGAAAAAACGGTGTGCCAGCAACGCCTACTCCCCCATAATCTTCTCCACCCTTTTCTTTTTTTTTTTTTTTTTTTTTTCCTTCAAATATTTTAGATACTAAAGTTATTGTTTTAAGTCAAAAAGGGCGTAACTCGTAACACCCTCACTTATGACATGAGAAGTCATGAGTTTGAGACATAATAGATATTAGGATTTTTCAAAAAAAAAAAAAAAAAAAGATTATTGTTTTAATTAATATGAATTTTGGTTTGAGTATACTTTTAAAGTCTAACTCTTGGGTAAAGAAAATTTCAATCCGACTTTACGCTCATAATGAGTATCAAATTATTCGTTACTAGTGTAATATTCTTAATATGAATTCTTCGTTGTGTCATATAATATTAAAGAATTGAGTTTTTTTTTTAAAATTTGATATTCTCATCCGATTAATTTAATTCAAAAGGATGTATTGAGAATATACTTACAAGACTGTAAAACGGTTAAAATGTAGTATAACATCGTTTTTAGTAAAGAGAGATATGTGAAAATGTGCAAAGTGAGTTGTTTCGCTGGCTAGGGCCGACGTGGCCTTGAGTCCACCCTTATTTGAGTTGGAAAGGTGAAGTACAGGTCGTCTTCAAGATCGTACTCAATGGTACATTGCATTAAATGTCTCTGACAAGGTGGAGGTCAAAATACTAAGCATGTTCTGCATATAAGCCAATAATTTAGTACACTTTACAGGTGTCCTCCTCTAATACGATAAGTCGCACGTTTATCCTTCCCCTACCAATTCATTAAGCATTCCATTATTCTCCTAACATTTAGAGCATAAGAGATTCTATCAATATTTTGGGATTCTTTGTGGTTACGTCATTTGTTTTCCAGGTTATTTAACTACGTAATATTCAATATAATCAACTTTCCAAACTTTTAAACTTTTAACATAACACAATAAAAAATATATATATTATAAATGTTACATATAAAATCGAGAGTTTGAGATCATCTAATATATATATATATATATATATATATATATGACTTGTTAGCTTAACTGTCTAGAGGAAGGGGAGGAGGGGACGGGGTCTTCTAAGTCAAAGTTGCTTTAACGGTATTAGTTCGGCGGAGAAACGTTGAAAATTACTACTGAATTTGACTTGGCTTCCTAATTATGGTTTCTCCGTCGCCGCCGACGTTTCACTTTCTAATTCTTTCATATTTTTCTCTTCTTTCACTCCATTTGGCAATCTTCCAAAGTTTGGATTTCTTCTTGTTTTTTTTTTCTTTAATTTTGTTGTTGTTGATATATTATATGTATATTAATTTTTTTTCCCTATAAATATGTTATAAACATAATAATGATATTAATTATCTCATGAGTTTAAAACCAGTTAATTGAATAAAAGGTTTCAAAATCATACTTATAAATAGAAAATCAAGAGAAGCCGGATCATATAAAAAAGAAAAGAAACTTTGATGATCCATTCGAGGGTTGTCCATAGTTTCATAAATAGAGAAGCTCTAGTGCATCCTCCATTCAAGATCTGGTCACGACCCTCTAAGAAATCAAATCATCAAATAGAGACGAATCGAGATCAAATCCAAAGACTCTTGAAGTCAAATCTATTACGAGATCAAACCCACCACCCCGAGAGATATCAAATCATTTGAGCCCTCGAATCCATGACGAAAAAAATCAACAAAGTTTAAAGTCCAAAATCAAATAACTAAAAGACGAGACATATATTACTATCTCGTGACATGTATTTTCAATTATAGGAACATAAACTAAAACATTTTCCATATGAACCATCTTTTAAAAACAATTATTAAATAGAAATTGAAACATTTCATGATTATATTGAGAAACCATTAATTGTGAATGAAGCATAAAAGGGGAAACTCAGATGTGAAGAAATTGGAGATATTGTGGATTTAAAAGAAGTAAAATCAGGTGAAACATTTCATCTTTGATTAGGATTTTTTTTTTTTTTTTTTTTTTTGGAGGAAATCAAAATCACCAACCAAATTTCTTCATCATCATTAAAAAAGGTACAAAATCGTACGGTTACTAAATTTCGTCAACAACGTTATAATTAATTTATACATCCTCAGTTTGACCGCATTTTACAAATGCGTATATAAACTCATCCTCTTTTTCTCATAATTTAACTCTTAAATTTTAAACTGGTAATATATATTATAGGGCTGTAAACGAGTCGAGTCGAACTGAACATCGGAAGTTTGAATTTGGTTTGTTTAATTTTCGAACGAGGTTCGAGTAAGCTTAAAAATTAATTGAGCTTAAAAATTTGTTTGAGTTTAGTTTGTTTAATAAACGAACGAGCTCGAACAGAGCATAAATGAGTTCAAACGAGTTTTGTTCATAAACAGTTTGATTTGTTTATACCTCTAAGAGAAAGTAAGAAAATGGGAACCGCCATTTTTTTTAGGATTTGTCAAAAAGGTAAAAGGAGAATTGAGTTTGGACTAGAGAAAGTAAAGAAATGGGAATCGTCACTATAGTTTAGGGAAAATGAGAGAAAAAACTATATATATACCATAATTTAAATATTAAGAGTTTTTTTTAATAATATATAAATATTTATAATTTGTTCGGAAACGCTTGATTATATTCGCGAACACTATTTGAGTATGCTTGAAAATTAATCAAGCATAAAAAATTTGATTTTGTTTGTTTGTTTAATAAACGAATGAGCTCGAATCGAGTATAAATGAGCTCGAATGAGCTTCGTTCGCGAACAATTTAGTTTATTTATAATTCTATTACATATATATTATCTATTTTAACTTATTTCAAATAGATTTTACGTATTTGAAATACGCGATTGAATATAAAATTTTAAAATTATACTTAATATTCATATATCTATTAATCCAAGAATTTTAAAGTTCCAAAAAAATATATATATATATATTCTTATCATAATATTTTTTATTAGAAGGAATCTTTTGCAAATCTAATGTAATATTTGAATTCAGAAGTATTCAGTGCATGAATCGTCTTTTTTTATATTTTTTTCAGGAACCAAAATTATTTTGGGACAAAAACCACTATTTATAATTTTGTACTACTTATATACTCTATATATATATATTTTCCGTTATCCTCTGTGTTTGTTTGGACGCGTGTTGTCGACAAAATATTGTCGGCAATATTTTTGAGAAATATAAAAAAAGAAAGAAAAATAAATACATACATATAACCCAGCAGTTTGAGGAATTATTAAGCGAATTCCTAAAGCCTTCTCCTCAAGGCGGATGGTCGAGGGTTCGAATCCCTTTAAGGTGGTTAGTGCCAGCTTAAAAAACTCTGGGTCAGGCCCTCACTCCAGGCTGAATCCGGATTAGTCGGCCCGTGTGAGTTCGGATACCGGATGTTTAAGCAAAAATAATAAAAATAAAATATATATATATATATATATATATATATATATATATATATATATATATATATATTAAGATTTCTACTAAATTCAAACATAAAACAATTTTCAAAAATTACACAAAACATTTTTTTTTTTTTTTGGAAAAACCTTTGTTGTGTAAGTAACATGAAGCAAGAAGCATAAAGCTAACACTAACTTCTGTACATTTATAGTAAGTTTTCTTGAATCCCTTTACCTAGAAAAAGGGTTGATAAGTTATTTTATATTTCTATTTGGGGCAAAAACCATACATGAGAAAATTTAAAATTTTTTGGTTGTATCTTGTACCCTCTATTATTGGTATGGTACTTCTTTTTCTTTCTTCTTTATATATATATATATATATATATATATATATATATATATATATATATATATACCAAAATAAATATGTCAATTAACAAAACTCATGCATGCCATGCGTTCTTGAGAAAGAACAATATTGTTAGTGTTATTATTATAAAACGTTTGGATTTTTTTTTTTTTAAAAAAAAAAAAAAATTCAATTAAAATATGGAAAATATGAGAAAAAGAAGGGCCCAGCCCAATTGAGAAATTGGGTAAACAAGCAAAGACTAATACAATAGTCCAATAACAGAGAAAGGAAGAGAAGAATTCTAATGGGCCTTTTCTTTCTTTTTTTTTTTTTTTTTTTTTTTTTTTAAATTTAATTTTTTAAAAATTATATATTTTTTTTTGATATTGAGCTAAATTTTTAACGATTTAATTGAGTTAGATGATACTGTTGATTTATTTCCCTTTTGATTAGATATTGAGCTAATTTGTGGAATTTATGTTTGTTTTGATGATAGTGGTAGAAAATCAAAGATTAAGCAGAATTTGGCTAAAAGACTTATTTGTAGTCATCAATTAACATCATTTAAAGGAAGAATTAAAATTTGAATAGATGACTATCAATAGTTCTCAAGATATTTGAAGATAAATTAATTTCTTATGATTTTATAACAATTTAAGCAACTTATTCTCTTGATCGGGTTCAAGGTTATTACCAATGATAATAGGTAGTTTGTCTTTGTCTTCTACATGAGCATACTCAAGATTGTCTCGTAAATGTTTAAATTCTAATGTGGGTGGTTTATGAATGAACGGAACTACCGTAATAGGTGTTATTTCAGTAATATTTTCAACACGTGTTTTAGAACAATCATCATCCAAAAAATCAACATAATCATTAGCATCATTAATAGAATCAATAGTATCATTAGTAGAATCAACATTTTTAATAGAATCTAAATGAGGAACTTCCTCATTCGGAACACATTTCAAGTTATCATCAATTTCACAAAGCATGCATGTTCCTTAGGTAGTTATTTTAAAGAGTTACATACATGAGTTGAGATTTGAACTCCTAACCTCACTAAAACTAGGAAAGCTCTTTACCAGTTTACTTGCCCTTTTGGAGTTTTATAGTTTTTTTTTCTCTCTTTTCTTCCTTCCATCAAATTACTCAATCTCATTTCATCTTCAACATAATTCAAACTCATGATCTTTTAAATCTTAAATGAGACTATTTCCTCCTCGTTAAGTGAGGTTGCATAATGAAACTCGTACTCAAGTATGAAATATATATATATATATATATATTTTTTTTTTTTTTTTTTTTTTTAAGTATGCAATCTATCTATAAAACTTGAGGCCAAAACTTATTGATCTACTCGACTCGAATGAAAATTAGTCTAAGAAGAAGACATATTAATGCCAAAACTTACTGGTCTATTCGGTTCGAATGAGAATAAGTCTAACAAAAAGACATATATCAATCAGTAATAAATTAAAAATGTCATGATTTCAAGTTGTAGAGGGGAAAAAAATTAAAAGAATAAAAAAATTGTGAAAATTTTCATTCCTACAAATATTTCTTAATTAAAAAATCATATTAAATATTAACAAAAATATCCAATGTATCCTTGTCAAGTGTGTTGTGGCCGAGTGGTCAGCAACCACACTCCCAACTTGAAGGTTGAGAGTTCGACACTCAATTCAGCCTTAGTGTTGCCAACCCAGCAATTATGCTGCCAGATCCGGGTGTGGGTTATTCAGGTTAACCCGGACACTACACGAAAAAAAAAAAAAAAAAATCCAATGTACCCAAACCTTGCTCCCACTACAAACATGTTGCAGACCATCATCACACAGTATAGTGAGCAGAAACCTCATAAAAATATCTGAAAATGGTCCCATAATTCACTTGACATAATGTTTTTTGTCTGAAAATTTTCTTTTGTGAAGAAGACTACTGAATAATTAATTGATAATTATGAATTTTTTTTTTTGTTGATAATGATACTGAAAAAGTTGTTTTTGGTTGTACTGTTCTTTCAGATTCCAAGATATTTGGAATCCAATATTTTGAGGTCCTTCTTCCTCCAAAAATTGTGGAGAAGAAAACCCATAAAAGCTCACAGATTGTTCACTTCACTGCATCTTTATGGCTTCTTCCTATTCTTCTTTCCATTTGAACGTTCTTTCAAGACCAAGATTTCCTCAAGAATCCAATGGAATTTGCTTGAAACTCAGAATGTAAGATGTTTGTTTACACTAATTTCTTTTGAATCATTTTTGTTTCTGGGCTTATCAAAATTTGATGATCTTTATTTTCTGCATGTTATTTCTAATAGTAAAATTGGAAATGGTTGGAAATGGAAGAGAAAGAAATGCTTCGTGAAATTAATGGAGGAAAAGCCTGTAAAGGTTTCCAAGAAAAATAAAGGCACCATTTCCGGTGCAGTTTCTCTGATAATCGGAACCAGCATTGGATCAGGCATTCTCGCTCTACCTCTGAAAACTTCTCCGGCGGTAATTCGTCCCAGAAATCGAATTTAATTCCTTAATTTGATTGTTTCTGATACAATTTTTCTTTTTTTCCCAATCCTAGGGTTTGATTCAGAGTTCAATTTCTCTGACATTATGTTGGGCATTTTTATTAATAGAAGCACTTCTTCTAATTGAAATCAATGTGAGATTACTCAGAAAGAAAAACATGAATAATTTAAAAGTCGGTGATGAAGAATTGAAGATCATCTCTATTAGAACAATGGCGCAGGAGACATTAGGAGAATCGGGTGGGTTTTTAGCAACTGTGACTTATGTTTTCTTGGGGTATGCTTCCATGGTTGCTTACACTTCCAAGTCCGGTGAAATTCTTTACCATCTGACAAATATTCCGGAATCAATTTCGGGGATTTTCTTCACTGCCCTATTCACCATTCTCATATTTGTGGGCGGAACAAGAACCACCGATCAAGTAAACCAATGGCTCACTACCACCATGATAGGTTTGTTAGTGGTAATTGAGATTTTAGCAACTGAATTTGGAGATTGGCTGTCAGGATTAGGAGGAATCGGCAGTGGTGGTGACTGGGGAAAAGTTCCGGCAACTATTCCGGTGATGATATTTACCTTGGTTTACCACGATCTTGCTCCTGGTATGGTATGGTATGGGACTATGGAATGGAATTCTTTTGTGGTGTTTATGTTTAGATTTGGAAATAAATATTATGTACGTAATGATTGTGGTTAACGAATTCAATGTTCTTGCAGTTCTTTGTGCTTATCTTGGCGGTGATGTTAAACGTCTGAGGACTTCGGTTTTGATTGGTAGCATTGTGCCTCTGGTAACCATACTTGTCTGGAACGCCATTGCTCTTCATCTCTCCCAGCAGGTTGATCAAATAGTTGATCCTGTAAAACTTCTTATGAGGTATTCCCTCTCCTCTTGTCCTTAACATGGGATCAATATGTTTTTCTCAGTAAATCACGAGTTCGACACTCGCTATGCATGTCATGTAAGAGATAAAGTGAGAAAACGACTAGAAATTTAACTCTACTCAGCAATCTATATAAACTGGGGCTGAATCTGTATTAGTAATGTAAGAGTAGGGTGAAGCTTTCCCAAATAAAAGTTAGCCAAATCTGGATTAACAACTCACTAAATTCAGATTAGTCAAAATAGTAGTTTTGAACACAGATAGTTGACAAAAGAATGTTCGATTTCTTACCTAGGTATCTCTAACATCTTGTTAAGTGGTTAAATCTCTATTAAATAAATCTTGTGACAATTCAACAAGTATTAGAGCAGAATGTATTGAGTTCAACTGTCTTTAACTTAATTCTCTTTAACTTGGTATCAGATAGATTTGTTTAGCTGGTGAAAATTTAACGATCCTTTAAACTAAAGAATCTGATGTTCTGATGATGCAGAGTAAGCTGGGGAGGGGTGTCCTACATGGTGGAGGCTTTCTCCCTTTTGGCAGTAGGAACTTCATTGATAGGCACACTTCTTGGTTTTTCTGAGTTTTACAAAGAGCAACTTAACACCATGTTTTCTGTTTCCCCTGAAGCAATTCAGGTAAACAAACTGTTTGACAAGAACTTGTTCCGTAAGGATATATATATATATTGTTCTGACGGTAGTAACCATATTTAGAATGGGTTAGAATCAGAGTATGGTCTGAAAGAATGGTGGGGAAGAAAGAAAACCAGCTTCACAGCAACAGCATTAGTCATTGCACCATCTCTTCTTGTCTCAACAACTTTCCCTGATGCATTTTCTGCTGCAACTGATATTGCTGTAAGCAGCACTTCCTCTCTTCAACCATTAAAGTCTTTCTCTCTCTTATATTTGTAAATTACCGGTAAACTGTGGAACAGGGAGGTTACTGCATGACAATGCTGTATGGAGTTCTTCCTCCGGCAATGGCTTGGGCTATGCTTTACAAGAACGTGAAATCTAATGATGAAATAATGGCGACTGGAACTCAGCCTATACTACTTCTCTGTGTAGGACTACTTGCCAGTGTGATTCTGGCAGAGCAATTTCTTCAAGACCTCTCAACTTTGCATTTTTAGAATTTTACAACCAAGACAGAAACCAATATGTATGTATGTATGTATGTGTGTGTATATATATATATATATATTTTACTTCCCAGTTCCTATTTCTTGCTTCAGTTTCTTTGAGCTCTTCATGCATAGCCTATTTCTAAATCAGATTATGAAGGAAAAGCTAAATTAAGGTAGCAACAGGGATGAAAAGATTAATTTAGTGGCTAGGCTAATCAACAATGGAGAATTGGATAACTAAACAAAAATCAAAAATCAAAAATTGATTTCAATAAACTTCTTGAATGAGTGATTTTGATGTCTCTCAATAGAAAATGTCAAATACTGATAGACAAGCAGACATGCCAGCCATATTACTACTACTCTTTTATTCCATAGAGGCAACCAATCAACAAATACAGATCATAAATTCACAACATACAGGTTTGAACAAAGCATTTGATGAATCCAGGTACAGTATTCACGACAAGAAAAGAGGAAAGAGCACAATCATGAGCAACTATCAGCTTCCAAGATCTTAATTCTTTACCGTAGTCACATGCCTCAGAAGCATCTGAACAACATCAGGGGAGATTCTAGATGTCTCTGTCTTAAGGTGATGAATCTTTCCCTCGGTTTCTTTTTCAAGTCGTTTGACATTAGCACCAGAGTCTCCACTGCTCTGTTAGCAAGGGAAACAGGGATAACTTAGACACCTTTAGCAATTAAAATAATGGCCGGGGAAGTTGGAAAGAACAGAATTCAGCAGTAAGAATCCCCAAACATTGATACCAGTGATAATAAAAGTGAATTAAAGTAGAAGAACAGTAAGATGGAAAAATCCACTAGAATCACCTACTCATTGAGGGAAGAGAGGAGAAATTCATAGATATGTGAATATATATATATATATATATATAATATATATATATATATATACACGCCTAAATCAAGTTCATACAGAATAAAGGTTCAGGCTCTGCACCACTTAGCCACAAATCAATTCAAATGAAATGATAATGATTTTAATAATTCTTTATCTTTTCTATCCTTATCAGATATTTACCTCTGCAAGTTTCCTCTGAAAATCAGCTTCCATTTGTGCACGGAATTCAGCAATTTCCTTCTCAGCTTCTTCTTTGGCTTGCCTTAGTCTTGCCTGCTTTGCTGCACAAGAGAAACATGAAAATAGTGGCATTTAGTTCAAAAAAAGCAATAGATGTGCATTTACAGGTAAACTCAAATAGATGCAAGTAGGAACACTGCATAATGACGAGTATTTCAATCAAAGTGGAGAGTTCTCCATGATCAAAGGAATCAGCAAAACAAAAATTTTAATATAAGAGAAGAATTACCTGATCTTGCAGCATTGACAATGTGTTGTGCTTCCTGTTCTGCAGATAATAAGGCTTGGATTCCATTTTGGCCTCTGCTGGATTCCATGAGAACAATTACAGCTGCTGCATCAAGATTGAAATATATATAATGAAACAACGATAATTGCTTGTGAAAACAAAGAAAGCTCTTCTAAGGATAAAGAATGATTAGACTTGCTCCAGGTGATACCCAATATATGTTCAAAGATCAAAATACAATCATAACATGATTTGAAAGACAAAAAATAAGAAGAATTGACAAATAATAGTTCAAAACTTAAAATACAGGATCGGGGATAAAAATTCTTATATTGTAACTAGTGGCTTCATAACTGAAGAATCATGAATCATAATTAATCCACTGAGTCAATCAAAATTTCATTAATCAACTAAATCAATTAAAGAAAAAAAAAAATCTCATCTTTAAATGAGAAAACCCTACAAATCCACCAAGCCATCTCCCATTCTCCCTTCCCCCTTTTCTTGATAAGTTTATGCAAGACTAAAATTAAAAAAGGGAGATCGAAATATAAACCCCACAAGTAAAAACAAACCCATTTAGCCCCAACACTCTTGAAATACATAGCCGAAGACGTAGAATTAAACTAAACAGCAAACAAGAAAACAAAATTCAGCAAGAAATAGATCCAAGATCTTACAAATTTTGATCTATTCATAGTACAGTAAACGTATATGATTTAGGAGGACAATGAAGATAAAAGATCAGATGCTAAAGAATAGTAAGGAGAAGGAAAGAAAGATCGCTTACCAGCAGAAAGAATGGAGGAGATACGACTTGAGATGGAAACGGAGGTAGGAAAGAAAAAGATTTTAGAAGACTGTTGATTGATTAATTGTTTATAGCAGATTCCGCTTATAGCTAAAAGCGGGATCGTTAATTAAGAAAGCGTTGGATTTCAAAAAGTCCCTTGACCCGACTGGACTCTATCGGACTTGCGCCCACGACCCTTTTTCTTTTTCTTTTTTCCTTTTATTATTTTTATTAGGAAAATTGGTATTAATATCTCCAAATTATAGATGTTTGGTGTCATTAGTCAACTTATTATTTTGGTGGGATTAGTCCCAAAATATAAAAAAATTATGACATTTATCCTTAAATTATTATTTTGGTGTGATTTAACGGAAAGATCAATGCGACAATTTTTTATAGTTCGAGAACCAATTTCACCAAAAAAAATAATTTGGAGACTAACTCTATAGTTTAGAGACTATTTATGGCAATTTGCCTTATTATTATAAAAAGAAAAATTTGTTTGCTTTAGTCCTTATATTATTTTTATTTGGATAAACAAGACTTTATTTATTTTAATGGACTATGCGATCCTATTTTATTTTTAATTGGATTAATTTTTAATTTTGTTAATTTTTAATTATCAAAATTGAGGTTTCAAAGTAAGTATAAATTGGTAAGAAGGTATTTTTGTTATTTAAAAATTTTATTAACTAACTCATATTTTAATAAAATTATAAAATTGTGAAGAAATAATATCAATAAATGGAAGATTTTTTTTTATAAAAAAAAATTGAATAAAATTAAAAAAATAAGATTTTATTAAAATATGAGTTAATTTATAAGATTGTAATGACAAAAATATCATCTATAGCTCTTCCACGTAATTAAAACATAAATTTTGGTAACTGAAAATTAATAAAATTCGATTTTAAAAAAAAAAACTCCTTTGGTTAAATAAAAATAATATTAGAAAAGAAATTATCAAAAAAAAAAAAAAAAAAAAAATAAGAAACGACGACGTAGCATTGTTGGAAGCAGTCGGATTATTTTATTTTTATTTTTATTTTTTAATATTTGGCAAAAATCAGAAGCGCCAAATAATCAGATCATAGAGGAAAAGCAGGCTGGCTGGCGCCTCTCCCTTATAATGCATTTGCATTTCTCACTCTCTCTCTCTCTCTAAACCCTTCACTTCTGTTTAGCTCTCGCGGCGGTTCTCCACCATTCTTCGCCTCCGCCGCTCTCTAGGTTCTGTTTCCTTTCCTTTCCTTTATCTCTCTTACGTGTATTTCTCCATCTTTTCTCGTGGTAATTCTATGTGAATTCGTGATGGTTTGTCTGCTTGCATTTTCGTTTTAGTACATAGATGTGTTTGTTTGTTGTTATTTGATGGATTTTGCTTTTCTGTTCAACTCTGTTGTATCTGCATTTTTCCTTTGTCGTTTTCGAGAGTGAACGGTCATCTTTCAATGAACTTCTCTGTTGATCGACTGCTCTTGTGGAAGGGGTTTCAGACTTCGTGCTTGTTAAACTGATGGAGTTGAATGTTGTAATCGGGTTCGGCTTAGATATCTCATGTGTTGGTGCGTTTTTTGTTTGTTTGTTTTTTGCATAAAGTTGATCAGACAAACCATGCCATGCCCATGGTTTTCTCTCAGTTCTTTCACGTTTCTTTTCTCGATCTCTCCTCCTTTTTTCCTCTTTGTTTTTTTATGAGGATGTTGTGTGTATCGTGTATTTTTCCTCCTCTCGATTCTTAATTCAGATTTTTTTTTTTATAGGCCTCTTGTGTTGAATTTTCTAGAATGGTTACGATTTAAATTTGGGGCTTCTAAACCTCTTTTCCTCAAACAGAAGTTGGTGAATATGAAATGCCTGGAAAATTTTCTGTCTGTTTTGTTATCCACTCTTGATTATGCGGTGTCGATTATTTTTATTTATTTATTTATTTTTTTTTGTTGTTACTGCCAACTAGTTGTGGTTTCTTATACGGGAGCTCTTATTAGTGCTTAACAAGGTTCTTTTTTTTTTTTTTTTTTTTAAAAAAAAAAGGATTTTATTTTTCCTTTGGTATGATTTCGTTTCCATTTTGTCTGTTGATTCTACTGCTTTGAATAGGTTGATCATGGACAAGAAGTCAATGGCTAAAACTAGGCAAAGCTGCAAAGTGAAGATTGGGCTGGATGAATTCATTGACATGGCGTTTTCTAATAAAAAAGTTGATGCAAAAGTGATTTGTCCATGTAAGGAATGTGGGGAGGAAAGCAGTGTAGCCATGAAGGTTGGAAAAGATCATCTGAAGTATGTTGGATCCAGCGTAGGTTATGCAAAAATGGTTAGCTCTGCGATGGCTTCTGTCATTTCATCTGAGTCTCAAACGTCAGATGGGAACAAGATGAATCTCATGGATGAAAATCTTGATATCAAATTGTTCAGGGATTTTGTTGAGAGGACATTGCAATTAGGAGTTAAAGGAAAAGAACTTAATGACTCCATAGCTAACTACTATAGCCTTAAGTGTAGGGAGAAAAAATCAGATAAGACAATTTCTATGTTACTTGAGTTATCAAAAGAGGTATCTGAAGAAGGAGCAGATCCACCTAGGTCACCAGTCTGTGAAATGGTACCTCTTTTCTATGAAGAAGAAGAGGACAGTACAGTTTATGGAGAGAATCGAAACCAACCAAGTGCTTCTACCTCCTCTGGCTCAACTGGTTATTCTCCAAGAGAAGAAAACAGAAGGAAGCTCCGTGAAAAGATTAATCAAAGAAAGGTGTCTCGCTCTTCTTCCGTTAGATAGATAGGCTTGTTGGCATTTTCCTTTCAAAGGAAAGAAGAAAAAAGAAACAAAAACTGTCAAACATGGCAAATTTCTCTTTGGTGTTCCTGAAAACTTTGTTGCATTCTGCATATATTTCATAATAGCCTTGGTAATTAGATTGTCCTTAAAAGTTTACCTAACTTATCCCCTTTAAGATTGGGGATCTGAGTAAATATGTTTTCTTAAGGCCAGAAATGTAATTTGCTATACCGGTGAAGTAAAGATAATTCAGAAATTAGTTTCATATTTACTTGTGGCTATGGATGATGGTATATATGTGCTAGTTCCAAGGACTTAGCTTTACTGTTTTTGACCTTTAACCCCCTTCTCCTGTTTCTTCCAATGAATTGTCTATTTCCTTGAGCAAGGCAAATACTTGTTAGTCACTGGTTAGCTGTGTTTTATCTGAAAATTAGCATTACTTCAAATTAATTAATAAATAAATAGAAGAACGTAAAAGGAACTCCATAAACTCATTTTAACAGTGTGTAAATGTTAACATACGTAAAATAAGTGAGGCAGTAAGAAGATAGTTTACCAACAAAATACCAAGATAGTAGTTGATGCCGGAGGAAGCTACACACTCGTCTACAAAAGAATGCATGAATAAGTTAAACAAAACTTTTGAGATATACTTTACCTGAAAGCTTCTTATGGCTGTATTTTCATAATTAGTGGGCTGTATCCCCCATTCTTTGCTCCATATTTAGGGTTCTAGCTTTCCAGCCATATTGCAGCTATACATGACAATTGGAATCTTGAAACTCTTAAGGAGACCTGGGGGTGCGGGGGCTTGTACTTTCACCCCTGCTGTTCTGTATGTTCTTTTGCTGGTGATTTGACAAGCATTTGCCTTTCTGATTCTAGGTCTAGGTGCTCCTCTCCCTGTTTGGAGGGTGATGATGAGGAGCTTCTAGGGGAGGAATCTGTTGATTCACTGTGTTTGGAAGACAACTCCACATTCTCTTTCTTTCCGTCAAGTGATTTCCTGTTTTCTTCCTGTTCAGAGTGTAACACCGAGGAGGAATCCATAAATTCACCATCTTTTGGGGGTGACTCCACATTCTCTTTCTTTCCATCAAGTGATTTCCTGTTTTCTTTCTGTTCAGAGTGTAACACCAGGGAGGAATCCATAAATTCACTATCTTTTGGGGGTGACACCATATTCTCTTTCTTTCCTTCAAGTGATTTCCTGTTTTCTTCCTGTTCAGAGTGTAACACTGGGGAGGAATCCATAAATTCACTATCTTTGGGGGGTGACTCCACATTCTCTTTCTTTCCATCAAGTGATTTTCTCTTCTCTTCCTGTTCGGAGAGTAACACTAATGACTTTTCTGGGGAGGAATCTATGGATTCACCATGTTCCGGTGATGATTCCACGTGGTCTTCTTCTTTACCAAGTGAATTTCTGTTCCCTTCATGTTTAGGGGATGATACTGAGGATTTTCTATGGGAGGAATCCATAAACTCATTATGTTTGGGGGGTGACTCCACATGCTCTTCCTTCCCATCAAGTGACTTACTCTTCTCTTCCTGTTTGGACGGAAACAGTGAGGACTGCTGCGGTGATGAATCCTTAGATTCACTAACTTTCTTATCTGATCCCACATGTCCTTCCTTCTGATCAAGTAAATCATCCTGGTTGGTGGGTGATATTGAGGACTTTCTGGGTGAGGAATCTGTAGTTTCACTATGCTTGGGGGATGACTCCAACTGCTCTTCTTTTTTATCTAGCAACTCTTTTTTTACTTCATTCTTTGGGACTGAACCTATTATTTCCAGATTATGGTCATTTACCTTTGAAGTATCTTCATCATCCTTGCTAATTTCAACTTTCCCAAGCTTTGCTTCAAGGTCCCTGATTGCAAATTGTAAAGGTCTTGGACCCCGAGCTGCCACCAGTTTTCCAGGCGATGATAACTAGTAAACAAAACAAGGAGGATCATTATTTGCTAAATGTTTTGTTCACAATTCAATATAAGTTGTGCACAGAACAAAGAGTGAAAATTCTAAACACTGAATACCAAGAGATTACAAAACATAATCAATTTGATGGACCAGAAATCCATCTAAAATCCATGCGACTGCAAGATGCAGAATATTTCTACCTTTAGTAAGTTCTCCAATAACTATACAGATTTTTCTTTCCCTCCTTTTGGTAAGTGCTATCCACCACAAGGTAGGAAGAAACAAAAACAAGATTGAATAGACCTTGGATTACACCAGTTAACACTAGGTTAAGAAAACAAATCTTCCAACATTTGTTTAACCTGCAACATATCTAGGGGTAAAAGAAAAGAGAAAACTGATATGGAAATTTCAAGATTAATAACTCTTAGGAACTACCTTTTCCAATTGTTGTGCCCTCTTCTTAAGATCTGCTAGAGATGCTTCCCTGTAAAAAGGTAGAAGGATGTGAACTAAATGAGACTGGAGGTACTCTGAGAGATGTTCATCCATCAAACATTTGGCAACGGTCATATGACAACCTACAGGATAGAAGGGGCAGTTCACGAGTTTCATTGGACACACAGTTATACAATGTCTATCCATCTCTCGCCTCATGATCATTTCTGAGCATTTCTGTTCACAAGGAAGTATTTTGAAAGGACAAATTGAATCATGATAATCCATATGACCGGCACTAAATCTTGTATTGCATCCCTCATTCATGCAGTCCATCATCCTGAAATTGCAAGAGGATACATGCTGTGAAAGATCTTGTGTGGATCTGAACTTCTTATCACAGTGATATGCTTTTTTGAAGTCAACATTCCTGAGCAAAGTCTGGGCAACTGCTTCCCTCCTTGCTAACAACCAAAACCCATTGATTTCCATATCTTGCACAAAATCATCTATTTTGTCTTCTCTTCTATCACTCAAAAGCCACCCAGAAACACGGCTGAAAATATTCCTTTTTGAACTTGAAAAATCCTCAATAAAATCTGATATAATATCGTAAGGGTGGTCAGACACTTCTGCATCTGGACCACCTTCAAGAATCACTGATTCTGCTACAAAATTTTCACTTCTCTGGAACAAATAGTCCACCATTTCTCTTCTTATATCAACGGCCACAGAAGCAGGACTCTTAAAGAAACCCATAGTGTTATCAATAGTAGCAGAAGATAATCCTGGAAGCAATGCTTGTGCTATTTTGTAAACTATTTCAGTATCGAATAGATCACAGTGGAATGATGGACCTTCTTCTTTTTCCACTTCAAGTTTCTCTGGTTTGACTTCTTCATTACTTGAAGGCGGATCCATGCTTTAAACCGTATGCTATTTACTAAGAGTTGAGAAGAATTGAAAACTCATTAATTGTCATACAAAATATAGTTACTTGCAATTTTAAATATGTCATTATCAAGAATAAAGATGAATGTAAAATACGAGTGAACTTCCATGGTGAATGAAGGTAACTCGTGAAATCAGATTAGCCGAAGAATAAATTGCACAATAATATCCAATTAAATTTCAAGGCAGCAGCTAGTGCAGATCAAGTAGCTGGAAATTAACATCTGAATATGCAGACTTTAAGATTCTGCAAAAATTTGAGGAGTCTTACGCATTATTAGGGGAAATGGCTTCAACTAGAGCATTGCATAAACAATGATAAAACACAGGAAAATAAAATAATGGAAATGGCAGTCATGGCTACTCCAATCATTCCAGCTCATGCAATTGAAAATGGAATTTTCAGACTAATGGAAAAAGGTGTAGCCTCCATCGTCCATACAAATTCTTTTGAGATTCGCTTAGTTTCCAATAATTAGTATACCTCCCAATTCCCAAAACAAAGGCAGTAAATACACAGGCAATACCACTACGTTTAAATTGCAAGGAAGATTAAAACATAAACATTCAAAATCAATACATACATGTATGTATATATAAAAGCGAAACTTTTCCAGATTTTTAATTATTACCATTAGAGGAAGAACTAGTCACCTCGAGACGTCAGCTTACTGTCTGAAACAAAATCATAAAATAAAATAAAATAAAATAAAACCAAAAAGAATATTCGAAATTAAACAAATGAAAATCTCAAAAATGGATTTAGAAATCCATAATTATGAATCGACAACAGATCTCTATACAGATACAAAATGATCCAGATGATCATGTAGAAAATCTTAAATGTAAAAAAAAAAACAAAAATGCTCAAGAAAGTAGGATCATATTCTTCAATCTAGGAAACTTTCGGATAAGAAAATACCTCCAAATCGAGCATCAAAATGTTGGAATTCTCTTGTCTGAGCTGATTTCCGGAAGAGGAAAAAATACCATTTCGTTTTTCTATGCACTTTATAAAGATGGTATGGTTCCAGCATTTTACGGTATCTCCATTGGGCCGGCTGATTCGCGTTTTAGTATAAGGCGAAAATTTGGATTTCCAAAAATAACCCTATTTCAACCCATTAATTAATAAGGGCATAATGGTAATCTCAGCTTCGTACTGCCGTTAAAACGGTCAACTTTCTGTTAACGGAAGCAGGTTTTTTCTTTGAAACATTTTTCCGCATCGATTCATCGGCAAATTAAAAATTTTCTTACCTTAATTTAATTTTATTTATTTATTTATTTTTAAATTATTATTATTATTATTATTATTATTTCATCATTTAACTTAATAATTTGTTAAATTTTATCCATTAATTTAATAATTTAGTAAATTTCATTATTAATTAAATTTCATTCCATCGCTTAACTTAAATTAAAATAATAATACTAAAAAATAAAATGGTAAAAATATAAAATTTAATACAAAAACTTTAAATTTACTATTGTAAATTTACATTTAATAAAAAAATTTATATATTATCAAAGAAATTATATCATACTTTTTTTTTAAATTTATATTTCATAAATGTATTATTAATGATGATATCCCAAAAATTATATAAGTTAAAAGATAGAATTTATTAAATTATTAAGTTAAATGATTAAATTTATTAAATTATATAAGTTTAAGAGATAAAATTTATTAAAATATTAGGTTAATGGATAAAAATTACCAAGTTAAGAAATAAAATAGTTAAAAAAATAAAAATAAAAGGATAAAATTACAAAAATTATATAAATTAAGGATTTTTCAATTTGCCTCGATTAATCTGCTGCGACCTTTTCCTCTTCTCTCTCAGCGACTCTCGGCAACTCCGAGACCCACAGAACTACCTCATACTCAGGCGAGAATGGCGACGGCGACATACCCGCCGCCGCCTCCTTATTACAGGCTCTATAAGAAATATCTAGAGAACCCTAAATCTGCTCCTGAACCTCCTCCTCCAATTGAAGGCACTTACAACCTCTATGGGAATTCCTACACTGTAAGTAAGGGGGGAAACCCTACAAATTTTATCTTTTCCGATTTTTTTTGTGTTAGATATCTATCGGATGTAGCTTGATGGATTTGTACTTTTTTTATTTAAATTCCTTTGCTGAATTTATAGGTGATTTTGTAGAATGCTCTTAGGCGTGAGTGGATTGAGATGTGTTTGAAATCATTCTGATACAATAATAGGGATTTTGCAAATTTTGTTGGCAATTTAATGTGTTGTACAATTAGGGTTGTTTTGGGAAAAACTTTGCCCTTTCCGATACTTCTTTCTTTATTAATTTCTAACCTCCAAGTGATAGGTTATGTATAATCAAGATAAGGTGTTGGATTTGAAAGAGATTCATGAGGTTTCTGGGTAGATTGAAAAGGAAAATTAAGTGAGGAAAGGCAGAGAGAAGGAGAAAATTAGGTGAATTGTGCACCATCAACTTGTATGAATTCTTTTTTTTTTTTTATCTTTTCTAGACTGATGATGTGCTTCCAAGTTTAGAAGAGCAAGGTGTCCGTCAACTATACCCAAAAGGGCCAAATATTGGTATGGTTTATCTCTCTATTTTCCCGTTTTTCCCCTTTTGTTGAATCATAAACATGGGTTCTGAATTTTTACCTTATGATGTATCAATGATCTATTTTCGAAAAAAATTTAATGATTTATTGGAAAGATAAGCAACATTAAGGTTAACTAAGGAATGCTTGGGAAAAATAGCAAGTAATGTCTTATTGATTTAGAAGATTGACAAGATTTTTGGAAGCTGTAGTAATGGTTGAATGAAGGTTTATCTGCAATCATTTGACCTATGAGCTCCAAGTTAAATTTGCAAAGTAAATAACATATATGACTAAATTTGCACATATGGTCTATCAGAGGCTAGAGTTTACCTGTGGGATATAAATTTGGAAGTCAGATATGCATGATATCCTGGACCAGATTAAACTGTTATGTAACAGATTTTATCTCATAGATTTCAGGAAGGAACTGAGTTCACTTAACAGAGAATTGCAGCTGCATATATTGGAGCTTGCTGATATTCTTGTGGAGCGGCCATCACAGTATGCTAGGAGAGTGGAAGATATATCTCTTGTTTTTAAGAATTTGCATCACCTTCTCAATTCACTCCGTCCCCACCAGGTATGATGACCTAGGGAAATTTATTTATGTGTTTTCTTTTTTTCATTCTTTTTTCTCATGGTCATCTCCTGTATAAAAGATCTGTTGGTTGCTGCCTTTCATTACATATGTTCCTTTCCGATTGTCAGGCCAGAGCAACTCTGATTCATATTCTGGAACTCCAAATAGAAAGGCGTAAACAAGCCGTTGAAGACATTAAGAGGTAATTATATATATATATATATATATATATATATATATATATATATATATATATATTAACATCTAATCTGCAGTGATGTTTCAACTTTCAAACTCTCTTTAATGAATGACATTTTCTTAGTTAGATTTCCCCCTTATCTAAAAATTAAATTCATCGAGAATATTTATAAAAACAAGGACAATGACTTTATAATGGGTGGTTTCAAGTTGTGGATTTACTACTTCCCTGGTATCATGTTGAATTATGACTCCATTACAAGCTTAATCTAAAAACTTATGATCCTAGAGGAAGGGAATAATGGGTACACCTAACCAAAATTAAATGCCATTTATAGTTTTCTTATGACAAAGATGTAGATGCTGCTGCATTACTTTTGTTAAGTTTTTGGCATAAGGAAATGGCAGTCATGTTTTTTTCCCTGCTAGACAGTCACTACCATTGTTCATATCTTCATAGGTGTGTATATATATATCTGTGCGTGTGATGACCTAAATTGAAATTAGGTCTAGCAGTCTGTGAGTGATCTTTCTTGATTGTCTTTCTTTGGGTTTTTAGGAGAAGAGAAGAAGCACAGAGACTTCTAAAGGAGGCACTTGGAACCTTGGAAGGCCAGCAATAATTCATGAACTGGAGTTTTCAAGAACTGATTGTGGCTGCAGCTAGGCTTCGAAATTCATAGTCATGTCTGGAATATAAAGTACTATTCGAGGGACTTCTACGGGGAATCTAGAGAGAGGTAGACAGGCCATAGATTAGAAAAAGAAATAGAAAATTCTGAAATTTGTAATTATAATAGTGATTATCTTGTATTTGGCTATTTAATTTTGCCACCGTCATCTTGCAAATAGGGATTGGACTACTGTAGTGTTTCTCTAATCAATACCAATATAATGTTAAAGGTTTGTGTTGGAATGATGTGATTCTCTCATCATAAACTGGAGAAGATTAAAACACATCCAGTAATCTGGCCTGGCTATTCATTGATCAACTCAATTAAAGAAAATTTTCATTAATCCTTCCTATGAGAATATGAAGAGGAAACCAAAATTTTGGGGAACTAAACACACGAGTTAACATATATCCTCTCTGCTTCTATCTTATCTTGTCACTTCTTTTATCAGACTGCCTATGATAAATAGCAATGTCTCTAAGCCAAGCTTAACAAAAGTGCCAATCCTTAAAGTTCATCTTTCACATCTTTAGTGCTGCTTTCATGGCTAATGGTGTCGGATTCAGAAGCTGTTTGTTGTTGACTTGACGCTGGCTTTTGAAGCTTGAATGGAATTGAAGCATGCTTCTTCAGGAATTTGTAGAAAGCAACCACAGTTCGATCTGTGTCAACAGTGATCTGGAGACCATGATCATAAAGATGTGATTAAACAAGACATTAGTCCAAAAAGGAAAACTACATACTACAAAAAGTTATTATAACAATAATGAAACTAAAGCACTAACCGGATCAAAGCTCTTGTTGCCTGCCGGAAAGAAAAGAAGTGTTGGGAATCCATCACTCTGCAGATAAGAATAAAGTCACCTCAGTTTGATGTATATCTAGAGAATCTTTTATCATTCAATTTTTTTTTCTTTCTTTTTTTAATGATATATATTCTACTTTAAATTTTGTCACATAAGATGTTGAAACCAAACATAATATTGCATGCCTAAGGTAAACTTTGACCATCCTAACACAAAAGTAAAGTAAATATCCTTTTTGGGATGGCAATTTGACAGACAGCTCCTGCTTATCCTTTGTCAGATAATTCCTTTTACCATGATTAATTAAATACAACTAAAAACCGCAGGAGATAAAAAAAGAGGTTTCCTATGGATGGAGAGGTCAGAGACACAATTACCTTTGCTCTTGGGTGCTCATTTGTAGTCCCATCCATCTTAGCGATAACAATAGAATCTATGCCTTTCAAGTGTTTGCCAAGCTTGTTATATATAGGTTCAAGTGATTGGCAGTGCCCGCACCAGGGAGCATATATCTGGTATGGAGACAAGGGCAGCATAACATGTGTCACTATATAGTTTGATTGTTGTTTGCACAAATATTCAGGGAAAAGTTTAGTACCTCAAGAAGAACGTCCTTTGATTCATCCAAGACTATCTCATCAAAGTTATTGCCAACCACAATTTTGACATCCCCATCATTCTGCAGCAACAGTATGTTAATATATTATTTTGAAGCTGATCCAAGATACTCCCAATTGATTTCATAATTATATGGGTGGAGAAATTTACATTTTCAGGAATTGGATCTGATTTGTAGTAAGGTTTAACATCATCTTCCAAAAACTTCTTCCCAAACGACTGTAAGAATGAGAGAAAAAGCAGAAAACGTAAATTCTCACTATTTTGAAAAGAGGCAAATTTCACCATGTTCACCGGTATGTTGTCCAAATGTCTAATCAGAAGGGATGTAATGAACCTTAATATTGCTCAAGGTCAAATCTCCATCCATTAAAAATTTCCTGGCATCCTCATTCCCTGTGTACGCAAGAACCTAAATTGACGAATCAGATTAGAGATGATACAAATCAATCCAGGTCCATCGAAGGCAAACAAATGTACAATGGCAAAGACTCACAGTTGGAACATCTTGTTTAACACCAAAGTACTCTGAAACTGGTGTTCCAACATCCTCATTGTCAGTTTCTACGTAGACGCATATGAGCTGCATGGTGAAGCCATAAAAACTTTAATCCACATTTGTAAAATAATTAAACAAACTATACATAAAATGTGCATGCATTATGCAACTTCTTCTGTAAAGTAAAGAAAAATATACAAAGAGACAGCATATTCTTTCTTAAGAATAATATTTCTGGAACTTGTGGGACCAAACAATAGCTTTTTGCAAAATTTCAATTATTTAATAACAAGAGATCATCAATGCTAAGATGGCATTTGAATGCAGGGCATCACATTTGGGGCAAAACATGCATATATTTATGTAGCATGGTCCAGATGGTGTGCATGGATGATGACTATATCAGTGAATGCAGATGAACTATGACATGACAGAAATAAGTTACCTGTCCCTTGAATGCTTTTGCCACTTCATGGAATATAGGCAAAAACTTCTCTGAATCATTTGAAGGTGCAAAAAGTATCAACTGGAACAAAACCAAACCATATAATTCAAACCAAAGGAAGTGATAATATCCAAAATATAAGAAGACTAGCACGATAGAAAATGTTTCACCTGTTTCTTAATTGGATTCTCAAATATCAGTGGAGCACTATCCCTGGTAAAATTGGTGACCAGTGGAAACTTATTCTTGAACACAAATTCAGATATAGCTGATTTAGTAAACGGATCATCTGCAGAAGAAACTAGTAATTAGAGTTGGTGTTTAAACAAATTTAAGAGCCTAAAACATAAAGTCAAGATACTGACTGAAGTGATTAATTTTTTCGGCCTCTTTCTTAATCAAGACCAAAGCTGGACGTTTAACTTGGGGATCAATCTGAAAAATCTTTGCTACATCAGGATTAGTAGTCTGATAGAAGTTCACATCATCTTCAAGTTTCGCAGCAGCAGAAAGTTCCTCGCTAGCAGGGCCCTGAAAACCGAATAGAAGACTCATAATATTCAAGGTAACTAATAGAATCCCAGAATTGTTTCTAAATATGAGCATCCTGCACTGATATTTGAATAGCCAAAAGAAGCTTCACCAAAACAAATAAAAACCTAAGCAGGGTACGAAATCACAAGAAGGAAAATTCCATTAGAATTCCTTAATATACTTCCTACGAAAACCATAGTTTGGCTAGAGATAGAAATGAATTTATAATGAGTTCTTAGAAGGGATACCACAAGGGTGTCCAAGAATCCCAGAACTAATTTTGATTCTGCGTCCAAAATATGTTCCGCCTCCTCTGTGGTAGTGAGGTTGTGCAAAGCTGGTCCAGTCTTCTTCTTCACCCAAGCAACAATAGCATCCCTGGATTACAAGTTCTTGTCAGAAGACTAATCTGAATATGAACAATGTGAAGATATTCTAAATCTGACCTACACGAGTTACCAGCCTCTAGTCATTTCTGAAGATGAAAAGAACAATAATTTCTAAATCACAAGTACATGAGAAAAACGAAGCAATTTGTGTTACAGAAAAAGGGAAAAAAAGAAAAACAATATAAATTCTTAATCATTAGCAAAGCTAAACTAAGCACCTTAACAGTTAAGTCCAATGATATCACATATTCGATCAATGGTCCTTTCATAAGAATACTTATGAAGCATAAGACCAGACTGTGCTATGCTTAACCTCCACTTTCTGGAGAGAACCAACGAAAGAAACCAATTGATTCATTTCATACAAGTAATTAAGATCAACTTATTCAACCATTTCGTATTGCAAAACTAACCTAGGATCGCGGGAAGTTGACTTACTTAGTACGTTGACCAGGGTACGGCTTGTGAATACCATCAACAAAGAAGTAAACAGTTGGAAATCCTTGCACATCATATTTCTGAGCCAATTCACTCTCCTCATTAGCATCCACTTTAGCAAGCACCACTTTCTCCTCTCCCTCTTTCAGCTCCGTCGCGGCAGCAGCATACTCTGGAGCCAAAGCCTGACAATGTCCACACCAAGGTGCATAGAATTCCACCATCACATACTTATTACTCGCTATAAAATCAGTAAAATTCGAGTCCTTCAACACCACCACATCCTTCTCATCCACAGGCGGCGCCGAGTGCGAATCATCCTCATCCACAGTAGACTCATCATCCACCAGATCATCATAGTTCTCATAGTTCTGGTAATACTGAGCATACGGATCTTCCTCCGAAGAACCGCCATCATCTTCTTCTAAGAAGCTCAGATCTTCTTCATCTTCAACCGGAGTGGTCTTCCCCTTATCACTCTCGCTGGAACACCGTGTTGATTTGAAGCTGACAAGGAGGAGAAGAAGAATTGAGAGGATCAAAATTGATCTTGCTGCCATTTTTAGCAATAGATACAGAGAGAGAGAGAGGGAAAGAGTTTCTCTGCTCAGATTTTATTTTAATTTTGAAATGCAGAGAAGATACTTCAGTGAGTTATTACAGAGATTTAGGCGGAAACGGAGTTGGCGGAATCACTTGCTAACTGCGTGCGGAGGCTTGACTTAGAGGTACACGTGGTGCACTTTGATTGGTAAGGTTGGAAAAAGGAGACGAATTGAAGGTTGAAACGTGTGAAGGCTAAGTCACTAGGCATGCCGACTAGCCGAGCAAGGGCTGCTACGGCACTTCAATTTTTCTAAAAATAACTGTCCCGTTTTTCTTTTTTCTTTTTTTAAAAAAAAAAAAAACTTTTAATTTTAATTATAATCAATTCTCGACATAATTTAGTTGATATCAATTTCACTTATAATTTTGGGAGGTTATAAGTTTGAGATACAATAGAAACGAAAATACTTTAAATTTGAATCTTAATTATAGGCGACACTTTTAAATCATGCCCTAATTTTTAAATGATTGTATACGAGTTCGATTTTATAACATTATTTGCTCCTTACCAATTCACATATTGCTTGAAGTTATATTGCAATTTATTTTAGTTTTTTAGGCTTTTTTTTTTTTTTAATTAATGTGAATAATTCAAGATGGATTAATGAAGTGGTCCTAAAACTTGACTTAGGAGAAGTTTTCAATTAATCCTTGGAATTATACTAATAGAGCATTTAACCCTAAGAGGTGCAAAATGTTTAGAAAGGAGTCGTATTTGTACAATTCTTTAAATCGATCTGAATCACAAATATAATAATAATACTTATTATATTTATATTAATGTACAAGAAATGTAACAAGAATTTCTAGATTGGATTAGATCAACAACAACAATAAGAGAGAAATTTGCTATCGAGTGAATGAGGTCTTCTACGTGTTTCAATATATATGTCTGTAAAAGTTCTTAGTTGGATCGAATCTAAATTAGTTGAAGTCGTAATAGTTGCGAAAGTCAGATGGTTTAATGTACATGCCTGCATTAAGCTGCTTCTTTAGCAAGCTCTGTCTTGATCAAATTTAACATGTCAAACACCTGCATCCACAACCATTGATTTCACTTTTACGGTTAAAGGGATCCAAAAACAAACTATATGTGAGTGGACTATGGATCTCATAACATATAGTAGACTATCTGACAATACGTATTTTCCATGTGAGATTGTAGTATTATAGTTCTAATAACAATTGTCTTGATTTGGGCGCAAAAACAACTCGTTGTATCAAAAAGAATATTCTAAGTATGCCTATCTCATATATATATATATATATACATATTTCGTGTGGGATTGGGGGTATCACAAACCATTGCATAGTTTAAGTACTATGTATAATGAGCTACCTCTCACCTGAAAGTAAGGAGAAAGAACGGCTGAATTCTGATTCAGAATAAAGTATACTTTCTGAAGGAGGCATACAAGTTTATCAACCTGATTTCCAAGCAAATCAACCTACACAAGACTAATTTTTTGTTAGAATGCCAAATGAAAATATATATAATATACTAAAATCATGCTTTTTGTGTACCTCATTTTCAGCTAGTAATAAGTTTTTGCATCTGATAATAAAAGCTTTCTTGTAAAGAAACTTTCTTTTCTTGATTGAAGTAACAGATTGAACTAATTCTGATACTTCCTGCTTTAGTCCCTCAATCCTATAAGAACAGTAAAAATCAGCTCATTTCGATTCAAAAAAACTATATGTTTGTAAATAAAAGGAAATACCTCAGAGATTTTGATTCTAAGTTTGTACAGGTCGTGTGTTCGAAATCCACCAAAATCTGTTGAAATCCCATGAGTGGTGTAAGAATAGAGTGATAGAGTTGCAACATTTCATCTTCTTCGTGTTCATCAGAAGCAGCAGCAGTAACAGCAACAATGTCGTTTAACTTGGTACAAGAATCATCGTCTTGTTCGTGATAAGTTTGTGGGTTGTTCATAGTATTCTCTGTATCTAACATTGAGAGTAATGCCTTACTTGTATGCACTTCATGGAGCACTGTTTCCAGTTTTTCGCCTGCAGTCAACAGCCATTTTTTGATGTTCTGTTCGTTTTCTGCAGAGTCTAAAACTGAATCAAGATCTCCAATCGAGCTTTCATATCTGTGAATTTCAGATTTCTGATCTAATGTTTCAGGTTCTGAAGTAGGAGTAGTAACAATGACATTGGATTTTTTCGCCATTTCAGTCATGAGAAACTGATATACATCCTTTCTAATATTCATTTCAATGTTTAGATCATCTCTTTCTGTTTTCCATTCTTTGGACATTTCTCTAAAGTATGCAATTTGAACATCTTCCCTTATTAGACTTTCAGCAGCAGATTCAGAACATTCATTCTCCACTTGTTTCATCAACGAATTTCCAGTATTCTGTACGCATTTAACTGACTCATTCAGCACAAATTTGTATATTTCTTCTTCAAGAACATGTTCTTCTGCCCTGCATTCTGCATATCTTTTCCATTCTCTAACGAGTTCTTGCATATATACTGAAGATATGTCATTTGTTATGGACTGAAGCAGCATTTCAGATGAAACATGATTAGTATCACATTCATGAATCTCAACCTTCTGATTCTTCTTATTAGATTCAATGATTTTGTCGAATTTTCTGATGACCCTTTTTAGTCTGCTCTCTAGTTCATCATCAGATTCCTTATCTCTCTTGGCAGATGAGGACTTTTTTCTATCAGGCATCTCTTTTGGAATGAACGTTGATGCTTTACGATGTTTCTCTATGAAAGTTTCATGGCTTTTTATCATCTTAGCTACAGATTGGATTCCAGTGGCTTTCTTACTTTCTTCCTCAAGTGTCTGCAAAAGAAGAAGTTCAGGTAAAGGTTCACTTACTGTTCTTCTTACTTTTAGAGATGATGAATCATCACCATCATTCTTGTTTCTATGGCTGGATAAACTCTTCAATTCCTCGACCAATGCTGTCATGCCACAGATCAATCCTGTCCACTTCTTTTTATAGCAGCAACAGAAATGATTTATCTCGTTGAATTCTGCATTCTTCTGCATTCTTCCAAAGCCACTATCAAATGTACCTTTCAAGATATCAATATCCGAGCTCATTTGACGAATCATTCTGTTGTACTTTTCATGATTCAATGTCCTGCAGAAAAAGGGTTGAGTTCTACTGAAAAAATGATGATCATCTTCAATGGAAAATGATGACCCGAGTTTAGCATAAAGTTCAGTATCAGAAACATTCGAAACTAACTTATTATTATTACTATTATTCTTAGCATTTCTTTCCTCGTACTCAAGTTTTTGTTTAATGTTCCAAACCTGTTGATCCACTGAATTCTTGAGTGAACAAATATCATCAATTCCTCCTCCTCCATTAATTTTACTTCTTTTGATCTCTTCTTTCTCCCTTAGGTATTCCAACTCTGTTTCATTCGATTCCAGTGTTTCTTTAAGCTTTAGCTCGTTTTCTATCCTCTCCAACAATTCTTTATCTTTATCCATTATCAAATGCCTCATTTCTTCATTCCTTTTTTGAAGCCAGTTCTTGATTTCCATTAAGTCGGAGATGATCTTTTCCCGGCTGGTTTCTTGAATATCTGCTGCCTCTTCTTGCACAATGTTGAGACCACCTTCTACAAGGATTGTTGCTAATTCATAAAACTTGGATCTTTCGTGCAAGAATTCCATAGGGCCATTCATGGATTGTACATTTTCGTGTGCTTTGTCCATGGCCATTCTCAATAGTCTCATTACTATGACATCTGATTTTGATCTGTATTCTATTTGCCCAAACAAATCATCCATTTTTCTTGAAACCTGGAAAAGAAAAAAAAATCAAGAATTCAACACAACCATTAGATCAGAATTCACAATAATATATATATATATATATTATATATATTTTTTTTTATATCACAAAATATCCAAATTATGAATGAAATCTGGGATGTGTAATAGAAAGAGAAAAGAAATGAATGGATGGATTATAGTTTTTCTTTCTCCAAAAAAGATGGATGAATTAAAGAATAAACCTGTTCCACTCAATTCATTTGCTATTTTAGGCCATGCAGTATGATGAGGCCAGTTGAGTTAAGTAGCACTGACTGACATGCCCTTACTCATAACAAAAATTGCAATGACTTCAAATCTAAATCTATGATATCGTATAATATGCAAAAATCACAATAAGTGTCCTACAAAGAGTATATCGTGTAACATTCACAAATTAGTCGAAATTCATGATATTATATAATATTCACAATTAACAACGAATGTCAAATCTATAATATTTGTACAAATGAACATTCACAAATCACAAACAATTCACAATAGTAACGATTTCCCATTATAGATGCAAACCTAATGACATGCTTTATTAATATTGTTAACATCCGTGCATTTATTACTTTTTCCCTTAATTGAATAGTCTGATAATCTTTTTAATTTTATTTTTTCACTAAAAACATTTAAAAAAAGAATTAAAAAAAAAGGAAACATAACTAACAAGTCATTTTTCTATATACTATTATAGTACTATTTTAAAAGAAGGGCAAAAAAAAAAGAGAGAGAGGGAAGGAATTAGACAGGTGACGGAGGAAGCATTTACTACACCAAAATAGTACTAGTAACAATAGATCCGTATATTACATCATTTATTTATTCAAACTTAACAACCGCACTGAAACATACGCGCCACCGTATGTGGCGGAATCAATTATTAACCATCCACCGAATTATCTTGGGTGGAAAGTACGGCTCTAGTCTGGAGCCACTCCAAAACATCCCCGAACACGCGCTCCACATCATCGTCGGATTCTCCAATAAGCTGGTGCCACATGCCAGGATATATCTTCAACGTCTTGTCCTTACTAGCGGCGCGTTTGTAGAGTTCCTCCGCACAGGCCGGATCGCAGATTATGTCATCACCACCGTGGACTATCAGAAACGGCACCGTAACGTCAGCGAACCTATCCTGAACTTCCCTGCACACACGGAGCAGCTCCTGCGCTGTCGCTGCTCTTGGCCTCGCTAATGGCCTTCTAGGACTTGACATGGCCAGTTTCCTTTTCCATTCTACCTGCATTTCGAAACCTAAAAAATTAGGCTAGAAACCGAAATTAAGATTCACGAAACTAAAATTGTGGAAGGATTGGAGATTTTGTGTAAAATAAATATGTTATGATTTTTTTTTTTTTTGATTTGGGAACAGACAGACCTTGAATGAGACCTCAGGAATCCTTCCGCGAGTTGGAACCACTTGCCAAGTGGGAACAAGAGCAGCAACAATGGAGAGGAAATGCTCCAAAGGCCAAGGAGGTTTGAACTTGTCGCTCACACCACACATGGCTCCATTCAAAACGACACCGTCGAATTGACGTTTCAAGTCCTTACGGAGAACGATCAAAAGCGCAATGGCACCACCAAGAGACTCAGAGTAGAGAAAGGAAGGAAGATTAGGCGGAGCGTGGCGTTCACGGAAGGAATCAAAGAACGATATACAGTCATCAACAACAGGATTGATATCGGGAATATGAGCCAACAGACCTTCGGAAAAGCCATGCCCCTGGTGATCAATAGCGCAAACTGCGAAGCCATGTTTCGCGATGTGGACAGCAGTAAGTTGGATGAACCAACTAGACTCGCCGGTGAAGCCATGGACAACGCAGACAACACCGACGACAGGCTTAGTCTCGGGAAGTGGGATCCACCACTGGGTAAAAAGCTTAAGGCCGCGAGAGTTGGTAATAAACTCTGAGCCGTGAGTGACGGAATGATGAGCATAGAAATCTTCGGGACTCAACGAACCAAAGGGGCTTTTCTCGTTAGCCTCCGCCACTGGATGCACCATTGCGTCTTACCGGCGCCGAGAGTGAAATGGAGACAGTTTTTGGAACAGGAAGCAGAAAGGCGTGACACTACCGGATCCTGTTTCTGAGACTAAAGAAGAATTTATACAGTATAACCAGCAACATAGTTAAATTATGAGTGAGCGTTGGGAGTTGCGTGAGGGCTCTGACAGTTCGGATAATCCGCAACGTGACGGGTCACATCACTTACCCTTCCCTCGTTTTAACTCCGTAATTATTGAAATTAATTATCCTTCATATTTTCCATTTCTTACTTCTCATTATAATTTTACTTATTTTTTCTTAACGTTTTCTGTATCTAATAGTTTTCTGGCCTAAAAGTGTTTTTAACAGTGAATATCCTTTTATTACATGTATTCTTCCATTGTAAACAAATAACTATGAAATGTATTTCATTCTTATGAACCGATTTCATATGAAATGTATTTCATTCTTATGGACAACTTCATATGAATGTGTTTTAACGAATATCCAATTTATAAATAAGGAAGGTAAACAACTAATTATAAATTATACACTTCATTGTCATGGACAAAATTCAAACTCTACACTTTATGATTAAGGTTCGGCAATCACCATATCATATATATAATTATCGTGATTTTGACAGGTAACATTAGTGACAAATACCCAATTTAGAAATAAGTTACATATATATATATATATATATATATTATTTTTCAGTTATGGTCACTTTAAAAAAAAAAAAAAAAAAATCAGTTATGGTCAATTTACAGAAGAAAAAGAAGAAAGAAACTACAGTAGGATGAAGCTAACAGTCAAGGTCAGCAGATTAAAGACTCACCGGTGAGGGAGAACACACATTAAAAGCTCACAGAAAGAGGATGAACCAACCAAAACCAACTCAACCACACACCTCCAATTTTTATGCTGATTTGTTTGATGACGTACTTTAGTACGATTGTTAGGTAATGCTAATGAATAATTGGTGACTTTAGTCCCAAATAAATTTACTTTTGGCAACTTCAATCCCAAAATATTTTTTTTAACTTTTAAAGTCCCAAACTTTTTTATTAGAGAAAAAAAAAGGTCCTTTTGACGAATCAGTCAAAAAACCCTAAAAAAGTTAACGGTTTATATTGTTTAACTAATTTTAAAAAGGGTAAAAATGTCATTACACTTAATAAGAAAGAAAAAAACAAAAAAGAGAACTATTATTTTCAACGCTAATTTCCAAACATGATTATTAGTTTTCTCCTGTTTTTCTCCTTCCTTCCTCTCTCGCGATTTGGATGAAATATATAATCTTTAATGGTGATTTATGTGTATATATATTATTATACTTGGACTTTTTGACTCCGTGAAAATAATCCGATACGATTCACAATTGCTCCCCCAAAAACAAAATAAAATTATTTTTATTCCATAACAAAATTTGTCAATCACTGTTCATTGTCTCTCTTGCACACCACCTGTTTGATAAAATTACCAACCTAAAATCACCGGCAAGTATTTTTTTTGGCAGGCATGCGAGGGACATCAATTGATGCTGATATAGTTGAAAACCTAATCAAATTAAATTGACCAAAGAAATCAAAATTAGGTGTTGTGTCGGAGATGTAGACGAGGAAACAGTAGGAGATCGCAGATGGCAATAACTCAAAAAAAAAAAAAAAAAAAGAAGAACGTGGCAATTTTGATGAAGATTTTCAACCTCTACTTTCCTCGAGCTTTCTCGCGTATGGACACATGTTTTGTTTCTCTCTCTTACAGGAGGAGGAAGAAGATTAAAGTCGAAAAGATTTAGGTAAAGCGTTGGAAGAACAAAATGAAGAGTCTTCTTCGTAGAGAATTGAACGATCCGAGTCTTTTTTTTTAATTAGTTATTTTCTCTTTTTTTTTTTTAATTTCTTCTTATGTAATATGACATTTTTACCCTTTTTAAATTAGTTAAACCATATAAACCGTTAACTTTTTAGAGTTTTTAACGGATTCTGTTAAAAGGGACTTTATTTTTCTCTAATAAAAAAGTTTGGGACTTTAAAAGTTAAAAAAAATATTTTGGGACTAAGGTTGCCAAAAGTAAATTTGTTTAGGATCAAACTCACCAATTATTCTAATGCTAATTAAAGAAAGGGCAAAATTTATGAAATCAACTTCCAAGAGTTTTAAATTAGCTAGAGTAACTTGAGTTTTGTGTGTATTTATTTTGTATTTTTAAAATACACAAAATTATTATTCCTCCCATTAGAACTGGATACAAAATACCGGAGTTTATATTAGGTTTGAGTTGGGGTTGAGACTCAAAATTGATTTTAGAACATTAATCTTTAAGATTACTTTACTCGTTCAAGTAAGTTGCCTATCTCTTACTTGTTGGGAAATCGGACAATTTTCCTCTAAATTTGAACTAACGAATTTCACTGATTAAGTAATTCCCAGGAAAGACTACAAAGTAGTCTCCTAGACAGAATTACCTTTCTAAGCAAGTTCCCAGGAAAGGCTGGAGGGGACACACTGGTCCCACTTAAAACTCGGTCTCCTAGAGCAGAACCTTCTTACACAAGATATATTCGCAACCTAAAATACCCGAAAAATAATATATTGAATATTAAACCACAACCGAAATATAACAACAATAAATGCGGAAATAAATAAAAGAGATAAGGAAAGAACACACCCGAAATTTGATAACGGAGTTTGGCAAAATTTGCATAATCTCCAAACACCACCAAAATAGCTTTTTTTATTAATAGAGAGAAGATCTCAAATTTTTGGGATATTGGAATAGGAGGTGAGGGGCTCCTTTTATAAAACCACAACACCTCCTTCAAAAATATTCTTACCGATGTGGGATGCACAAATTGTGCCAAAAGTCAACAAATCTCCACTTTGGCACAAAATCTGTCTTCCTACCAAATACAACAAATACAAAATCTTCTCAATCAAATAACAAAATAAAAAAGCTTTTGTAGTGCCTCCAAATTTGCGCTGTCAGGCGCCAACTCAAATGTGCAGGATATTTATCAAGTCTAAACAATGTTCAAACTTGGCCCTTGTAACCACCTTGGTCAACATATCTGCAGGATTCTCCTCGGTCCGAATCTTCTGGAGAACAATCTCCTCTTCTTCCGGAGAACATATCTGCAGGCTCCTTTTATAAAACCCCAACACTTCCCTCAAAAATATTCTTACCGATGTGGGATGCACAAATTGTGCCAAAAGGCTAAAGTCTCGTATGCTAATGCAGTTGGAAGTTTAATGTATGCAATGGTGTGTACGAGACCCGATATTTCACAGGCCGTTAGTGTTGTTAGCAGGTATATGCATGATCCAGGCAAGGGTCATTGGCAAGCTGTGAAATGGATTCTACGGTATATCCAAAATACTATAGGTATTGGCTTGATATTTGAGAGGGATGAATCACTTGGTTTGAGCATCGTTGGATATTGTGATTCCGACTATGCAGGTGACTTGGATAAGCGACGATCAACAACCGGCTATTTGTTCACATTCGCTAATGGTCCAGTTAGTTGGAAGTCTACCTTGCGGTCAACGGTGGCTTTGTCTACAATAGAGGCAAAGTATATGGCAATTACAGAGGCTGTGAAGGAGGCAATTTGGCTTCATGGGTTGCTTGAAGACTTGGGAGTTGGTCAGAAACACCTTGTGGTATATTCTGACAGTCAGAGTGTTATTCATCTAGCAAAGAATCAAGTCTTTCATGCACGGACGAAGCATATTGATGTTCGCTATCACTTTGTGCGGGAGATTCTTGAAGAAGAGGAGATTGTTCTCCGGAAGATTCGGACCGAGGAGAATCCTGCAGATATGTTGACCAAGGTGGTTACAAGGGCCAAGTTTGAACATTGTTTAGACTTGGTAAATCATCCCCCGCACATTTGAGTTGGCCCTGGCAACGGTAAATTTGGAGGCACCGCAAAAGCTTTTTTATTTTGTTATTTGATTGAGAAGATTTTGTATTTGTTATATTTGGTGGGAAGACAGATTTTGTGCCAAGGTGGAGATTTGTTGACTTTTGGCACAATTTGTGCATCCCACATCGGTAAGAATATTTTTGAGGGAGGTGTTGGGGTTTTATAAAAGGAGCCCCTCACCTCCTATTCCAATATCCCAAAAATTTGAGATCTTCTCTCTATTAATAAAAAGCAGTCATTTTGGTGGTGCTCAAAGATTAGGCAAATTTCGCCAAACTCCGTTATCAAATTCCAGGTGTGTTCTTTCCTTGCGACTTAGATCTTCCTCTTCTCCCCTTTGACTGACTTTGATGGCCCCTTGCCACCAATGCTTCATCTGCTGCAACCGCTTTGATTTTCATCTTATCCTGCTTTCTCAATTCATGACTATATAAAGCAGAACATACAACATCTAAAGTTACATTCTCCTTCCCATGAAGTAACGTCGTTTCCAAATGTTCAAATTCATCGGGAAGAGATGATAATAACATCAAAGCCAAATCTTCATCATCAAATTTTACATCTAAATTTAACAAGTCTGCAACCAACTGATTAAATTTAGTAATGTGTTCATTCATAGTAGTACCCGATCGATAATCAAATCGGAACAGTCGTTTCTTCAAAAGGAGCTTATTCGACCACTCTTTTTCGGAAATTTATCCTCCAAAACCTTCCACAATTTGTATCTCTAGATTTTTTTTTTACAGAGATACTTGCGCTCTCGGGACAAGGCACGATCGAATTGTTCCGCAAGCCAAACGATTAATGATACCCCAATCCTTATCTTCCACATATTCCGGTTTATCTTCTTCAATGACACTATCGAGACCTTGCTGAAAAAGGGAGTCCAAAACTTCCCCTTGCCACATCCCGAAATGACCAGATCTCAAAAATATTTCTACCGCCAATTTCAAACTTGACATCGAAGTCCTCGACCATGTGGACGATGATGTCGACATCTTCGGTATTATATTTGATGTACTCTTAGCCGCCATGACAAATTTAAATAATATTCAATAATATTACAAGCAAACAAACCAAGGACGAACCTTCGGCTTTGATACCACTTGTTGGGAAATCGGGCAATTTCCCTCTAAATTTGAACTAACGAATTTCACTGATTAAGTAATTCTCGGGAAAGACTACAAAGTAGTCTCCTAGACAGAACTACCTTTCTAAGCAAGTTCCCGGGAAAGGCTGGAGGGGACACATTGGTCTCACTTAAAACTCAGTCTCCTAGACAGAACCTTCTTACACAGTATATATTCGCAACCTAAAATACCCGACAAATAATATATTGAATATTAAACTACAACCGAAATATAACAACAATAAATGCGGAAATAAATAAAAGAGATAAGGAAAGAACACACCCGGAATTTGATAACGGAGTTTGGCGAAATTTGCCTAATCTCCGAGCACCACCAAAATAGCTGTTTTTTATTAATAGAGAGAAGATCTCAAATTTTTGGGATATTGAAATAGGAGGTGAGGGGCTCCTTTTATAAAACTCCAACACCTCCCTCAAAAATATTCTTACCGATGTGGGATGCACAAATTGTGCCAAAAGTCAACATTACTCGCTCCCTAAACTTGTTATATTGGGAAGAAAACGATTTTTTTTAACTAGTCACTCTATAAAATTCAAATACAAATTAAAATACAAGATGTGTACCTTTTATGCATTTTCCATTATACCCCTATAATTAATGTTTTATAACTCCTACTTCAAAGAATATGTTAAGCATTTCAACCAAAAACACATAAATTTCTGTGTTTCCTTTCAAGGTTTAATTTTTTTTGTTTGTAACAAGTGAAAAAAGAGGGAGTAATAAAAAGACCAAAAACCATCCTTTTACTTTTTTTTTCTCTTTATTTTCTCTCCTTCTCCTAGAGTAACTTAAGTCTTGAAGGTAATAGAATCTGGATTAGTCAAAACAATAGCTATGAATACCACATGATAGCAAAGAAAGTAACAAAAAAATTCCAATGAAACTAAATAATAGGATTAAGGATGTAATCCAACAACAGAACAATGAATTATACCACCAGAAGAAGATTCAGCTACAAATGGTGGATACTTGGTTTTCAAATCTACTATAAGATATGAATATCAAGTCCATCAAATCCTAAAACATTACCTGTACAATTGCATACTGGTGATCAAGTTTTTTTTTGTCTCTATCAATCATTCTCAGTTATCTCCATCTTCAACACAAGCTGAGAGGCATCAAAACAATCATTATGTAAATGACAGAATATATGACTTATTTTCATCATTAAAAATACCAACCAACTGAAGGAAAAAATGTCCCAGAAAAATTTAATAAATTCCACGGCTGTTTGGTACAAAGATTATTATTGATTGTAGGTCAGTGCATGTGATCATCCCAATAAGGGAAAGCAAAGAACCAAGTATGAGACAGAAACACAAGAATTTAAAGATTCTATGTCTATTGGACATTTAAATACATTGAAATCTAAGAAAAAATGGGTAATCTTGACATAGACAATGGAACGTGATGCTTAATCCCCTAGGTGTTTGGACTCTTCAGGCAAAACCGATGATACAAACTCAATTACATCAAGGCTCAAAGATTTCTTGAAGCATAATAAGAATGCTTTCTTATTCCCTTCAAAGACTAAAAAGTTCTTTTTTATATCAACCATTCTTCGAGTAAAAATCTTGTACTGTTTTGTCTATAGGGTTCATGGCTCTATCATGATAATAAATTGAGTTAAATTATCACTTGCTTTAAAAGGCTAAGTTGATAGAGAAGAGTTAAATTTACTTTTTAATGCAAGAGTCTATAGTTCCTGTGGTTTAGGAGTTTGAGATCGATCAAATCAACTTGTGATTTGAGAAATGTTCAAGTCTTTGGCATGTGGATTTGCATAAGAAACTTACTTTTCTCTGGGTTATACATGAAAATTTAGAGATGTTACCTTTTCAAATACATAATAATGACTACTATAAGAACAGAAGTCCCTACACCAATACGAAGTCAGAAAAAAAATCATTCACTTATTTGGCTGTTAATTTATCCTCTTATAATTTGATATTCATCCCTTTCCTTTAACAAAGTTATCCAGTGCAATCACAAGTTATAGCAGCACTTTTACTGAAATTCAGGGAGATTTCCTCACAAAATTGAAGCACTGAATTTCCAGTAGAATGGGGAATATCTCAGCAGTTTTAAGTTTGCCGTGTCGACTTACAACTTCTAAGGTGACAATTATTCTAAAACTCAATCCAATTACCATGTACAAGTATGAAACAGAACTTAGACTAGCTTACTAGTTATAAGTATCTCAGACCTCAGTAACACAGTTACATAAACAGATAAATGTCAAGTATCATTAGGCATTTGATATATTATGACTAGATATACTCAAAATTTATACCATAGAGGAACTCTCTCCTCACCAAGATTCCAGAGCTTGAACATAACAAGTACCAAGATATTTGATAATTCCCCAACAATTTCACATATGGAAACATAACAAATCTAAAAGGAAAGTTTTCTCATCAAGTGAAATCTTAAAACAGGGCCTTATATTTATTTCTCCAATAGATCGAAATCCCCTAAACCTAGATTCAAAACCATCCTTACCCTTCCCGAGACCTTGAACCATGATATATATAATTTATAGGGTAAAAAAAAAAAGTAGAAAAGAAATAATAGAATTCAAGGGTTACCTCCACAGCAGAAGCAACAATAGCAGCAAGAGAGAATCAGGAATAACTCTCTACAGACCGCAAGCAATTTTCCACCCTTCTTAGAATCATTCAAAAGCTTCTGTTGATTACTATCGTTACTGCTACTCTCGGTATCTTGTGCTTGTTGCTGCTGTTTTTTCGCAGAATTCATCCTGTGGAGATTCCATTCAAGTTTCTTCAAGTACTCAATCTTGAATGAATCCCTTAACCTCATCGATGGCCAAAGATGCATCGCTTTTGTTCTACTAAACGAGGAATTTCCAGTTCTCAGAATATCGGAAAAAACCCGACGAAGAACTTTCAGGGCAAATGAGCACTTTCAGCGTGGTGCCTGGTGGTTGGCTTAGGGAACTGCAGAGTAAGGCTGATTATACTTTTTTTTGTTTTGAAGTGGTATCTCAAGTCCTTCCGATCCAGACTAATCCACTCAAGAAGGTCCAACAGTGTGGGTATACCTGCACTTGCGAATATATCTCGAACTGTGAAATTCCGGGTGAAGTTAAAACCTTTAATTTCTTGACAAGTCAGGAGGTAAGAGAAAAATTTTTAAACCAATGACTATGAGAGATTTGAACCATCAACCAATATCCTAAACTATTAAATCGGGAGAGGAACTTCAATGCTGAATATCTTAAAAGGGTCAACGTCAAGCGCCAAAATTATACCAATCTTATATCCAATCAACACCGAACACGTTTATCCGTAAATATTCTTTTTTTTTTTCTTAAAAAAACTTTTTGAAACATGATTTTTTTTTTTTCATACTTCCCACATTGCTTAATAGTAGATGTACTAAGCAGTTATTAGGTAGCAATTGAATTTTTTACTTAATAATGTATTTAAACTCGTGAGGTCACTTAATATATTTTAAACAAATGTCATAAATTTTTGAATTTAATATTTTGAATTAAAATAATTATGTTGTGTAAGACATGTAATAACAAAAATACCATTTAAATTAACCCGGTAGTTTGGAAGAGTTGGTAAACAGACTTTTAATGCTTCCTCCAGGGCGAATGGTCGAGAGTTCGAATCCCCTGGAGTAGTTAGCGCCAGCTGTTTTGAGTCAGGCTCTAACCCGAGTAAGAGTTGAACTCTGCGAGCGCTCTGCAGGCCGAGTCCAGAGAGTCCGAATTAGTCTTACTGAAAAGGTAGGGACACCGGGTGCTCCAAGTGGGTAAAAAAAACACACTTTAAATTTAATAAATGTACTAGTTATGTGCTAAAAGTAGTCAAATATTGGCCAATCTTTATTGAAAGATCAATTTAGAAAAATAAAAAATTGATAAAAAATAAATTTATTTAAAATTAAAGTGGATTAATATCTTTTAATCTAAAAAAATTAATAAGTATGAATTATAGAATATTAATTATGAATTGTTAGTAAATATATTTTGATTTTCTTATAAACGAAGAAAATGATGGTTATAAAATATTAAATAAATCTATAAATATTTTATTGAAAAGTAAAAATATATTGTTTATAAATAATTTAAATCATATTTGTGATAGAATTTTAAATAATAGATATAAAATATAATTATTATATTTGATAAATTTTAAATAATATTCCTAAGTCTTTTAATATATATATATATATATATATATATATATATATAACTAATTCAACAAACCTAAGTCTTTCCATATAATTTAAAGAAGAAAAAAAAAAGTTATCCAACAAAATTGAAAGAAATTCGGAATCTGGAAAACAGAACAATTCTCAAATTACTTTATGGCGTGGATGAACTTTCTCTTCCGAGAAAGTTGGAATCCGTCTGTTACCTTGAATTTTTTAACAAAATTCAAAAAAAATAACAAATAATGAAATCAAAAGCACTCAAATAATAATAATAATAATAATAATAATACTTTGAGAGAAAGAGAAGCCAAAGAAGAAGAAAGAATAAATACTAATAGCAAAAAAAAAAAAGAAAGAAAAGTCTGTTATTATCATTATTATCAATCATAATAAATTGATAATAATGATAATAATAGTTTGAGAGAGAAGAGAGAGAGAGAAGAGAGAGAAAGAGAAAGAGAAAGAGAGAAGAGGATGTGGGCTTCGAGCACAAAATCAAATCATGCTTTAGGGAAGAAAAATGGCGGAAATGGATTATTTGCAGTCGCCATTGATAAAGATAAAAGTAGTCAATATGCTTTAAGATGGACTGTTGATAATTTGCTTGTCAAAGGCCAAACTCTTGTTCTTATTCATGTTGTCCACAAATCATCTTCTACTCCTGGTATTTTCTTTTCTTTTCTCGATATTGAATGAATCTCAATTGAGTCGAGTAGATTCCTTTTGGAAGGAAAGTTTTTGCTCATAATTGGAATAATTAGCCTAATCGAGTTTGATCTCGTTCTAAAAGCTCTTTCTCTTTCTCTGTATCTCAAAATCCCAATTAGGGTTGTTCTTAGATTTTGTATCTTTCCTCCGACTAGGATTCTATTAGTGTTATTATGAACAAGGTTCTCACATTACTCACTCAGAAAATTTTGAAATGTTATTAATTAGAGATTTTAAGTCATTTGTCTGAAAGTGTGTCAAAGCATACAATATCATTAGCTATTCATAACACACGCAACTCATTATAAGAATAATTTTTTTTTTTTAATAACAACTAGATGAAAAAAATATATATATATATATATATATATATCGTATATATTATGACATAAAATATCTTGAATGAGTTTCAATTATGAGCGATACTTTTGAATTACGTGAACATCGAAACTAAATATGTATATAAATTCTTGTTATTATTATGCAGCAGCAAATCTTGATGACGAGACGCATAAGCAACAGCTTGAGGCTAAAACAAAAGACTTATTTCTTTCATTCCATTGCTATTGTTCTCGAAAAGATGTACGTTTATTATTATTATTATTATTATTATTTAAATATTTTTAAAAATAAATTATATAAAAATTAATTTTGACATTTATTTTATGTATTCTTCAACTTTGAAATGAATAGGTACGTTGCCTTGACATTGCACTTGAAGACACAAACATAGGAAAAGCATTAGCTGAATATGTTGCTCATGCTGCAATTAACACTTTGGTTCTTGGTTCTTCACGCCATGGTTTTATTAAGTAAGATTTATATACATTCATATTATTTCTCTCTCTTTTTTTTTTTTTTTTTTTTTTTTCCTTTCTCTTTTTTAATTGACGAAGTTTGATCCCATAAGATATATTTTTTGAATATTTAGTTATAAAGTGTCTTTTAATAATAATATTTCACTAATAAAGTCTTACTTTTACTCGATTTTCTCTAATATATTCTTAGTGTTAAAAGAGACCTTATTGAATAAAAGTTTACTAAAAGAGTATAACCTTATTGATTAAAAAAGATCAAATGGTAAGTGGACTCCTAATGCTTCTCCTCAGGGCGGATGATCGAGATTTCGAATCTCCCGAGGTGGTTAGCGTCACGTTAAAAAGCTCTGGGCCACACCCACTTCAACTACAGATCTTCTGACACTCGTCCTTGTTAAAAAAAAAACCAAACTTTGAGGAAATTTCTCCCTATAAACTCCTATTGTATTTATGGATAGTTGAAGTGAAGGAACTCATTGTCAAGGACAAGTTTACCCTTGACTCATAAAGGATTTACATCATAGATCATTTTTTTTTTTCTTTGCACATTTGGATTTTCTAACTTTTTTTTTTTTTTTTTTCTTGGTAATAACAGGAGATTGAAAAGTATAGATGTTCCAACTGCTGTACTAAAAGCAGCACCAGATTTTTGTACGGTATATGTGATATCAAAGTCAAAAATATCTTCTGTTCGAAATGCTACAAGGATTGCTCCTTTTACTTCTCCACTTCGAGAACAAATTAATGCACTTTCTTCTCCTAATAGCTTTGCCAGTGATAACTCTGATTCCCGTTATTCCATAAGAAGTACTTATACCATCAAAGGTTTCTTCTTTTCCTTTTTCTTTTTTGTCTATCGAGTATTTGAAGCTAATATGAATTCGATCTGAATTGAACTCTCACTATTATCTTATCTTTGGTTTGACAGATAAACCAGGATTCAGAGGAACAATAACGCCATCACCTGGAAAAAATTATAGCAGCTCACAAGATGGTTTTGAGTCAAATAGGTAAGCTTGTGTATATATATATATATGCATGTAACGTCTTAAATTGTATGTATGAATGTGACGCTTGAAATATGTTTTTGAATGGTGACATATAAATAATTGGTAAATTTATAGGTCATCAATCACTAAGGCATTTGGGAAGCAACCTGGAGATTTTTCTGAAGTAGAATCAGACATATCATTTATAGGCTCCAATAGACCAAGTAGTGATGGTTTTGAACTGGGTCGAACATCGAAAGTATCAGTCAGTTCAGATGGTAGCCTGGAATCAGAATTAATGGGATCTAAAGGAAGTGAGTTTAGTTATATGAATGATCATTTCTCATCAATATCTTTTGAAAGCGTAAGTTATATTAAATTACTGCTTAAATTTTTTTTTTTTTTCTGTTGTTGTTGGGAGTATTAGTACGACCAATTTTGAGGTTTCAATTTGAAATTTCAGCAGGATGACGTAGAAGCTGAGATGAAGAGATTGAAAATTGAGTTGATGAAAGCTATGAATTTATACAATGTAGCTTGTAAAGAAGCAACAATTTCGGTAAAGAAGGTAAATCCCTAAATTTAATGGAAAGAGAAAAAAAAGGGGGGGAAAAAATCCTCCTAGGGTTTGGATATTTTGAAGAGAATTTGAAATTAATTTCTAATGGTTTCTGATACCAGACATCAGAATTACAGCGATGGCGGATGGAAGAAGAAAGAAGAATACGTGAACGAAGTTCTTCTTCTTATGAGTCTTCTAATGGCGGAGATGAAGAAACGAACGAAAACCCAAAGGCGAAAAGTGAAACCGATGCTTATCGGAGAATTGAAAACCTAGAAAAGCAAAAGCGATTAAATGCTGAAAAGAAGGAGCGCGGTCAATTCGATGTCTGCAATTTTAGGTATAGAAAGTACACCATTGAAGAAATTGAAGAAGCAACCGAAATTTTCGACCAGGCTCATAAAATTGGAGAAGGAGGATACGGTCCTGTTTTCAAGTGCTCGCTTGATCATACCACTGTTGCTGTTAAAGTCCTGCGACCTGATGCAAATCAAGGAAAATCACAGTTTCATCAAGAGGTATAGTATACTAAAATCATCAATTAGGGCATTTCAATTACAGACAGTAATAATTTATTGTGGTTTTGAATGAAAAATATACAATACAGGTTGAAGTTTTAAGTTGCATTCGACATCCAAATCTAGTACTACTACTCGGAGCATGCCCAGAGTATGGTTGTTTGGTGTATGAATACTTGAGTAACGGCAGTTTGGAAGATCGGCTCTTCAGACGAGGAAATACTCCGGCATTATCATGGCAACTAAGGTTCAGAATCATAACAGAAATAGCAACAGGATTACTATTTCTACACAGAACAAAGCCAGAACCAATAGTCCACCGTGATCTGAAACCGGCGAACATTCTACTCGACAGTAATTTCGTGAGCAAAATCAGTGACGTCGGATTAGCGAGACTGGTTCCGTCATCGGTAAATGAAGACGTAACACAGTATCGGATGACTTCTGCTGCCGGAACATTTTGCTACATCGATCCAGAGTATCAACAATCCGGTATGTTAGGAGTTAAATCTGATATTTATTCTTTAGGGATAATCATGTTACAAGTGTTGACGGCGGTAAATGCCATGGGTGTATCTCATGCGGTATCGGAAGCCATTAAAGAGAACAGATTTTCTGAGGTACTTGATCCTAATGTACCTGATTGGCCAATTGAAGAAACCCTAAATTTGGCAAAACTTAGCCTCCAATGTGCAGAATTAAGGAGGAAAGATAGACCTGATCTTGGAAAGGTTATTTTGCCTGAATTAAGCAGATTAAGAGATTTTGCTGTTCAGAATATGGCTAATCCTTATTTAGTACAGTAGTAGTATACAGTAATACTGCATACTTAAAATAACTGTGACCGGGCATAACGACAAGAGTTTGGAGGGAAAAAAGACAAAAAAATCTCCTTTTCAGGAATTTATTTATTTGAGTATATTTTTTATTTACATGAAATGTAAAAAAATTTTTAGAGACGAAATTCCACGAATTTTTTTATTTTACAATTTCAATGTTTGCCTTATTAAAATTTCAAAAGGTACTCGTTTAATTGGTGTTTCCTTTTATTTAAGTGTATCTGTATTTAATTTAATTTTGAGTATAACTCACATTATATATGATTTTATTCTATATTTTTTTACTTAAATACATTTATCCGATTTGTTAAGTGAGAAATCTTGAATTTGATTAACATTCAGACGGATTTTGTGTTGTATTTTCAATTATGTAATGTCTTCCTTTACTTAGTATTTATACATGACTTATTAAGTGAGAGATTTTGAGTTCAATTTATATTAATGACGATTTTCAATCATGTAATGTATAATCTTTTGAATCTCTTCTTGTGATTCTCTCTAAAATTCCTTAATAATATTAAAATGTAATAAGATTATATGATAATAATAATAATAATATAGCCGTGTAAAAAACATTAAAAATTGTCATTTTTATTTTTTAAAAATAAAAACTTTATACGGATAATTTGGAAAACCATACAAAATGTATGGGCAACTACGGAAATCCCTAAAGTCTAGGGGTCGACTTTCTTTTTTTCTTTTTTTTAAACTAACTTTTTTTTTTTTTGATCAAAACTTAAATAGTAAATAAGAAATTATTTTTCACGATTTTCGGATACTCATTTCTAACCTCGACATTTTAGTCTGCACCTTCCCAGGTCTTAGATTTAAATCGGGAAATATTTCAGGTTTTCTTTTTCTATTTTGCTAGATTCTCTCTGTTACTTTTTTTTTTATCGATTACTCTTGTTCTTCTGCGATTTGATTTACTTGATAATTGTTACAGATTCTACTGGAGTGTAGAGAACGGAGTTGTAATCATGGAAGTAATGGACAAACAGAGCGCTTTGGATTACATCAATCAAATGTTCCCGACAGGTCTCGTTTTTGTCTTGTGAATTTTTATAATAATTTCTGTTTCGATTTGGATGTCGATCATTTTAATTTTCTTGATATTTGATTAATTTTTGGGAGAGAATTTGAAGTGTTTTAATCGGACCGTAAAATTAACGTAGTTAATATGCAATTGCTGTTGCTATTCAATTTTGGTTTTTTACTTTTTATTTACATAATTGACTTCGGAATAGTGGAAACAGAAGCAAAGGATGTAGCTGGAAACAATATTGATTTATGATTAGTAAATATGGCCTTTTTTAAGTTACCCAATAGAATTCTTAGTTGTACTGTGATGGGCAGCCAGATCTTGGTATGGAATTCAACCTTTGTTAACTTGGTGGAGAGCTTTTCTTTTTTCTTAAAGTTATTTTTCATTTTGATCTCCTACATTGATCGTTTTCTTGTTGTGATCTTGAAACCTGGCTTGAAGTATAATTCAAATGCTTCCATGGGGCTGTCATTTCTTACTCCTGGTTCCTGAAATAATATTATACAATGCAATTGCATTAGGAGTGTATATTACCTTTTATCCTCAGTTGGGATCCAAGTTTTCTTAATAATATATATATATTTATTTTATTTTAAGCAAATTATGCGTGTCTCATACTTGTGAACTATTAGCTCAAGGAGTATATCAAGAACGTATTGCAATTTGTGTCCTGCCATCTTATGTAATTTAACATGGAACCAACTTGAAGCTGTACTAATAACTGAAATTTTCTGAGAGAAGAATTTTTTTTTTTAAAAAAATTAACCTTTACTTATCATATTTGATTTTCTGTTTGGTTTAATAAGAAATGACAGCATAGTGTTTGGTTGCGGAATGAATTGATTGTCATTGTCTTCCTGTTGGTATTTAGAGTTACGTGATGCTGTTTAACAGATATTAAGTATTTACTTTTGCTCAGTGGATTCTTTTTATTATGCAGAGGCCTCGTTATCAGGTGTGGAGCCACTTATGCAGAAAGTACACAGTGAAATTCGCCGTGTAGATGCTGAAATTTTAGCAGCTGTCCGCCAACAGGTTGGCTTGCTTCCTGTTACATCTTCCTTGTTTGCTCAAATGTCTATTTAGGTTTTTTACATTTCTTGTTTCTGCAAAATCATCTGAATTGGAGAAGTATGAGAATAATTTCTGCGCTCGCAATTCTGTTTGCGTTCTTTGCTATTTGCTATGGTGCTTAAAGAAAAGCTTTTAAGAGCTTCAGGTGGTTAGTATGCAGGCTGACCAAGGTCTTCTTGTTTGCATTCTGAGGAGGAAAATCCTTGAAATAAGATCTCTACTTGTATCTTATATGAAGAATATTGATTTACTATTTTTTTTTATCTTTTTCAGCTATTGAGTAGTTTGTCTCTTCATGATAACTTTCTCCATTGACAAGTAATTGCTAACCACTGTTCTGCAGAGTAACTCAGGAAGCAAAGCCAGAGAAGATCTAGCAGCCGCCACAGATGCTGTGAAGGTTTGTTGTTTAAACTTTTCTAATTGCTCGGCTTAAATTTTGTTACCTTGAAGCATCATCCAGCTTTTTGGTACTGTTGTGACCTCATTCTCGATGGTCTCTTGAGCATGTAAATTTTCTTTTCTTTTCATTACATCAGGAGCTCATGTATAAAATTCGAGAAATAAAAACTAAGGCTGAGCAAAGTGAAACAATGGTCCAAGAAATATGCCGTGATATTAAGAAGCTAGATTTTGCAAAGAAACACATAACAACTACTATTACTGCTCTTCATCGGCTTACCATGCTGGGTCAGTTTTTCCACCCTAGTTTTGTTTTCTGAATATATTTTTCCTGATCTGTTTTCTCCTTTCACAATTATGTTGAGGAAATATTTGTGGTTGATGAGGAAAGAAATTCGTGGGAGTCTTCAATATAATTTGCAAGATGGATTTTGCCAAATGGAGAAGTTTTTAAGTGTAGTAGCTACTCTCCCTACTACTCTCTCTCTCCATATGCTGGCTTTTTCTTGAGAATTCTGGCCCTTTTAGCTTCTGTCTAATTTCCTTTATGTTGTGTTGCCATCTGACACCTAATGATTTCACATTTTATGAGTCTTGATATAACCTGGTGCACATAAAAATATTTCATCATTAAAAGTGTACTTATTTAACTCGTCAACTGAAGCATTGTTTTCAGAAAAAAAGGGTTTTAGTTGAAGTTTGGAAGGCAAGAATATTTTTTGGCTATTATATTTCTCTTTAATTTGTGTCGGCATCTTGACATACCATCTTTAGCATGAACCTACTGTCTGCTCTGATGGTGGCACATAAATAAATAGTTAATATAAGCATATTGAAGATTTATATTAAAGTTTAAGGATTTCTTCTTAGAATCAAAGACAGTTCAACGGGATTATTTTCAATTTTTCTGAAAAAAATATGTGCGCTTGGCCTTATTTTTATTTTTAAATTGTGTGATATGTTACCTCAATAGTACTAAATTGAGTTTGTTACTTTTGACTGAAGGTAAGAATTTAGGAAAGCTTTTTATCATAAGTAAGTTATAAAGTTTATCCTTATTAATAATGTGGTTATCAATGGAACTGTATGTGTTACTAGAATATGAATCCCTTAAAGTAAGAAGTTATTTGTGAAATATGAGAAGAAGATATGTTTATTTTAGAAAAATAGACATCCTAAAAGAAAAATATTGACCTCTAATTTTGGACTGTTAAATTTAGTTAGATTGCTGCCTCTAAAAGCTTAAAAGAGAGGTTAATTCAATTACTTAACACACTCTCTCATGTGTGGGTTGCACACAAATTTTCATAACAAGACCTAACGTAAATAATAATCAACAAATGGGACAATGACAAGAGTTGAACCTTGGACCTCCCGCTCTGATACGATGAGTTAGAATGTCAAGTTACTCTAAAATCTTAAGTTGAAAGAGGTTAAATTTAACTATTTAACATGGACAAAGGGAGTATTTTTGTAGATTCACATGCTCAATTTCTTGAATATTTTCTTGTGACAGTCTCTGCTGTAGAGCAACTTCAAGTAATGGCCTCAAAACGCCAATATAAGGAAGCAGCTGCACAAGTAGAGGTACTTTACAGATTCCTGAACAACTTACTTATGTATCCATGTTAAAAACTGAAAACTTCAGAGTGCAAAATAATAATAATAATAATGATGCGCCAGATAATAGTAGATATGCATCTGTTTTGCTGAGATAGCTTTTTCATGTCCTTCTAATACTACTCAAATGTGAGCACCTTCAAATGATGGAAATATGAAACTGCATCATGCTCAAATCTTATTCTTGTGATTTGAATTCCCTGTTTCTTATTGTGATGTATCTCAGGCTGTAAACCAGTTATGTAGTCATTTTGAAGCCTATAGAGATATTCCAAAGATAACAGAGCTGAGGGAGAAGTTCAAGAGCATCAAACAGATCCTCAAGTCTCATGTATTCTCTGATTTCTCCAGGTTTGCCAGTGCTGAAGTTTGAGGAGCTCTGTTTATATTGTTCCTTTTAACCTTTAGTTATTTTTGGAATGCCAACCTTTTTATTGTTGATTATAGATGGTACTCTTTATGGGCTCTTAGTTGTTGGTACCTTGGTATACTGTAGGATTGTGGTTACTGCAATACCAATAGCCTTGGTCTAACACTTGGATGACTGACATATTTGACCATGGAAAATTTTTCTGAAATTAAATTTTGTCTTTTGGCATAAGTGAATATGGGAAAATTATGTGGCATGTGTGTGTTTCTTGTATGATTTCTTTTTTTCCTCAATGTGGAATGGAATGGTTGAACCTTTATAAAATCATCTTTGGATTTGAACGTAACTTGAAATTTGGAGAGGTAGTGGAGAGATCTTGTATGCAACTTTAATTTATGTGTTTCAGAGCTCGGTCCATTCTCAAGTATCTTGTTCTCGTTAGTCTCAGCTTGTGTTTAAAGAGTTTCATACCTTTTTCCATCATTGAGAATTTTTGTTTTGAGAGTTGTACTAATTATACAGTGGTTGTTTCACTATATTATATTTCTAGATCTATTTCTTAAGCCTAGATATATTGATTTTGTTTTCTTACTTTCTAAAGTTCAATCTTTTATTCCTTGCTTCCTTTGCTTTTGCTTCTCCATGCTCTCTTTCTCCCTCGCTCTGTCTGCACCTTGCTCATTGATATCTATTTCCTGTTTCAGCTTAGGTACAGGGAAAGAGACGGAAGAAAGCAATTTGCTGCAGCAGTTATCAGATGCTTGCCTAGTTGTTGATGCATTGGAACCATCAGTCCGGGAGGAGTTGGTAAAGAACTTTTGCAACAGGGAGCTTACTTCATATCAACAGATATTTGAAGGAGCTGGTTAGTTCAAATTCACCAGTTTTTACTGCAGAAATCAATTTTAAGCTGTAAATGCTACCTTGTATGATGTCCTTCATCTTAAAAGTCTTTTCATTTTAATCCCTCCTTAGAACTGGCAAAGTTGGATAAGACAGAAAGGAGATATGCTTGGATAAAGCGGAGATTAAGAACAAATGAAGAAATCTGGAAAATCTTTCCTAGTTCATGGCACGTTGCTTATTTGCTTTGCATCCAGTTCTGCAAGTTGACAAGGTTGGCTACCTGCCCATTTAGTTTTTTTACTGTTTTTTTTTTCCCTCTGATATATGGTTTTCTTGTTTTTTACCAGTAAGCTTGTCCCAAAATGTATGGATTAATTCCAAAATAAACTACCCCTCTAGCATGTTAGCATTTATCATAGACTTGTAGTAGATTAAATTCTATGGAAAGGAATATCAGATCATTTGGACAGACTTAAATAGTCTCTCATATCTTGTGTCATGGTCAATGTTGCCAATTGAAAGTTATGACAGACCATAAAAACTGACCTGGACAATCAATGATTCCAAGTAAGACACTGAATCCAAATTTCACATGAGATTGTTGATATTCCTTTTAAGCTCTCTAATTTTGATTGCATAAAAGAGATAGGATGGGCATGTAGTTTTTTTTTTTTTTCTTTTGATTTTTTGAGTCTGGACAAATATCTTGGAATGGACATAAGTCAAAACAATTATAAATCAGATGGGATGTAAGAGTACTTATTTAACACCTTTCCTAAATTCTTCTATAATGAAACAATTTTCCTATGGAAAATATATAATTTCTTGGTATAACATCATATGTGTTGCCCATCCATTTCTGCAGAGTGAAAGGGTGACCTCATAGCTCCTGATCTGTGAGGAATTAAACTTAAAGAAACCTGATGTTTTTCTTGATTCCTGGTTCTTACTCAGCTAACATGTCTCAACTGGGAAAAAATATGCTACTGTTACCATGATATCATAGATAAGAATGGCAACAAATTTTCATATTCAAAGAGTGATCTGGAATAGTGTTATTCTCACTAATCCAGATAAGCTTGTACTTTTGGGTCCTAAGTTAGAAGTGGCCCTTTCAATTTTCATTATTATTGTGGACGACATCTGATAAGTTATTAATATGGGGATCCCTCATTTTTGTGCTTTTTTAGGGCTCAACTTGAGGATATCCTTGATAATATGAAAGAAAAACCTGATGTAGGAACCTTATTGATGGTAAGTTGCTTCTGAACCTTTCTCTTGTCTGGTGCATTTAAAAGGTTTTTTGTCAAATGCATCATAACTACTTTTCTGCATATTCAATTTTAGGTAAGGCTTCATGTTGATGCAGTTTTTTTTTTTTTTTTTTTTTTTAAAGAAAGAAAAAATCCTGGTATATCTTTTATTCTATAAGAAGACATCTATTAATGGTTGTCATATGACATGGTGTTCAGCACCGACATGGTTGCAAAGGCCAAGGTATTACCCTGTCTTGTGATGTTACTTTCTTGTTTATGTGACTAGGCACTGCAACGCACCCGGGAATTTGAGGAAGAATTAGCAGAGAAATTTGGTGGTGGTGGCAGCAAAAGAGAAACAGGGACAGACATTGAGGAAGCAGAGAAGGGGGATAGTCATGGTCAAACTGTTTTAGATATTAGGAAAAAGTATGAGAAGAAGCTTGGGAAGGGAAGTGAAAATGAGGTACTATTAAACACTACGTGATCAGTTTGATGAGTCATGCTGAAGCTATTGTGCAACTTACCACCATTTTGTCATTTCCTTTTCATGTTATTAGGAGCAGGATGGACACAAAGATTTATCTGCTCCTGGAGCTGGGGTAGGGTATACATTAACAGATCCTATTTGAGTTATATTTCATTCTTTGCCAAGTTAGACAAAAGTTTGCATGAACTTTTTCATGTTCTATTACTATCAATGCACTGATATCTCAAATAGAAGCTTGCCGAATTGTGATTGAGGAGATTGTTTCATCTATTCATCATTATGATGCCATTGGCTTGGATCTTTAGGAGTTCTCATAGCTGTTCTTGTCAATTTCCATGGCAGTTTAACTTTCGTGGGATTATTTCATCTTGCTTTGAGCCTCACTTGACGGTATATGTGGAGCTGGAAGAGAAGACTCTTATGGAAAGTCTGGAGAAACTTGTGCAGGTATTTTAGGTTGTGCTGTATTTCCTTTACCAACAGGTTATATTGTACTCTGGCTTCCTTCTCTGAGCTGTGTTACTCAAATTACAGGAAGAAACCTGGGATATTGAGGAAGGAAGTCAAACACACATCTTATCTAGTAGCATGCAGGTGAAGCACCAAAACCAAATCAGTTTGTGAAAATCTAATTTTATTTAATATATTTCTTAATATAATCATGATTGTTGATTGTTTTCTACTCTTCAGGTCTCTATATGTCACTGGTACATTTACAATCTTCTTTTTCTGTTTCCAATGCAGTATCTGTGCATGTATATGCTATTGAAAAATAATCATCATTTGCTTGACTTACATGTATGAATATGTAGCTTCCCATTAGCATAGCATCTAGAATTGGTCTTCAAATATTTGAGATGGTCTTTAGGTCTTTCCACGGTCCTTCTTTAACTAATGGATATCTGACTGTTGAAGTTCTTATCAAATGTGATGTACTTTCACCGTGAAAATACATTTTATGATGATATAATCTTCATGAAAATATTGGAATTATTCATGGTCTTTTCTTTTCTGGTTCAGGCTTTTTTAATCATCAGGAGGAGTTTGAAGCGGTGCAGCGCTTTGACAAAAAGCCAGACATTGTTCAATCTGTTCAAGGTAGAAATGTTACTTTTTGAATTTTTGTTGGATTTTGAAAAGATGGTCTAATTTTACTGGTTTATGAAACTAGTTTATTTATGGGTAGTATATAAAATTGGATTCTTCTTGTTTGTGTTCCCCTATTTTTTTTAATTTAAAGGGACTGAAACTGTTCCAACAGAGGCTATATAACAGTAGAATCAAGCATCCACTATATATAATACTTCCTTTGTCCAGAATTGGACATCAATATTTCAGTAGTGGAACATCTTAAAAATTTTCACTTTGTTACAATAATCATATTTTTCATCTAAAGTTATACCACCTTAGTTTAAAGGATGTGAATCCCACTTACCCATGAACCCCACCACTAAATACTGAAATTAACAAGGGTAATTTGGTTTGTACTTGATAAGAGATAAATTTGGAGGGATTATGCACGCATTTCCATTGACACACAGTTTGATGAATGGTTTATGCATCATATTTACCTTCTATTTCTTGATATTTATTACTACAATAACAGTTGAGGTTATGAATATTAATTGTGGAAGAATATGATCAGAATAGCACACACCTTTAAGCTGAAATTAGATGGATCCAACATCCGCATTCACTTGCCAAAAAAAAAAAAAAAAAAAAAAAAAAAGAAGAAAACACTAGGTGGAATTATTTTAATATATCAATGTCTATCAGAACACTATTAACATATTGAACACTTGGCAGGAAAAATTCACACATAGCAAGTGAAAGAAATCTTAACATATTAAGCATTTATCTAGGTCAGACCCATCCTGCTGATATGTACCTCCTAAAATGCAACACAGAGGAATAATTATCTGGATGAAATTGAGTTTGTTAAAGTTAATCTGGCTATTCTCCTAAAGGAAATTTCCATCAGTGTGAAGCATTAATGATTTTTTTGATTCTTCTGGGATAGATGGTTAGCAGTTAATTTGCTTCTTGTTAAGACTGCAGGATCTGGGTCATACATTTTCAAATCTTAAGATCTGAGGATGATGTATATTTTGTTACTATATTTTTCCAGTCAACTGTCCTTTCCTTTTTCCTGTTCAACAGAGAAATCTCTAAGCTTTTTTTTTAAATAGGTTTTTCAAAGAATTCTTAAAGCATATGCTACAAAGCTTTTCATTAAGCTGCCTAAAGGAGGATCAGGTATTGTTGCTGCTGCCACTGGAATGGATGGACAAATAAAGGTACTAACATTTTCCTTTAATTCTGATTGACATATGAAGGGTATATATTTTCCTTCCTAGTGCTAATTCTTTGTACTTCCCTCAATCTATTACTGGCAGACTTCTGATAGGGATGAAAGGGTGATCTGTTATATTGTTAATACTGCTGAATATTGCCACAAAACTGTAAGTTTACTTTCAGAGTACATTATATTTGTATATCTTCAGAGTGACATTCTGAGTTCTGTGTGTTGATTGTACTAGAAATGAATCACAAAAAGTACACTCAAATGGAATACCATTCTCTTCCCCTGCTAATAACCTTTTCCTTTTCCCCCTTTTAACCCGAGTTCTTGTCTTGATAGTCTGGTGAATTGGCTGAAAATGTGTCCAAGATAATTGATCCTCAATTTGTCGATAAGGTGGATATGTCTGATGTACAGGTATAAAAGTTTCATTTATTTCCTATTAAATGTTATTTTATGGTGTTGATTGAACAATCTCTCAAGCATTTGCATATTTGCAGGATGAATTTTCAGCTGTCATAACAAAAGCATTGGTAACACTGGTGCATGGGATAGAATCTAAATTTGACACTGAAATGGCTGCAATGACACGGGTCCAGTGGGGCACACTTGAAAGTGTTGGTGATCAATCTGAGTAAGACTGGTTTCTTGTTTTACACCTAATTTGGTTGGGAAGTATAGGAAAATTTCTTCTCCTTATTTGATAAGGAAAGGAAAAGCAAAAGTGGAAAGGTTGCTGATCAATTCTTCCCACTTTTTTCCTCCAATACCCAAGTAAACAAAAATGCTAGATGGTAGTGATTAAGATAAATAATGACAGAAACCTTATTTTAGTTTTAATTAGAATAAAATGGAAAAAGAATAGAAAGGTTACTTGAAACAGACACTTCATTTCTTTTCCTCATTAGTCCATTTCTCCTTCATCTAAATAGTAAACAGAATCTACTTCACCTAGGTAAATAAATTGATTATTTATTCTATTCCCTTTCACAAATGTAAATTAACTCAGTCCTTTGAATTCACTATCTTTGGCATTCCCTTTTTACCTTGTAAATTTCCTGCAGATATGTCAACAGCATAAATTCAATTTTTACCAGTAGCATCCCTGTGCTTGGAAACCTGCTTTCACCAGTTTACTTCCAGTTCTTTCTTGATAAGGTAGATGTGCAGTATAATGTATTCCAGTTTCAAGGTTACCCTTGATTTTAATGGCCTAGATGTTCTCTTTTCTTATAGGATGATATTGCTAACAGCATGAAACAGATGAAGAAAATTGAAGTTATTCTATTTAGTTTGCTAATATATTACCTTTCTTTTCTTTATGCAGCTTGCTTCATCTTTTGCTCCACGATTCTACCTGAACATATTTAAATGCAAGCACATATCAGAAACAGGAGCGCAGCAAGTATTCATCATTTCACTTATTTTTCTCCCAATCCATTGTTATACTTTGTTGAGCATATCAAAGTAGTAACCCTTGTGTCATTGAATTTTGTAATTTGTATTTGTTCTATAGATTCCATCAAGGAAATTATCCTAACATATATAATGGCTTCTTGTTGCAGATGTTGTTGGATACTCAGGCTGTGAAAACGATACTGCTCGATATTCCTTCCCTAGCGAAACAGGTAAGCCTGTGTAAACTTTCTCTGGCTTTGATCACCATCCTTGTAAACATTATGTAAAATTGATGGCTTTTTGCCGGTTTCTGGACATTATTATCCACCCCTAGTTCTCGTACCAGTTGTTGATATACATGTATGTTAGATGGAATCATGGTTTTATAGGATAGAGCAATAGTCCTTGACTTGAAAGAACAGACAGATTTTGATTTTTCCTAATTATATAACCACTTGTTAAATTGAGAATTCCACATCAGTTCACTTGACTTGAAACCACGTCTTTGTAGGTAACCTGAAGTTTCAAGAATTATTGAAGCCTCCCCCTTTATTAACCTAAATCTAGTTAAAATCTGAAATTATGTTCTGATAGTACTTTTAGAGATAAGAAATGGACACCTTTATGAAGTTTCAATTACTTCACTTTTTTTTTTAGATATATTTTTTATGCACTATATCAACTGTTCTGTGACAGTGTAACTTTGTTTAAGAATAACATATCATCCCTTTGAAACTTTGTTCTAGTGGATGGCTCAGATTAAAATGGTAGGGTTATGAACTTAACTTGATGCATCTAGTTTGCTGCAATATAAGAAACCATTCATTAGCTCTTGACTAAAACTGGGATCTATATCTTAATTTGGTTGTCCATCCATTCAAAAAGTATGTCCACGAATAAACATCATTTGCTGTTGCTTTCCTTCTTCACCATGTATATGCAGGATGTATTTTTTTTATATTTACCTGGAGATGGAGAGGGTGGATTCTTTGCATTTGTATTTAATAGTATACTTCAGCTCTAAATCTCTCCAGGAAACATTTTATGGAATTTTATGACAATACTAACTTTTTTCTTCTGTATCCCTTGGACAGACCTCAGGAGCTGCCAGCTATTCAAAATTTGTAACTCGTGAAATGAGCAAAGCTGAAGCATTATTGAAGGTCCATACTGAAAACAACATTGTTGTTTTTCTATTTTAAAAATATAATTTGATCTGTTTCCCTGATGCATTTTTCATTGATGTCAGGTGATTTTATCTCCTATTGACTCTGTTGCGGACACATACTGTGCACTGCTGCCTGAGGGAACTCCTACTGAATTTCAACGGATTCTGGATCTTAAGGTTTTTTGATTATTGGCGTACATTTTTATTTTTTAATATACCTGCTTTTATGTTTTGGATTCCTCAAATTGGGAGTGGCTTTGGTACTCCTTTTCCTTTGTATTATTCTCCTCTTTTTTCTTGTCTAGTCTTTTTCTAGATTGTTTATTTTTGGTTCTGTTTTATTTAGCAATTCAGAGCATTAATTGCTTTTTGCCTTTGGCCCCAAACCTGGATATATATATACAGCTCTCTGCTCCTGTTATTTTTGAAAGAACCCAATATATTTACTACTAGAGATATTCGGACATAGGTGCTACTTTATCCGAAGTCTTAGACCCAACTGTTTAAAGTCATCTGATAGGTTGCCTAACCATTTTTTTTGTTTCCCCACCATCAGTGATGGTCATAAATATTTACTTTTATATTTATTTATTCCCTGATGTCCTTATTCTACTCTTTGTTTGGCTTTTGTTCTTTTTAGGGCCTAAAAAGAGCTGATCAGCAAAGTATATTAGACGATTTTAACAAGCATGGATCAGGAATGACTCAATCAACTGTCGTTGGACCTTCACCTTCAGTTGCTCCAGCTGCCTCAACTCCCTCGGTTGCACCTGTAATAGCAAATCCTGTTTCTACTGCTATAATAACTTCTAGAGAGGATGTGCTCGCCAGAGCTGCTGCACTCGGTAGAGGTGCAGCTACAACTGGATTCAAGAGGTTCCTTGCCCTGACTGAGGCTGCTAAAGATCGAAAGGATGGGCCATTCAGAAAGCTTTTCGCTGGATAAGACATTGATGTTTCTGATTGTCTCTATTGGTAATTATTCTTTCTCCTGCCTTAAATGTTCTTCAATGCCTTTTTTCTTTCCCAAATGTTTTTAAATTTATTTTCTTCTTTTCCCTTGCTATTATTTCTGTTTGTGTGATTAATTTTTAGATACTTCTGAATATAGAACAATAATAAAGCTAGACTTCCTCTGTTTTGAAGAACTGACTTGTTTCAATGAAAATGTCAAGGTGCTGTTTTGCTGGCCTTCAAGTGAAAAAGTCAAGTCACTGTTATAACACATTTCGTAGAAGCACCAGTACATATGGTCTACCTGATGCTTTTTTGAACTCCAGAAGACCTCCTTATTCAGGTATTTCCCTCAAAATCCCATGCAGTAAATGAAGAATAGCGAAAAGGAATGGGGGGGAAGGGGGCGCAGGAGAATTGGAGCAAGGAACAATGGTCAGTGATAATTAACAAAAAAAGGAATGTTGCTTTTAGTTATTGTACCCATAAGAAAGGCTGATTATAGTTAACCTAAAATTCAAGGTCACCCTAGACTGAGCACTTATGAGGATGTATATGAGAGCACATAGACTTTGTAATTCTTTGATCATGAATGCATGTAATGCTAGTGTACTTTCTTTGAGATAAGATCTTCAGTAACCCCTTCCATTTCTTGGAATTCCAAGTTGGAAACAGCTCCTTTTTTGTTTCTGGCCCTTATTTTGATCACACGTAAGAAAGTAGTCTTTACCTTAGATGTCTGCATAAATCAGGAATTCACATACTTTATGTGAGTGAGACTCTACCAGTCTGATTTTTTAATGTGGAATAGTTTTCAGAATACATGTGATGTAGGCAAACCATGTAAATGATCTGTCTTCAACTCCATTAATAAGAATGCTTAAAAGTATACAGTTCAGACCTGATTAATTCTTTTGTGAACCTAAAACCAAAGTTAAAAGTCATGTAGAGAGAGAGATAGGGGGACCCTGGCTAGTTGTGATTGATAAATAAGTAGAATAAGAGGAACAAAATCCATATGTAAAGGATGATGGACTGTTTTGATCGAGAAAAATCTTAAAACTCTTAAAAATATCTTTCTTTGGTGTAGGGTGGTGGCCCAATTTATCAAAGTTATTTAAAAATGACATAAAGCTTAACTTTGTTTTTCAAAATCTACGTATAAATCTTTAGATTTTGATAATTGTGGATTTTTATGTTCTATGTCATAAGGAAGAATTTTTCAATGAAGGCAGCAAGTTAAAAAGGTTAAAAAGGAAAATATTACTGCAGCCTTACTAGATGATAAACTACTATTATCCTGTCTGTACATGGTAGATTCACATATAATTAATTATTCATCTGGTATCCATTATTATTATTATTGTTTTCATTTAAATTTGAAATATTTCTCTTAGATTAAAAATGAGAGAAGTTTAACACAAAATGTTAAGTTATTATATAGTTCTTATTATTGTAAGTAAGGGCAGAAATTATTAGTTTGATAATGTAAATCTTTAAAATTAATAAAAGCTACTTTTAAAATTTTAAATAATAATAATAAGAAGAAAAAGGACTAATCTTTTAAAAAGTAAATATTCTATTTAAGCAAATTCAAGAACTAATTCCCTTCTCCCTCCAGGAAGCTACTTCCAATCAAATCAAATCATTTATGTATATAATATATATATATATATATATATATATAGCCAATATACACTATTTTGTATATTGAATGAGTTTGGGTGTATTATTTTTTTTTTTTTGAGAAAAATTAAAGTGAGTAACCATGTGTTGAAAAAGTTGGGTTGAACCTCTTACTTGAATAATAGATTTAATATGTATGATAAATTTATTATTTGAGTTTCTTTTGCATATATAGAGTTATGTATTTGACATGTTATCCATTTTATTTATTTATTTATTTAAAAAAAAAATACTTTTTTTTTTTAGTAAAGTGTATTTAACAAATACAGCCTAATACGATACAAATTGTTCGTATTTTGTCCCCTTATCGTTTAGTAACCAATTATATCCTTTAACTTTACATTTTGCTGCCTCTAATTATTATCAATAATGTGCTAAGATACCTATCTGTCTATAAAGACATTTTATTTTCTCAGAAACAATCTCAAGAAAAATTGGCCCATATTTTTTTTTTTAAGTGAATATTCATTAATAAAAAAAAATATTACACATAAATGAATGAATAATCATCATTTATAGTAATAGAGATAATATCTAACATAAAAAAGGTGGATACAACAACAAAACTCAACCTAAAAATAGGTGAGTCATAAACAACAACAAAAACAAACAAAAATAACTGGAAAAAAAAAATAAAACTATTATATCTAAATTCATAGCCTTCCGACCACCGATCATTGATGTCATCTGCAAAGAGGGTTTGAATCCATCTTCTTCCTTCAACAATCATCTCTGCGATCCTGGGCGTATCATAGACCCCAAAGATAGTCTACAAAAGAGATAAAAATTGAGAGAATGACCCAGATAGAGACCGAGTTTGGATGTTAGTTCTTCTAAAAGAAGAAAAACAGTTTGATCTTTAGAGATCAAAGTAAACTCTTGCATTTGAGAGTGAAATGTGATAAAAATACCAAGAAGAAGATAAAATAGTAACAAAAAAAAAAAAAAAAAGATGAAAACATAAAAAATAAAGGAAAAAGGAGAGAGATATGGCCAAGAGAGAAGCTTAGCCGGAGCTTAGCTGCTCTCTTCTAGAAGAAATGGGTGAGGGGAAAAGAAGGCAGCAGCGGCGGCAATAGAGTGAGAGAAATTTTTTAAAATATATATATATATATATATATATATATATATATATGTATAAAACTATATGAGGGAGACAGGAGACAGAGAATGTGGTAAAGGATCAAATCGATGTGGACTAACTTAACTTTATTTAGAAGCAATATTTTAAGAGTTGTATTGTTGTATGTATGGTAGGGACTTTTATTTGATATCATGATTCATGAGTGGTTCTCTCATAAGTCATAACCAGAACTTTCTTTTCTTTCTTTCATGTGATATGCTGTATATATATATATTGGTGAAATATTTCTGTATTTTTCTTAATTAGTGAAACGAATTTTTATAATTTAATTTTATTATTATTTTCATTTAGAGAATTAGATTTTGTGTAAGACAATGAATTACAGTGAGTTCGGTCTGGCTTTATTTAGGTGATAGAGTAGCTGGTTTAATTTGTCTTATTTAGATGTCTCTTTTCGGAGATTCTTCCCTCCTAGATTAGTCAAAAGACGATGTAAGAAAACTAAAACCGGAAATATCTCAAGATTAGTACAACACTGTTCTTGTACCAAAATTACTTTATTGCCAAAAAATATCTGCTTAAACAGTTTTTTACAATATCATCAATATTCTATATTACTATAATTCAAATTCATGTAAATCATCAGTCCTACAAGAATTAGGTGCCAAAAGTATTTATAATCATATGATTATGAATTGTACAGATTCTTTCTTTCTTTATTTCTTGTGGCTTGAAATTAACTCTCACAAAGTAAAGATAACGAATATAGCATAAAAATTTTTATTTAATGGAACTTAGAATCTCTATATATAACTTTCTTTCCTAAACACGTTTATAACTTATCTAAAGTCCCATTAATTATGTGTCCTTTTAGCATTATTATACATATGAGGAGTGTCTAGATTCATTCTATGCATTCAGGACCTTTCTGATTTATATATATATACATGTCAAAGAAGATGTAAAACTGTAGAAGTTTCTAGTTATGATAAAGAAACTTGCAATTCTTGAGGCTAAACTAAATGCAAAACAGTAGAAAGATTCACATAAATATATGATATATATATATATATATATATATATATATATAGATAGGAAGGAACCAAATGAAGAAATTTCTAGACATGATTAAAAAAAATTGCAATTCTTGAGGCTAAAGTAAATGCCAAATTGTAGAAAGGTTGATAAAATGTGATAGTGTAGTTGGTTTAGCTGATTTTATTTAAGTGTCTCACCTGATCTGCCAAGTAAAGGACTTTAAGTTTAATACATGTTAGGAATCGCAATTTCAACTATATGCTAATAATTTTATCAAGTCATAAAAAACAATAGAAAGATTCACATAAATATAATATATATATATATATATATATATATATAATAGATAGGAAGGAATCAAATGTAGAAATTTCTACATGATCAAAAATTTGAAATTCTTGAGGCAAAAGTAAATGCAAAGCAGTAGAAAGATTCGCATAAATATATAATATATAGATAGAAAGGAACCAAAGGAAAAGACTAGAGTAGCTAGAGGACAAAAGGGGTGCTGCAAATTAGATTTTCCCCTTAATCTAACACTATGTGTGGCTCTAAACAAAGCATTCCTCATCAAGCACACAGAATAATAATGAGAAGAAAAAAAAAAATGAACACTGATGATTAAAACATACATGAAAAGACTTCTCCAAAAACAAAGAAAAATAAAAAAACACTAATGATATATATATATATATATTATTAATAGATTCTTCCTCTCTCTCTCTCCCTATATATATATATAACTTTATCTCTCTTCAGGGGAGGAAGAAAAAAGACATTTTTTGCATCAAACAACTGAGCTGCTCCTGAATGAACCAAGTGCCTTAACAGCTCCTGCTCTCAAGATAAACTGGTGGTAGAAGGCTGCTATTGCTGCACCAATGAATGGTCCAACCCAGAAAATCCACTGTATACACAAAAAAAAATTAGGGTTTTAAGATAATAATTATAATAATAGGGATTTAAAATTCAATTAATTTAGGGTTTTTTTTTTTAGATAATAATAATTAATACTAACATGATCATCCCAAGCTTTTTTCTGATTGTAGATGACTGCAGATCCAAGACTTCTAGCAGGGTTAATACCAGTGCCTGTTACTGGAATTGTGGCCAAATGCACCATGAATACTGCAAATCCAATTGGAAGTGGTGCCAATACCTACATTTTCATCATCAAAATTTCAAAAATTTAGTGTTTTTTTTTTTATGTGTTTTCAATATTATAAGAAGACTTAGCTCAATTGATAATCGTATCTCATTTATAATATAAAAAATCATAAATTCAAATTAAAATAAAAAATATATATAACTCGAATTTATAACTTCTAAAATCATAATAAAAATAATTTTATTCTAGTAATCCTAACTTCAATAAATTAAAAAATATTTTTTTTTAAAAAAAAAAATTATTTATATTACTGATCAAGATCCCATAAAAAAGAAAGGTGTAAGATTCCAAGAAAAGAGAAGATAAAAAGGGGGAAGCATATATATATATATATATATATGTATGTATATGTGGTGGAGTGGTGGTGGATTCTTACAGGGACATGGGAATCTCTGGCACTTCTCTTGGGATCAGTAGCAGAGAAGACAGTGTAGACAAGAACAAAAGTTCCAATAATCTCGGCGGCCAAACCAACTCCGGTGTCGTAACCCGGCTGAAGTTCATTTGCTCCGCCGCCGTATTTATGAAAGTGACTTTTCTGAAATGCCTTCACAAAACCAACACCACATATTGCACCTAGACTCTGTGCTACCATATACATCAATGCTCGGATTAACGATACTTTCCTTGCCAAAAATAGCCCAAATGTCACTGCTGGATTTATATGCCCACCTGCCCAAATTAAATCAAAAAAAAAATATATAGTTAATTACCACCTTAAAAAAATTTAATTATTTGTCTCGGGGGTCGAACATAAATTTTTATATAAAAGTCTAAAATGTGAACAATTATCAGTAAATAAAGTAAAAATAAGAATGGAATTCAAGAATTCCGATTCTGATGCTATGGTACAAAGCTATTAGAGAAACAAAATTAATCACATAGAAAGCAAATATATATATTTTTTAAAGAATTCTAATTATCTTGAACTCATGAGCTCGAGATCATAAATGAAACTGTTACTAATTGAGTTACAACAAATATATATATATATATATATATATATTTGACAAAAATAAGATAGAGATATATATAAATATATATATATCAATTTGACAAATTTATATATATATATATATATATATATATATATATATATTTGACAAAAATAAGATGAGGGAACACATGAAGATATAGTTCAATTGTTAAAAACACACAAATTAAGGTGTAAATTGAAAATATTCATAAATTAATCAAAAGTGTATATACATATTCACTCTACATATTAGTGCGTGCAATATTATTAATTGAGTTACGTTTTCTAGTGTCTTCTTTCATCTTATTTTTATTAAATATATATTTGACGAAAATAAGAGAATGGAACAAAAAGTCATAATTTGGTATTAGCTTCATTTATGATTATAAATGATGAGTTCAAGGGATAAAAATGATTCAAAAATTCAATACGAGAAAAAAAAAACTTCAAAATTTAAAATTAAAAAAAGAAAAAGGTGAGTGAAATTAAGATTAAATATGTATATATATATATATGTGTGTGTGTGTGTGTGTGTGTATAGAGATAGAGAGAGAGAGAAAATTAACAAACCAGAAATTCCAGCAGTGCAGTAGACAAGAACAAAGATCATGCCACCAAAAGCCCATGCAATACCAAGAATTCCAACACCACCGCATTGATCCTGATTCAAGTCCGGATCGGTCTGACTCTTGTAACCAATCACAGTGAGAACAGTTATGTAAAGAAAAAGAAGGGTTGCTATGAATTCTGCGATCAGTGCTCTGTAAAACGACCACTTGGTCAGTTCTTCTGGATCAATCAGTGGTGCCGGCGGTGGATCGTGGTAATCCTTTGCCGTAAATGAACCCTGCTGATGATCACCAACCACGTCCTTCGCCATTAATAATTACTTACACACACAATATATCTATATATATATATATAACTATATGTATACACACACAATCTTGCTAGCTACTGCAAGAAATTAAGAAAAACCCAGAGAGAGAGGGCTAAATTAAGGAAGCCTAGCTAGAAGTGTTGATGAGAGATGAAGTAAGGAAAGTGGTGATGAGAGGGGGTATATATATACATACATATATATATTTATGGGAGTAAAGAGATGGGGTAGGGAGACTAGGGTACGTACTTGGTGGTAAATATTATTACTAGTTGAGAAAAAAGTGGTACTGCACTTTGTATATCTCTTTTTACTTTGAGTTGTACTCATATCATCGATAATTTTGTGTCGTATTTTTAGTTATATATTGTGACTTATCAAGTAAATAGTTATGAGTTCGATTCATACTAAAAACAGTTTTATATCGCATTTTTATTTTAATCTTTGAAATTTTAATCTATTATTGTCTCTTGAATTAATCGATTACGATATTGAGATAAAATTTTTAAAAATAACTAAATTGAAAAATTAATAATATAGAGGAATTTTCCTGAAGTGGGATTTTGGCATTATTTTTTCTCTCTCTTCCGTGGAATTAATTAAAGAAATGGTAATAAAAATGGCCGTCCACAAACCCCACTGCCCCTTCTGATAAATTTCGCTTTCACCGACTCACCACCACCTTCTTCCTACTTCCACATTTTTCTTCTTTTTCTTAACGGCTAGTTGCTCTCGTGCCCCGTATTCAACTGTATCTTACTTGGGTTAAGTAATTCTTATTCGAAAAAAAGTCTTATTTTAATTTTAATCGGGATGAATTTGTAATGGATGCCACATGGGACTGGAGATTGATTTCAACTAGAGAATAAAATATAGAATCACCTACAGCTACAAAACAAGTCACGTGTTGAGAGAGTTGTCTTCGATTTTGTTAGAATACATTTTGAGAGAGCGGTCTTTGGTTTTGACCTTCTGACAGGTAAATTAGTAAATGTACAAAGAATATTTCAAAATACACCAAAAATCGAGAGAGTATCTCTACTAAGTTCTTTAATATTGGGAGAAATATATCTTTTGAATGTGTGTTTGTGAGGGTAAGTTACCTCACATATACCTACCATTCATCCAACCATAATTGAGCACATGGAAAGTATATGGTGATTTGCCTACTCATGTCTCGAATATAGACAGTACTAAAGCAACCATCTTGTCATAGTCATTTAATGTAATGTACTCATAAGTACGATTTTGAAATTGACTTGTGTTTACCCCACATCCTCACTACGTCAGCTCGTCGAGTAAGGTGGGCCCATGACACACGCATTTCACTTCGAATCATTTCGGATTCTTACATAATATTTATAATAAATATCAAATTCGTAACTTAATATAATATATAAAAAAAAAAATTAACGGTTACCTATTTATTTCAAACCAATTAGAAATCACCTATCACCAAGAATGCATCTTCCTAAACGTTCTCACCCCTACCAAATTTGGAAAATCCAATATATATTCTCCAAAAGTCCATACTTTTTCTTCTTTAGAAAGTTTCTTAATTAGAGTCATCCTCCTTGACTTTCCTAAACCTTTTTATACTTATTGTCCACTCTAAATGCAGAGCTTATACATACATATATATATATATATGGTAACAATAAAAGGGCTTCAAATTACAAGAAAATTACCATGCATGGCTATATTATAATCAAGTTTAGTTTGAAGAATACGATTTTCTTGAATTAGTCAATCCCTTTTCTAAAGAAAATATAGCTTTTACACCCCTTTTTTAAGTCATTATTTCCAAATTATATACTTAAAATCAATTAAGTAATTGTTTTAGTACTAATTGATAACTAAAATAAAAACAAAAAGTTAAAAATTATTTTAATATGTTAAACTAATTAAAAAATATGTCTCAATTTATCTTTTGTAAATTGATAATTAATCTTACCTCAAAATCCCTATATTGATTTATTTTTTTTCATAAATTACATGATTTTTTATCTTTCAATATGATCCGAACCTATACTTTGTAGTAATTAATAATTTATAAGTGAAATTGTTATAATTCGAAAAATATATTTTTATATTTATATTAATTTAAAAATACACAATTTAAATAAAAAAAATATTTTAAAAAAAAGAAAAAAAAAAAAAAGGAAAACATATGGTTCATGCAATCACAATCTTAAATAAGTTGCATTGCCAACCCTATATAGATGACTTTACAGTCCATTCGACCGTTACAAATTAAATAGCTGTCGTTTCATTAATAATCTTCTTTGCCTTAATTTCTTCTTACATATATATATACATATATATATATTAAAAATGTATATTTATTATAAATAAACCAATCATGTTGTTCGCTTTTAAGAGGACTGATGTTATCTCCTTCTCCGATTGCGTTTTGCTCCGATATGGGAATCCAGTTACTTGTCAAAAAGTAAAGTTGAATGGGGGATCGCTTTTTTAGACAGAATTCTACTTACTTGTATTGAAAATCTCTCTTAGATGATTATAATCTAAAAATATAGATAATTTGAAAATATATTAATATATTATAAAATCTTTAAGAGATTTTTTAATATCTCCAATTGATTATGTCATAATAAAATAAATAATAAAATAAATAATTTATATTATATCTACCAAGACCTCATAGGTTTAAAATATGTCATTGAGTAATCCTACTTAATAACCGCTCAACAGATCTTCTAGGGTAACGATGTAGGATTTATGTCACAACAATATATATATATATATATATATTGAAAAAGGATATCCAAATTGGAATTAAGCAATTATATTCATATAAAAAAGATATCTCGAATTGTCGATAACTATCTATGTACATTCTTATATACAACCACAATTTATCTTAAAAATATATCTCAGAAGGTCCAAAAATAATAATAATAGTAAATTTCATAATGAGAGTAACTTTTTTTTTTTTTTGCTTATGGGCATCCGGTATCCGAACCCAATGAGAATAACTTTAAAAACACGTGATTTATATATATATATATATATATATATATATATATATTTTTTTTTTTTTAAAAAAAAAATCTTAACTTCTATCATGTCTCGAACTCATGACCTCTCATATCATAAGTAAGGGTACTAGCAACTGAGTTATGTCTTCTTGGCTATATAATTGGTCTAGAATTTTTTTTCTTTTTTTTTGGCTTAAGCATTCGGTATCCAAACCCACACGGGCCGACTAATCCGGATTCTGCCTGGGGTGCGCTCGCAAAGTCTAACTCCTACTCGAGGGTGAGAGCCTGACCCGGAGCTTTTTAACGTGGCGCTAACCACCTCAGGGGATTCGAACCCTCAATCATCCGCTCTGAGGACAAACTTTAGGAGTGCGTTTAACAACTCTCCCAAGTTATTGGGTTATTGATGTAGAATTTTATATGTCGGTAATGAAAAAGAAAAAAAGAAATTTACCTTTTTTTTTTTTTTTTGGGGGGTCCTTTTGTGTAAAAAGTCGTAAATTTGTCTTTGTTTTCCGGGACAGATAAATTAGATAGTCGACACGTGGCTCCACAACCTATCGACAGCTTGTTATTTGCTGTGGTTCTTTGTGTTTTTCGCCGGAGTGTTACGGACACGTGGCTTAAAACGCAAGGCTTGCGTTATTTTGGCGGTTTGGTGTTGGAGAAAAAGTTCTCATTCTTCGACGTTTGGGGTGGGTGGATGGGTTGGCAGTAGGTCCCACTAAGGTCATTCTTGTCTTTCTACATAAAATGTTGATAGATTCATCCCATAAATTATAAAAAAAGAAAAAGATTAATCCAATTGGCTGTTTTTGAGTCCGTTTGGCTTATTTATGGCCAATGACAGATTAGGATTGCAAAACTCATTCATAATATTAGATTCGACACAAAATTTTAATATAATTATTAAGGGTAATTAAGTCATTTTAATAGTTAATTAGGAAATTTTTTCATTTCAGTCTCCTAATTATATATTTTTTTCTAAATTGGTTTTAAATTTTTAATTATTTAAATAAATTAATCTTTTATCCAATATTTCTTTATATATATAAAAAGATATGATGAACTCGTATTGTAACTATAAATTTAGCATCACACATGTAATTATTTAATACAGTTTTTATTATATCAAAATAGATATTTCGAGTTGACATTGATTAATTAAGTTCATGTTAATATTTTATATCACATTTTTACATATTTACAATGTGAGAGATGCGGAATATTATTCGTAATCAAACATCAAGATGTGTACAAATTTTTTTTTTTTTTTTCTGATAAGTTCAAGATGTGTACAATTATGTTATATGTATATATATATATATATATATATATATATATATATATATATATATATATATATATATATATATATATATATATAATATATATATATCAATCACTAGATGCTTTCCTTTGTGTTTCTTTTAGCTTTCCTTTTGGGTAATTAGTGAAGTGACATTCTTGTCTGGTAATAGGATATGTATATATATATATATATGTATATATATCTCTATATATAGGGGTTAATAAAAGTTATGAAGCACATCACATGAGCCTCATTTACCTTTGTCTACTGAATCCCAGTCAGATTGAAGTCACAAGCTTTGTCCCAATCAAAGTAAAAAAAAAAAAAAAAGTACTTTTAGGTTTTGAGGGATTCCAGTTCCACCACTATATTATAAGTGTCAATAATTACTTTTTTTCCCCCTCTTTGTCATTTAAGTTTTATATATATATATATATATATATATATATATATATTGTATGGATATGTATGTATATTGGTGACATGAAATTATCAAGACATTCTTAAGTTGTTGATTGAAATTGGAAGCCTTAAAACAGAAATTTCAAAAGTTTGAATTAATTAGCAATAAATTCTTGAAAGGTACTCTTAGCATAACAACATATACTAACATTGTTCAAGAATGATTCAAAGTTCAAACAGCTATAAAACTCTTTCAGCCCCACAAATAAATATACATGACCATAAAGTACCAGTGTGTGTTTGTGTGTATGATGCTTTTCGGTTAGACCATCTGGTTTTCGAAACTATCATGACTCCGACTAATTCATATTCAATCTATGTTGCACATATAGAGTTCAACTCCTTCTCCCGAGGAAGGTTTCACCTTATTGGTCTTTACATGGTGCTCACAAAGAGTGTCAAATCCTCGACCTCGTGTAGCTTCACAATCTGTTTTTCCATTATGTTAAGTCAAATGCTTATATTTGTGTTGTTTTTATATATACACGTCTATCTATGTATAATATAGCGTTATATATATATATCCTACTACACATTCTTAAAACAATCTACTAATACTCTCATTTAAACACGTTTAATTTTAAAATTTTGATGTAAAATTTGATGCATTAGTATTGATATGATTGTTCGCGCGTGTAAATTTTTCATTTTTACCTCCTTGTTGATCTCAAATTTACTCTTCCTTTCTCATCGATTCAAAAAAAAAGTATTATTCAAATAATAACAGTCTTACTTATACCGACAAATTATGAATAATGTTGGATGTGAAAAAATTTAAAATTTAAAAATTTAAAATAAAGATCAATCATTGATTCTAAGTAGCATTTGAAAGTAATGTTGTAATAAAAATCATGCATGCATGTAAAGAAGGGATATATATATATATATATATATATATATATGGACCACCATAATATATATCTATATATTTATATATATATATGTATATATGTATGGGAAGTTCCTCTCCTCTAACCTAACAAAAAAAAAATCCAAACAAAATCCTCATGAAGTTGCAATGTATCTTTTTGATATCTATATTTTGTTATCCATGAAAAAGAATCACCGACCACTTGTGTACCTTAGTCAAGTTTTGCAGCTACCATATATCTACATATACATCATACATATATATATATATATATATATCTATTTGTATATATACCAATCCAACTTTGTCACGTCGTAAGTGGCCAACAGAAAGAGCACTGTTTTAATTTTCTTTTGTCCTTGTATGCATATATCATTCATTATATTCCAGTCTCGTGAATTGACCTAATTTCCATCTCTCTCTCATTCATTTTGGAAGTTGCAGAGAGTATATTTGTAGCCCTTTTTAATATATATATATATATATATATATATATATATATATATATGTAACTAAAACATATATGAAAAACTGGAAAAAAATTTTTAAAAAAAAACTTTAATTTTCAGAAAATCCAAACACAAAAGATTGCATACAAAAAAACTAGTGCACAAGTACAAAGATATATATACATATATACATATATACATAGATATATATATATATATATACGTAAATTTTAGTACATGTAGTAATTAACAAATGTCATAAAAAAAAAGTCGTACTTTTGGGTCTCTATAAATTATTATACCAAAACGTTACAAATCAACTTGAAGATTACAAAATGAATTTTATCTGACAATATATTTTATTTTTTTTTGGTACACAGAATTTATCAAATAATAATACTAAAATAAAAACTCAACTCAATCACGGGTGTCCCTTTGTTTTTTTGGTTCCATAGACTGACAGCTTGACCAATGTATGGAGAAACCTTGTTCCATTATTTGACTAGAAACTTCCCATTTTATAGTTTGTCCCAATTAGTATTTATTTATTTTTTTTAAAGAATACGATTTAAACTCATAATATACATTTTTTTTATGATCTCAAAAAGTTATAAGTTATAGAGAAGGGACTGAGTGTCGAACCCCACATAAGGCGGTTGGTGGGGTGACAACGTGCCACTCAACCATCCAACCTTTGACAGTAAAAAATTCACTTGTTAGTTTGACAAATGGTACAAAATAGTTACGCATGGGGGGAGTGGGGCATTATTGCTCGTGCCAATAGTTGGCCATTTTGCACCAGTGAAAATCATGGACAATGACCAGACTCATTTTTTTCCAAATTAATTACGTGGGTGGTGGTGGGGTAAAAAATCATGGCTTTGTGAAAACGTAATAATAGTTTAGTTGGTTTGGTCTTTTATTTAGGTATTTTATATAATTTGTCAAATAAAGGACATGAGTTTGACATATATTAGTCTATAATTTTAGCTATATGTTATAGTCTTGGGAGTCTCCTCCCACGAATTCTTCCAAATTAATCGATAAGGATACTGAGTCAATAAAACATGGATTTTTCTCTCTTCTTCTTCTTCTTTTACTTGTGTGTGTGTGCAGCGGCAATGAACATTGAAAACATTATTGCTTATTTGGAAATTCTAGAGTTTTAATTCATTATGGACCACTCACTAATAATAAATCGCTACGTATATAGCTTGCAAGAAAAGCATAAAATCGCCTCTAATAGATTCTCTCACATGGATTTTGTTTGTATTAAAGTAATGATTCTTTTCATTTTAACCATTACTTTCTCTCTCTACATGTATGTGTGTATATATATATATATATATAATATTAGAACTTGATTATCGAATTAGAATCTTCTAGGGATAAAATTCAAATTGCAATAATAGGTAGTTTCATATTTTGTCAATCTATCTATCACTATCTTTTATAATTGTAAGTAAGACTATCACTTTTTTTTTATAATAGCATTCGGTATTTGAACACACATGAGTCGACTAATCTATATTCGGAGCCGATCTAGGGATTACGGCTTTAAATTCCTCCCAATCGCGGTTGTAGGGGATCAAACCGTGGTTCCCCTACCAAGCTCAGCCTCATGCGCCACTGAGCCAACCAACGATTGGTTAGACTATCACCCTTTCTCGAGAGATTAACCTTCAACTTCAAGCTTTTTTTCCTTTTTTTTAAAATTTGTTAGGTCATCCAAAGCATTTGAAATCACTACTTCAAATAATTCGAATTTGACATGAGTTGTGTAGATAAAATTTAACTTTTATTCGGGAAAAAATCTCAAACTGATTCTTATATTGGAGCTTACAACAAAGTATCAAATCATCCACCTCACCTTATATAGCATTCACCATATAGTTCAATTTTGATATTGCATTGTATTTTTATTTTATTTTTTTTGGTAAAAGAAACGTTGATTTAATACGCAGAAAATAGAAAAATACAATTTCCACTGTAGGCCCAATATTTTTATGGGCCCTTAGAGTAAGTAGTCCAGGAGATTCTGGGTGGATATTTTTTGCAAATTATTATGGGCTTTTATATTATTGGGTTAATAATATGGGCCAATAGAAAGGCCCAATTGAAATCTAAAATAAAAGGAGGTGTAACTGGGGTCGGTTCCAATCTTGCTTATTCATGATTGGGTTTTTCCTTTTTTTCTTTTTTTTTTTTTTTAAAGTAAAAATCACTAAATTTATAAAATCATTTAATTAGCTTAAATTGTGCCCACAAAGTTTAAATTTCACTTGAAAAAAAGTCTCATTTCACTTAGATTTTTATATGGCGATCACAATGAATACTGAATTTACAATATGTTTTTTTCATTCCGTTGAATTAAAGCTTAAATCTAACCTCAAGAGCGAAGGTGAACCGATAAAAAACTCTTATAACTTAAATGAGGTTGAGAGTTTGAATCTCGATTTATGTATGCATCAATTTAAAATTTATGGGCATAATTTACTCTTGCAACGAACCAACTCAACTCAAACGAAATTAGTTTGAACATGAATTAGTTTAAAGGTATTCTCCCGTAATTAGGATTATATTATACCAATATGTTACATTCAAGAGATATTTACAAAAAAAAAAAAAAAAAAAAAAATGTTACATTCAAGAGATATTACACAAAATTTTATCCAATTGGTATAAAAAAATTTATTTAAAAAAATTTCTTAATTTTCAGAACATATAATAATAATAAATTTACTATAAATAGGTTAATTTTTTAAGATTTTAGTGGTGACAATGATTTAAGTCTTAATTAAGGTGATAATTTTTTGCCCATATTTGTTATTTATTTATTTTTTTTATTATTATTATTAAGAAAAAAATTGTCTGTATACGGTTAAGAAACGAATGGTAATAATTACCCAAATTTATGCGAATTTTCATAATAAGATAAGCTCCAAACATAATTTTTACCTTTTTTTTTTTTTAAAGTCAAATATATATTATTTAAAATTTATTATATTTAATTTAAGAGAAAAATACATAATTTTTTAAATTTTTTTTTTTTTTTAATAACACAACTTGCAACTAAATATATATATATATATATATATATATATATATTTATATAATTATTATATTGAGATAATTCAAAATGAAAGGACATTTTCTTAGTACAAAAGTACACAAATCCAATTTAACTAATTTATATATTATTTATTTTTGCATATTATATTTTATCAAAAATCACATTCCTTCATACTAAAAAATAATTTAATTTTAATTTATTTTTAAATAATATGAAATTTTGTCTCTCATAAAAAAAATATATATATATAAAAAAATCGTTTTCAAGCCTCAATTTAATAAGTGCTCAGTCCATCTCTTAGGTTTAGATACACATTTAATATTAGTCGATATCAAAATTTTGATATAGTTGTGAAGGTCATTTAAAAATTAAAATAAATTTTTTTCTTAAATAATAATACGCAATTAAGATCGAATTTAAATTAGTCCGAAATAATAATTTTTAAACGGAGATATAAATAAAATAAAAAATAAAAATTATATTATATGTAAAGAATGGGAAAAAATTGGGTACAAGGAAGGTTCGTTGGCAGTCAAAGTCATGAACCTCGCCGAAGAGTAATTAAAATATTTTAAATCTTATACTAATTATTTATTAATCAATTAATTTGTCCATCCGAAGCCAACCTATTATTATTATTAATTATTAATTATTAATTAGAAGAAAAATTGCTATAAATTATAAAAGCAAGCATCAAGTTTTTTTCTGTGTTCCTTTTTTTTTTTTTTTTTTTTTTTTTTTTTTTTTTTTTTTTACAGCGAAGGAAAAACAACTCCATCTCTCGACCCCTTTCCTTGTTTCGATCTACCCATTTTCACCACCATTCTTGCGATTTTTCTTCTTCTTTTCATTGCGTACTTTATATTTTTCTTTAAACTTTACGTTGCTGTTTTTTTTTTTTTTTTTAATTGTAAAGAATGGGTTTTTTATTTGCTGTAATAATCGTAATTCAGAAGGCCTGATTATTAAGGTATGCTGCGGAATGTAATTTATTTTTTTGAATTATTGGGGTTGTAAATTGTAATGTATAAGGGTTTTCTGAAAGGTGTTAAATTTATGGTGGGATGGTGTTTTTTTTTTCTTCTTGTTTTATGCATGGATATCAAAATGTATTCTCTTTTGTTTGTTTGTTTGTTTGTTTGTTTGTGTCGTATTAATCTTTGAATCTATGATCTTTTGTGTGTATGCAGATTTAATGTTGCCTATATTCGTTGATTTGTTCTTGAATTTTGACACTTTGGACGTGGATTTGGATACGAGGGATAAAGTTGGTTTTAAATTGGGTTTAGGCATTGGGATTATTAATAAAGAATCAGTTCTGTTTGCTGGTTCATTTGGATGAGCGAGTAAATCAAATCATAATATGTAAAAAAGTGATGGTGTCTACTACATTGAGAAAGATTGTTTCCCCTTGTTGGAGGCCTTCTGTTGAGAATGATGGTGAAAATAGCAGAAGAGATTCAAGTTGTAGGGTTGATGGGTTGTGGTGGTATAGGGACTCTGGATTTCATGTTAATGGTGAATTTTCAATGGCAGTTATACAAGCAAATAATGTAATGGAGGATCAAAGCCAACTTGAATCAGGTCCAATGAGCTTTGAAATTGAATCAGGTCCTCAAGGAACTTTTGTTGGAGTTTATGATGGCCATGGCGGTTCAGAAGCTTCTCGGTTTATAATCACTCGGCTTTTTGACAACATAAAGAGTATATCATTTCTATCCTATTTGTAATACATTTTTAATTTATCATGAATTTTTTAGCCGCTGGTTCTGTGCAAAATTATCATGAATAAAAATACAATCTTGATCTTGACTATATGCTTTCTCTCACTTTTAGTTTAACCTTGATGCCTTCAGAAGTTCTTAGGATATTCAATGTATCAAATCTCCCTTTAATTTGGAATTAAGTTGTTCCTTTGGCACTGTTGATGAGTTAGAATTAGATTAGTTTTGTGCTTACAAGAGTGAGGAAGCATATTGTTCTATGCTTGGGGGGTAAGGAGTATTGGTAATTGAATCATAAACCAAATGTATGCTTACAAGCTTTTTATTATATTATTTTTCGATTGTGTTAAGGTTTGAAGATTATGCATAGGTACTTCTATTATCAGAATATGAAGTTTCTACCTTTACATGCATGTTTCAAGCATTAATGGATCCAAAACTCATATTGTCTTTCTAAGATCTGAATTGTCTTTTTGATCTCGAAGTACATGGCTATATCATTGAAATTTCATATTTTCTGCAAAAGTTATGTGAAATTGCTTTGCAATTAGAATATGATTTTGAAACTTCTGCTGGAACATGCATGTTTGCAGCATTGATGGGGACCTAGAACTCATTTGACTTTTCTAACAGTTGAACAGCTTCCCAATCTTGAAATATATGGCCCTATTATTCACATTCATGTTTCTAGATTACAAAATACTGTTGTAAAATCCTATAAGAAATTAGTGTCATATTTTACCATTCAAGGTGGGTCATTTTCCAACAAATTTCTTTATTGCTATTGAGGATTTTCACTCACTTGCACGGCTATTTATGATGTAGAATTCACATCCGAGAACCAAGGGATGTCAGCTGATGTTATAAACAAAGCATTTTTGGCTACAGATGAGGAATTCATATCTTTAGTGAGAAAACAGTGGGAAATGAGACCACAAATTGCATCTGTGGGATCATGTTGTTTGGTGGGCATAATATGCCGTGGGATTTTGTACATAGCCAATGCTGGTGATTCTAGAGCAGTCTTAGGAAGACTGGAAAAATCTGTGACAGAGGTCAAAGCAATACAACTATCATCTGAACACAATGCTAATCTGGAATCTGTTAGGGAAGAGTTGCATTCATTGCACCCCGATGACCCACAGATAGTAGTTCTAAAGCACAACGTTTGGCGTGTGAAGGGTATTATTCAGGTACTCTTTGTTTTTTTTCTTTTATTCTTTTCTTTAACTTTCTTCCGTTTTTCTTTTTAGGTTCTTTTTCTTGTTCAAGCCATCTTTTCCTTGTAAGATCCTCTCAGATTGCCGAATAATGATTTTACTTTTCTTATATCATCAAATTTACTAAGACTTTTTCAATCCTAATGTTTTCTGAACCTCTTCAAGTTATCACTATCAGGCTTGGGCATATTTCCCCCCTTTGGAGTGGAAAGTATGTACATTGCTCTCTTCTCCATGATTATTGAATTAAAGATACAACAAATTGGTAAATACCTTATGAGAATCCTGCCCTTCAAATTTTAATTATATTAGTTGAACAATGAGTCGATTGAAAAGCAAAGTCTTTGCTAGAACTTAACCCCAACACCATCTGAACAGGGTCTGGGAGCTCTTATGATTAGTTTCTGATGTTTGATCTTTCTAATCTGGTTTTTATGGTGATAATGAGGAACGACATAATAGATTTGTTATTACATTCAGAGCTAATCTATTATAAATATCACAATTAGCAAGATTGATCATATATATATATATATATAGCCTCCTGCTTTAGGCAATAGTTCAACTTTGTTGTATTTGAAGTACAGAGACACATGATTTTTTTTTTTTTAGTATTTTTTTCATATTGAAAATACTTAAATCCTCTTTAAGATTAATATTATTTGATTCTTACTTGCATTTCATGATTTCTGGAGGTTTCAAGATCAATCGGTGATGTCTATTTGAAAAAATCTGAGTTCAATAGAGATCCTTTGTTGCCAAAATTTAGGGTGCCTGGGACTTTCAAGAAGCCAATTCTTCTTGCTGAGCCATCAATACATGTACGGAAGCTCAGTCCCGGAGATAGCTTTCTCATTTTTGCGTCAGATGGATTATGGGAGCATCTTAGTAATCAAGAAGCAGTCAACGTAGTTCAAGCCTATCCACGTAATGTATGATATTTATTTATTGATTTTGAACTAACTGTTTCTTTCTGGTGGTGTGGTACTGATCAATGTTTTTGCAAGTAAGGACCCATAAATAATTTACAGAGCTGTGTATATATATATATATATATGTTACTCTATTTCATTGCATATGCCTTATAAAATCATGTTATAATCCCATCATCACTAGAAGTCTATTTGTACCTTCCAGATGATGTAGCACACCTTTCTTTTGCTTTTGTTATTAGTCCATCAATCCCCATAAAATCAATTGAAAGAAGGTTGCAAATTGTATGATGAAATCCCATTCTGGTCAATGATCTCCTTCTCTTTGAGTACTTTTACCTCACTTGATCCCCAGTTTGTGTCTGTTTTAGAACAGTAATTGCATTATGCTGATGCTGATAGTTATAACCCTTATGAATGCAGGGAATTGCAAGGAAACTTATAAAAGCTGCACTGAGGGAAGCAGCAAAGAAGAGAGAAATGAGGTACTCTGACCTGAAAAAGATCGATAGAGGAGTGAGAAGACATTTTCATGATGACATCACAGTAACAGTCTTGTTCCTTGACTCCCATTTGATCAGTCAAGGTTCTTCTCGTGGAATGGTAATCTCAGTAAAAGGAGGCAGTGATGGAACTACTTAGCATTACATACATACAATTCTCACTACAACCCCGCCACTTTTACCAACCCATTTTTGTCGGAGCAGGGTGGGAAGACAAAACCAAAAAAAAAAAAAAAACACCATTATTTAAAATCTTGCTCCATTAATTGGTATATGAAACTTGGACAAAGTTGAACTCTATACAATAATATAAAGACAAACACAAATTTTGACTTTTTTTTTTTTTTCTCTTCATTAAATTCTATATTAAGCAGGTTTCTATTCTTTTTTGTTTTGGTAAATAGGTTTCTATCCAGTAAGCCCCTTTTCTGGATAATGGTAATTATTATATTATTCTCAGCATACAAAATCGTGCCTGCTCGCCAATTAAACTTTAATATTCTAAGCCTTTTCGGCAACAACAAATCCTTAATTGACATTTGACAAGATAAATAAATAAGGAGATGAAGACGAACAGAATTCAACCCTATCAATGACAGTTATTCAAATATAAATTGTTCAAAGACAATGATCCAAAAGATCACAACACCTATGGGAGGTAAAATTGGAATGAACAGAATAGGGAAGCTAACAACAATATATGAGCACCAATTTTGAAGTAAGAACAAAACGAATGAATCAAATTTACAAATTATAAAGGCGCGACACACAAGTGAAAAGAAAATGTCAGCTAACTACATTCAGTCAGCATAGTTTTATTGGACTACTAACTGCACAAGATTCCAAGGAAAGCCTCTTCCTTCATTCTTGTGTATGTAAGTTTGTTCTCTTTAAAAAAAAAAAAAAAAAAAAAAAGGCAAATACAGGCCGTATTTCCCAATGAATCAAGGTAACACCTTAAAAGAAGAACTGTATTGCAAGCATAGTGAAAAAGCCTGGTAATAACTAAACTAAAAATTTCCATATCTTCCGCATGTAGACAATCAATGACCATACTGAGAGCCATGCAGAGATATAAAGCAACAGAACACCAGACGCTACAAGAGTTCCCGATCCCATCAGACTGTTGAAGAAAAGAGAGAGAGAAAGGAGCATGTGAATAAAAGGATGGCAAAACCATAATATTAAACTGAACTTGAACTGAAGAAAGGAAGTAACCAAAACCTGCTATCTCTTGCTGCAAGTAATATGGTTAATGCAGTCATCTGTGTGGCTGTTTTCCACTTCCCAAGATTATTTACAGCAACAGCCTAGAAAAGTTGCATAGTGGCCTTTAGGAAGCCATGAACAGATAGGTTAAGTAAAGAACAATGGCAGTCAAATTTAAGGGTTTATACCTCTGAAAGTTTTCCATCTTGGGAAGCAGCCCATTCCCTGACTGCAGACATTGTTATCTGCAGATAAATTGCAGCACTTTCAGAAACAAAAATTTTAAATTCTCAATTTTGTGCTCAAGAGACCATTTCATTGGCAGTACCATGACAAGAATGAGAATATCAGACTGAAATTTCTTCTAGTGAGACTATCAACTTTCCTTCAATCAAATTTTCTTTTAGTATATATATAGCTGAATTAAGCATTTTATTTTAACTTGTAAATGAACAAAAAAGAAAGGTCATCAGATTGCATAAATACTGAATTATCCAGAAAATAAATGTATAGATCACATCTTCCCATTCTTTTTCCTTAATGATCCAACCACGTGTAAGTTACAACTATAACTTACATATATAATTCAGTACTCACCTCTCTTCCAATTATAGCAATGGCAGGTACAGTAAGCAACCATGGAACTTGTCCAAGTAAACCAACCTCTAAAGGCCTTGTACATAGTAAGACCAAGGCGGTAGCAACCATAAGCTGAATACATAAAGAAAAGATATTGAAAATCCAAGCAGGTGCAGGAACATCATTTAAACCAATAAACAAGAAAATACCTTATCAGCCACTGGATCCAAAAATGCACCAAATGCAGTACCCAGTTTCATCTGCAAAACGTTACAGCCGAGAGAAAATGGTAATTCAGAATCAAAAGTTGATTGTAAGTCACTAAACACACTTCATTAAGGTTATATGAAAAATTTAATCCTACCTTGCGCGCAAGGTATCCATCAAGCCAATCTGTGATTGCTGCAAGTATAAATATACCCGTTGTTGCATTCGGTCCCCACCAACTATTGGCATAGAAAGCTAATATAAAATCAATAATAGAAGGAATGTTAATCTTCTTAATGATGCACCAGTTTAAATAATCAGAGAAACAACAGACATAAAGAATTACATAGATTTCCAAAACTCAACTGGCTAACTTTGGCTAATATAGTTGATAAAAACAAACTGATGCAATATCAGTAATTCTTTTCCTGTCCTTTCAGTTTCAGGGGGAAAGAAATGAAGGTTCTTCCTAGATGATTGTATTAGTAAATAATAATACCAGTTCATTTTATCTTTTACTCGCAAAACTAGTAGAAATAAAATCAAGGTTCAAGAACATTGGACTTGGATCATGAAAAGGAAAAAGGAAGGAAAAAGAAAATCATTTGCTTGTTTTATTCACAAGCCCCCTATAGCAAACTGTTGATAATGTAAATCTAAAAGACGAGACTAAGCAAATTTTGCTTCAAAATAGAGGGTGCCAATGCATTTGTTTCTCTCCAATTATGCAGCTCCAGATATTCCCCAACAGACATAAACCTAACTACAATAAGTATGCCCTTGTCCACAGTTTCCAGCACTTCCAGAGAGACAGCCATCAGAGAAAAATACAGGTCCAGCTGCATTTAAATTTTACCTTTCGCTTTTCTATGTAATCATTAAGAAGTACATCCCATTGAGAATTTGAGATACCTGATACAGAGAACAGTAATGGTCGTGGCTCCACAAGAAGGAGCAAGTAGAGGAAGGTTCTCAAGCTATGGGCAAGGTCGCTTATTCTCGAATAACACAACAAAATTAAGTTCCAATATTGTAGATGTAACTTTCAACTGAAACTACTTAATATCAACACCCATGGAAATCAAATAAAATCCTTCCTGGTCCACCTAATTACTACACTATAAGCATAAATGTGCAAAGGAATTCAGTTAAACATCTAAATACTTGCAAAGCTGCTATTGATCATGGAATTGCAAAACATACTGCTGACAAGAAGAGGAATGGCTGCAACCCGACCAATGGTCAAAATTGTCGGCAATGTAAGCAATTTTTCGGAATTAGAAGGCGGAGGTTTCTTGCCGTCTTGGCCGTGCTTGTCTTTATTATCATCATCGGAAGTAAAAGTGGCCCCCATTGCACCACTATTTAGACCTTGGCTTGTCCCGCCGGAGGCCACAGAAGAAGGAGGAGAAGAAGAAGAAGAAAATGATCTCCAGCCACGAAACCCTACCAGTTTAAAATGTTGGTAAGAATTGGGGATCGGAAAGTGAACGGGAGGTGCAGAAGCCGTTTTACGGCTCCACCACCACCCCTTCGCCGTGGAAGTAGAATAAATAAGCCTCCCAGGTACGGCGGAGGAGACGGTTGTTGTATTGGTGGTGGCGAGGGTTCGAACCCAATTAGTACGAGGTATGGGAGAAATATAGTAAAGTGGAGAAATTACAGGGATTTTAAGAACTCCAGGCATGGTATTATGGTAGGGTTAATTATGCGCCCGGCGGCTTACGTTAGCAAAAAATAAGGGGAATTGGGAAGACGTTCTTGTTACTACACTTCTGCCGAAAAATACGCCAGCCTGGATGGGTGGCGGGTCTCTTTCTGTCGTAAACTCCACCCATTTTCCTTTCCTTTTGCCTCTTTTTACCCCTTTTTATCAAAATCATTTTCAACAAATTTAAATATTTACCAAATAATATAATTTAAGATAACTTATTTTTTTATTGTTTATATTTAAATATTTAACTCCCTTTTATTTTAAAGAAATATATGACAACTTACATATGAATTTTATCTTTTAGCCAATAATATTTCTCTAATTTAAAAAATATATATATATTATATATATTTCTCAACAATTAGTAGGCCTGATTTTTTTCTTTAGGGTCGAAACATGAGTATTAGATTGCTATACTATTCATAAAAAAAAAAAAAAAAAAAAAAAGGATTGCTTTACTAATGAAAGAATACATGGACAGTCCCGAAGGCCTAAAGAGTATTCAAAAAAGGCCCTTGTAAATGAGGCTAATTACAAACAATAATATTGGCCCTATAAATCATGGACTGAGACAAAAGAACAAAAGAAAAGAGTATTCTGAACATAATGGATTTAGCAGAATCCAAAAAACAAAAGATTGGCAGTAGAGGTTTTGACAGCCCTTCGGCCTTTTGCTACTGAAGTCTTTCCCTCTTTCTCTTTTGCCCATCGGATTTCTTCTTCGTCTTTTGCCCATCCACTTTTTTCTCTTCATCTCTAATATTAGAACAATTTTCAACATTTTCTTTTTGTTGTTGTTGTTGCAAGAAGGAAATCATTTTCTCAGCAGATGCAATCTTAGAATTCAAAGCATTCACAATTTCGTCGTGATCATCAACAATCTTCAATGGTTGGGAAGATCGAACCTTAGTTTCACAGAGATTCCATCTATCATCATATATTTGAACATTTTTCAAATTGGAATTCCATATATTTTTAACTTCACTTCGCGATTCCGGCCATGTCTCTGTGATACCTGTTATAAAATAAAAAAAAAAAAAAAAAAAAAAAAATCGATTTAATTTTATGAATAAATTTAAAAGAGATTTAAATTTTCAGTAATATTTGATGATACCAACGCAGCTCCGGTTACCTTTGGGGTTGATAATTCCGACACAGACTGGAATGTCACATAAAGTCGATAGTTCTTTTGCTTTCTTCATAATTGTTGCTCTGCTTTTTCTGTAATTTACGGCTAGCGATAAAGGCTTCCTCGCTATATCTTCTTCTTCTCCTTTGTCTTCTACGGAATTAATTTCTTCTTCTACTTCGTCTTCTACGGTTTTGATTTCTTCATCTCCTTCGTCCTTTGCGGTCTTAATTTCTTCTTCTCCTTCATCTTCTGCGGTCTTAATTTTGTCTTCTCTGCAAAATCCGGTGACTTCTTCGTCGCCGTCAGTTTCTGTCGAGATTTCTTCTTCCGCGCCGCCTTCAATGTAACTTCCGATTGTGATTTCTTCACCGTAACTTCCGATCGGAATTTCTTCTCTTTCGCTTTCTCCGTTACTCGGAAAAAGCGGCAGTGTGATTTCTCCTTCATCGCGTATCACATGTTTAGCGGAATCCGGAGCCGGCGCCGGCGGCATCCTGTTTTGTTTTGCCATGAATAAAAGCAAGCACGGAGACAGATAATAGCATCAGTTGCGCCCAAAAAGACGAACAGACAGTATGAGAGATTGCATCAGTTCAACTGATTTAATGCGTATTTATAGCAATTCAGATTCTTTTAGGAAGTTTGGCGGGTCAGACTTCCTAAACAATTTTCAATTTTCAATTTGTTAGTATTAGCCTTATCTTCTTTTTTTTTAATTTATTTATTTAAATAGTTTTAAAATAACAGTATTTAATTACAAAATTGTTTTTTTAAAAAATAAAAACTATTTTTAATGCCTAATTCATAAATATATATATATATATAATATAATGATAAATATAAATTCGGTATCGTACGAGATAAGAAACCAATTTATTTTGGAGGATCTTTTCAGTTTCCTAATTTTATAGAAGTTTAATTTTAAAAGGAGTCCCAAATTAGGAAATAATCACGAGAAAAAATTTAAAGAATCTATGAAATTATTATTATTAATTTTCAACTAAAAGATATATACAATAAAAATATATATAATATTCTTTTGAAAAGAATTCGGTTCAATTATTAGTTTTTTTGGAAGATTTTATTTTCTAATAATTTGTAGAAATTGAGTTTAGAAAGTTCCCTAAGTTAATTAGGAAGTAATTATGAAAATCCCTTAATATTATCCAAATTTTTTTAGAAAATTAAGAATTGATAATTTCTAAAAATGTTAGTATTAATCTTGACTTCTAAATCATTTAGGAAATTAGGTCCACAATTTTGGAAATTTCCTTTTTTTTTCCAAGGAAAGTTTTTTTTTTTTTTCTTTTTTTCTTGGTAATTAAAAGGTCAGGTCAGGTATGGTATAATACCTAATGCGACTACCTCAACTAAGAAAACTCAACAGTTAGAGAATGTTATGTTCGTTGTATAAGAGTCGGTTCGCTGAGACTAAACTCAATTTGATCACCATAACCCCACTAGAACACGAGGGGATAAGACCCAAGCCCAAGAAAAGTTCTTTCTTTTTTTTCTATTGCATTATATAATTACGTCTCATATACAAATTAAAAATTATATACATATATATATAAGGATATTTTCCTCTTAAATGTTTAGAGATTGAGGTAAACTTTTTAACTAATGTCATTTATTACTTTTTTTACCTTCTAATATTATTATTATTATTTTTTAAAACTTATCAGTATGCAATAGTTACCTTAAATTCCAAGTAATTAGAAATTGAGCTACGTTAATTTTTTTTTTATTTTTTTGATTTTTTTTTCTCCTAATACCTATTTTGTCTTACACAAAACTCAAAATTTTATTGAAAGAGATAAAACTTTTTCCACTTTCACCAATAAATTATCGATTTCTAATATTATTTACTTCTTTTTTTTAATTATTCGTGTCCAAAAGTTACTTTGATCCCCAATTATTTTGGAATCGAGCCATGTTAGACCCATATTGTTTGAACTAGAGACCTTACGTAAGAGAAACCAAATTTCTTCCACTTGAAACCAATAGGTGTGAGTCTAATTTTTTTTCTTTTTTTTGCTTTGGTCCGTGGGTCTTAAACTATGAAAAGACAACTTTAAGTCAATTCATATTTCAAACTAATCTCCGTTACAACCGGTTGTCAAGTTTTAGCCCCCTTAATATTATTTACCTGAGTGGGTGTTTCATTAATGGATCCAATAATTACATATGGCCCATAAACTTGGGCCCATTTTCTAAAAGCTTCCAATTTCCCTTTCCATCTTCTTCTTTTCTCTTTTCTCTCTTTTTTTTTCTCTTCTTACCCCTCAAATTTACTTAAAAATCTTTTATTTAAAACTATTATAGTATTAATTTTTTTGAAAAAATAAATCTAGAAATATTATTCTTGAAATTACTGAAAAAATAAAAATAAAAAATAAAAAACCTCAAATTTTAAGTATTTTTCTCAAAAGAAAGATTCTCAATTTCCTAATTAATCCAAGCAAAATGGATGCCCTATGTTAGTTGTTCCATGTTTTTTTCTCATATCTACTAATTAAGTATTTTTAAATTATAATTTAATTGTTATTAAATTTATTAAATACTCAACAAACTTAATTAATTAAATACTTAATTCGTTTTATATTTTTAGATGCTTAATTAACTTAATACAAATAACTTTAAATGTGCATTGATTTTGACAATCCATATCAGATAAATTTTTTTTATATATATAAATTATTTTATTCAATATTTACGCATTTTGAACTTCAATTAATTTAACATCTAATTATATACTATTTGTAAAATGTTGTAAGTTTTTTGAAAAAGTTTCTATATTTAAGTCAATTGTTGACTAAAATAAGAAAGTTATATACTTAAGGGATAGAAAAGCATCATCTTTTATAGGTTCGGGTATAAAAAATGTTATCTTGAAAATTTAGTGTGAGACAAAAAATTCTATATGTCATGTGAAAAGACATAAAAGTAAGTCATTGGCTTAATATAGTAGTAAAGTTCATTATCAATGCTAAAAGGTGATTGAAATCAACACTCGTTATAAGTATTATATAAGAGTTATAGTGAAATTTTCACTAAGTAAGAGTTTTTTTTTTTTTTTGAGGTGGTATGGCTCAACAGTGCGGATATACCCGTACTTGCGAATATATCTCGAACTGTAGAACCCCGGGTGAAGTTTAAACCCTTAACCTCTTGACAAGCTAGGAAGTAAAGGAGAAACTCCTACACCAATGACCAGGAGAGATTCGAACCCTCAATCTTTTGGTTGATGAAGAGACTTCTAAACCATTAGACCAAGAGAGAAACTTCCACTAAGTAAGAGTTAAACTTGATAAACATAACTCATTATACAAAACACCTTTTAAGGAGAAATTCTTGCAATACCAATCAAGAACTTTTTTTTCCTTTCGTGAGAAAATAAAAAAGGGAATGTGATTGATAATGATGTGCATAAATTCACGTTCCCTTATAATCCCTATGCTAGAAAGCTCACTTTAATGAAAAAGCTTTCTTTATAAGGCATATAGGGCAAAGGATGATTGATTCTCTATCCATCTATGTTGACCATGTCTTTAACCCCAAAACAATAATATTAGTGCATTTTGAATGTATTGATTATTTATTTATTTTATTTTTTTTTTCATTTTTGAGAAAAATTCTATTTCTTAATTTTGGATAAATTGTGTGAATGGTGTTTAAATAGTAAATGTCCATTTAAACCCTGGTTTGGTCCAATGAGAAAGCGCATTGTGAAGTTACACAAGATTGATGATTCAACGCTTGTTGTGAGCGTCAAGTAAGAGGTCAAGTGAGGCATTCCTTCCGAATAAGAGTTGAACTTTGTTGATGCAATTTTACCGGAATTGGATTAGTTGAAATCGCGATAACTCATGATGTGGCCTCCTTTTTCTAGTTGCTTTACCCCAATTCCGAGAATCCGAGTTCATATAAAAAACAAAGTTAAATGGAGATTGTTCATCAAAAAGCTCTTCCGATATTTAAGTCATAAATAATCAAAAAGAAAGGAGAGAGAGCTAAAGTTTTAGAGAGAGGGAGTTCCACTTACTTTAATTGAAGACTCGTACTTGAATTTATAGACATTTTAATGTACGAATATAACATTTTCTATATTCATAGAATATCTTAATTGATTTTAGGATCTTTAGAGAATCTTTGTAAAAATGAAAAATGGTATATCTACTAACTCTAATAATCAGATGGTTTAACTAAAAAAACATATTCATTTTGTGTAAGTTTATAGCAAATAAGTACAATTAAATAATAAATGGTCTCATTTATAAATGCAAAATATTATATATTTGATTTTTATTTGAATCAAAAGTAAATATATTCAAAAGAAAAGTTAATGGTCCGGCGTAATACATACGTATTTATGCTTCTCCGCCACCACCGACGGTGATTTCGGCTGTTTGCCGGAAGCAAAGGCACTCTTTGGCAAGAAATGAGTCCCGAATAAAAAACAAGAAAAAAAAAAACAAAATTGATATAAAAATATTAAGGACTAAATATAATTAATTAGATTAATATATATTATATTATATTTTCTCATTATTAAATAAATACATATTTTTCAACATGCTTATTTATTTAGTAGTATATATGTAAAACAAGAAAATTATTTCGAGGGAAGATTATAAACAAATTAAAGAGACAAGAATTTACATATTAAAAAACAAATTATAGTACAACATAGTCTTCTTATTTAGTGTGTGGTCGAACGTTATTAATTAATAAGCTCACCGACATTAATTGATTGATCTTATCGGCTCGGCTCCTTCATATATATATATATAATATATATATATATATATAATATTTCAAGAAATATTTACCAATATCAAACATAATGACAGTCTCTTTACTTAAAAATAAAAAACCCTTAAATATATCGGGCTTAGATGGGAGAATGTATTGCAACCGGAAATTCATATTGCTCGTGTAAATAGAAATTTGAAATCCTTATTCAATTGATACTTTTTAAATCAGTAAAATTATTTAAATTAGTTAAAACGAATAATATCATTAATTTATTTATTTATAACGTATACTTCATTTTTAGCCCATTTTTTTTTTTTATATATATATATATATATATATATATATATTTTCTTTGAAATTATTAGTAGTAGAAATGACAGTAACTGATTATTCCATGGCAGAGTGTAGTTTTTACTGGCACTGGCTTCACCCTTTACTTTCTCTTCTTGTTGTTTTTCTCCCATAGTTTCCTCTAAAACCTACTAATCAAATCCCTCGGATTTTTTTGTTTCTTTTCTGTATCAGATCTCTGGATCTTTTTTATTTTCTCTCTCTCTCTCTCTCTCTGATCCCTTTTCTTATTTTAACAATCAATCCGTATTCCGTGTCAAGAAACTCAAGAAAAAGAAGAACTACTCTCACTGACTTCTTTCCCCCACCACCGTCAGTCACCACATTTCTACATTATGTAAACGCTAAACTAGCATTCTTCACATGTTTCATCTTCCCTCAATCTAACTCCTCCTTTCTAAACCCACATTATTGTTATTATTATTATTTTAAATTCTTTTTGAGTTTCAGTGACTGTTACTACTGATATTTATCAAGAAGGGGACATTTTTTTTTTTTTTTTTTTTTTTTTTGGTTTTTGGAGAAAATTGGTGGTGGGTTGGAAGTGGAAAAGTTTTGGAACTTCAGATCAAGATTTTTTGTTTGATAGATTTTATCTTTTTGGAATAAGATCAAAAGGGTTTTTGCAAGATTTTGAATTTTCTACTTCCTTCTTCTCCTGTTGGCTTCTTTGGTTTTTCCGATAATGAAGGCCAAAGCGGCTGCCGCCACTGCTGCTGTGTTGAATCCTCCTCTTATCACTTTTGATCACAAGAGGTACATTCATCTTTCTCTGCTACCTCCACGTGTCTATGTTTGCTATACTCTGTTTTTGCTTAGTTTTTGCCGCTTTCTTGACTAAAGGCAACCAAATTTCTTCTTCTTTTCTTCTGATCCCTCTTTTAAGGTTATCCACGTGGGATTTGTTCGACAGATTTTGAGTGAGAATAAGCTTTTCTTTTAATCTGATTTAAATACTTCTTCAAAAAAAATTGATTTGAAGGTTTCTGTATTTCAAGCTCAAACGAGTGAATTTGTTATTTATTCAATTTTGATTCTCTTAGTCCAATCTGGATTGTGTTTATCTTGCTAAGTTTTTGAAATCTTGATTTTACTGTAAGTCAGTTTTCTTACCTGACTCTGTTTTTATGTCGAAATGTTTCTTGGATAGAAACTGAAATTAAAAAATTATTTAGTATTTTATTTAATGAACTTCACTGGTTGGTTTAGGAAAGATTGAATTACTGTCGTGTGTTTCCATTTATTATGTGTGTGAAGAAGTTGCGAACAAATTTATAACCGACATAAATGCACGAGTTTTTTTTTTTTTTTTTTGATGAATTTTATTTAATTTTCTGCTGACTTTGGAGGCTGATTGCAGATGCTTATGAAAGCTAATTCCATTGCATTGATCAATCTGGGAGATTTTTTGAATTCTTGTGTGTGTATTTTTGTCATCTGAATTTTGAACAGGGATGCTTATGGATTTGCTGTGAGACCACAACACTTGCAAAGATACCGTGAATATGCAAACATTTACAAGGTTATTTCTTTATTTCTTTATTTGCTAAATTCCTCCCATCTTGTTGTAATTACCTTACTTTTGGATGAGTTCTAGGGGAATAATTAAAGTACTGAATTGGGGGCTATAATTTTTTCCCTTTTCTTTTCTGTTAACAAACCATTTCAGGAAGAAGAGGAAGAGAGGTCTGAAAGGTGGAAGGATTTCCTGCAAAGACAATCAGAAGCTGCTCAATTGCCTGTGAATGGGTTATCATCAAATGATCAGAGTGTTAATTTGGGTTCTAGCTTGGGCAAAGAGAATGCTGATACTGATGGTGAAGCTAATCATGTCAGCAGTGAGAGCCCTTGTCCTGATAGTTTGACTGAAGATGCGATTAAAAATGTCCCACAAGAGGAAGAGATGCTGACACCACAGCAGCCTAAAGCTCATGGAATCCAAATATGGACGGAAATAAGATCATCACTCCATGCCATTGATCATATGATGAGTTTTAGAGTCAACAAGAAAATCAGCTCAGAAGAAAATGAACAAAATGTTGGAGTGGGAAAGCCTCTTCTCCCAATTGATGAGGCTCGGCCTGTGAAAGTGGGATCTGAAGAGGATTCTGAGGACGAATTTTTTGATTTGGACAAATCAGAATCTGACACCACTCAGGAGGTTCCCATTATCGATAATTTTGGTGTCTCAGCTAAAGTTGCTGGTGGTGATTCCATCCCTTTGGAACCTCTGCTCCCATGGAAAGAAGAATTACAGTGTCTTGTTCAAGGGGGTGTGCCAATGGCTCTTAGGGGGGAGGTAGACTACTAAAACTTACGTACACCTTTTTGTGCATTTAATTAATATATCCATCTATAAGCTTTCTGTTTCCTTTACTTACAGCTTTGGCAAGCCTTTGTTGGAGTGAAGGCACGTCGTGTGGAGAACTACTATCAGGATTTGCTTGTTTCAGATGCTAAAGTGTGTCACAGTACAGAGAATGGATTCCTTGAAACAGACAATAACAAAAAAGATTCAAGTGCGGACTCTGTACCTGTACCTGAGAAATGGAAAGGACAAATAGAGAAGGTTTTTGAAATGCTGCCTCTGGTCCTTGTATCTTATCTATTGTACTGTTTCTAAGCCATTATTATCACTTCAAAATGTGTAGGATTTACCACGCACATTCCCGGGCCATCCTGCTCTGGATGAGGATGGAAGAAATGCATTGAGACGTTTGCTTACCGCCTATGCTCGGCACAACCCAACTGTTGGCTACTGCCAGGTAGTTATTTTTAGAGTATGTTGTATTTTCTCCTTGCTTGCATATTGCATTTGTTGGTTATTGAGCTATGCACTGCATATTTTATTTTCAAAGACATTACTGTTGCTTGATGTATCGGTGAAAGTGATTACTAATGACCTCTCTTCACTGGATTTGTGATCCAGAGAGTTTGGAACTGGATATGAAGTGTTCCCAGTTTTGTGATTCAAGCATCTGTTTACATCTTTGAGTGTCAAGAGCCTATTTTTTCTTTTTAAATTCATTCCAATTTCATTCTCAAAAAAAAAAAAAAAAAAAAACTTCTGTTTGTTGGAGTGGACCAAAAGTTTTATAAGTGTTTTTATGCCTGCAAACCTAAGTAGTGCATTTATTGCCGCCTATATCACATTTGCTATTCTTTAGTCACATTGTTCATCTTCCTCTCTCTGCAGGCCATGAATTTCTTTGCTGGTTTATTATTGCTGTTGATGCCTGAAGAAAATGCATTTTGGTAGGTAAAAACACAGTTGGGACCTTATTTTTGTTTGGAATATTGTTCAAGCTATGTGCCCAAGATATAAATATGATTTTCTTTTTTCCTATTCATTGTTTGATCTATGGGACCTCATTGTTCTCTTTTTATGTTGCAAATAGATATGATTTTATGGTGTATACCATTTAGTTGTTGTAGAATTATTTACATGGTGGGTTCTAAAGAATGAAAACCTTTCAGGACTTTAATGGGACTCTTAGATGATTATTTTGATGGCTATTACTCAGAAGAAATGATAGAGTCTCAGGTAATCATCTTTTAATCTTTTTGTTTCCGACTCTCTTTTTCATGTTATGACGACGCAAAATGTGTGCGTCTTCTTCATGAATGATTCATATGTTGGAATTCTGATTTAGCTACTGTGATTTTAAAAAGACAAATGCTGAAAATGATTTAAGATTGATAAATTGCATATCAGGTTGACCAACTAGTTCTTGAGGAGTTGGTACGCGAAAAATTTCCAAAATTGGGTTCGTCTCTAATTATCGTCTATCTTTTTGTTTAATCTTTAATTTTGTGAAAATTGACTTTCCAAAAGAGCTATCATTTTCAGTATCTACTTGTGAGATTTCTGATTTCTATTTGGTTGTTGCAGTAAACCATCTGGATTACCTTGGAGTGCAGGTGGCATGGGTTACTGGACCATGGTTTCTTTCAATATTTATGAACATGCTTCCGTGGGAAAGTGGTCAGGTTCTTTGTTCCTTTGTAATATATTTTTACTTCAGGCATTGGTTAAGCACGGAAAAATGCAGGATTATTTATGAGTGATTTGCATCCCACAAATGTCTATAGCATTACAGCTTATTACAATAATTGAAAATCTGGTATTTTTCTATGAACTCAGAATCTGATGAACATATTTTTTCCTGCAGTTCTTAGGGTCTGGGATGTACTTCTCTTTCAAGGAAACCGTGTGATGCTATTTCGTACAGCCCTTTCTTTAATGGAATTATATGGTACAGTCATAAGAATTTGACTTCAGGAGATTTGCACATCTAGGGAATCATATAGTGTAATCTGATTACTATTTAGTTTGTGTTTTTGCGCTTATTTCTTCTCATGGAGTTGTGGTTGTGTTTTTCCGAATGAATCTTATTTCTGTTCAGTGTTATTTAGGCCCTGCATTGGTTACAACTAAAGATGCTGGGGATGCTGTCACACTTTTACAGTCATTGGCTGGCTCAACATTTGATAGCAGCCAGTTAGTCTTGACTGCGTGCATGGGTTTCCAAAATGTCAGTGAAACCAGACTACAAGAACTGAGAAATAAACACCGGCCAGCTGTAAAGGCTTCCATTGAAGAAAGATCAAAAGGACTTCGGGCTTGGAAGGATTCCAAGGGTCTGGCATCCAAGCTATACAGTTTCAAACATGATACTGGATGTATGATGGCAGGAACCAATAAACTAAATCAGACTGTTGACTCACAGATAAATGGTGAAATGTCCCATGTTGATACTGCATTTGCTAATGGCAATGAGTTGTATGCAAATATAGCAGGAGATGTAGAGATCGATTCCGTCCCAGATCTTAAAGAACAGGTAGCTTACTTTTAATTTGCATGTCCTAATGAAATTCTCTATTGGATTTACTATAAAGTCAACCACCTGTGAAAAATCAGTCTTAAGACTTACATGTCCATATATCTTACTCGAGGAAAAATAAAAATGATGGAGCCTCTTTTAAAATTTTCTTTTTTGGAGTATTTTATGGAACTTGAATTAAATGGATCATAGTGTTACTTCAGATTCAATCTAACAAGCTTCAAATCACTCTCAGCATTCATTTTAACTTTTACGAGTAAATTAGTAAGGTTTAGTGACAAATCACTTCCTAATGATATCTTTCCCAATCTTTGAATCTATAATACACTCGAACTGCTATTGGACTTCGGAACATTTGAATTGATTGAGTGTCAGTGATGGTGGTATCATTTCTTGCTCTAAATAAGGATTTACAATTTAAGAGTTGTATATATCTTGGAAAATATGTGTAACAATAATATGCAGAAACTGATTTGAGGATAAATTTTCAGTGTAATTTGGCCTTATCTAGTTAAGAGACTTTAATGATGTTTGGTGTGCTTTTTATGCTACTAAAGTGTGGTCCTAAAATCGAACTAAAGCATCATCTACCTCGAGTTTCTCTTATTTACATAAAGAAAAACCGAAGGGAGTTGTTTTTCTCTTACTCACTGACATATGGATTATTTGCAGGTGGTGTGGCTGAAGGTAGAATTGTGCAAGTTGCTGGAGGAAAAACGATCTGCTGAACTCAGGTGTGTGTATTTGTACATATGAGAGAGTCAGATTCCCATTTTATCCAAAATTAAAATGTCACGTATTGACTTGGCTCAAACATTTGGAAAATATTTGACCATAGGTACTAACCACCTTACTCTTACTAAATTAAGGTTGTCCAATGTCCAATTTTTTGGGGAGAATTTCTCCTTGAATTCTCTCTGGAGCTCCTGTCCTGCGGTGTTATTAAGTCTACATTCTTCATTTTTGTTGAGTTCCTGTGGTGAATGCACTTGGCTTATAGGAGCATTTTTAATGTGATATATTATTTAAGTTCTTTTGCATTCAAGACATAGCATCAGATTGTTTTATTACATGATTTTCATTCTTAGGGTAAATTTTTGATTCTTCTTAATTGCATTTGAACATTTTATTCTTGTTATAGCATCAGTACTATGTTTGGTTAGTAAAGAAGCACTCTGAATATTTGGTATTTTTCTCGTCTTTTTTTCTTCAACAGATCTGAGGAATTGGAAACAGCACTAATGGAGATGGTCAAACAGGATAATAGACGGCAGTTGAGTGCAAAAGTATGTGGGATGTTATTGGGTTATATGTCTCCATAGACTATTTATTGAACTGCTTATGTTGATTTTGTTTTGTTTTCGTTCTATGTTATAGAGTCAAACCCTTACCACAAATGTAATAAATGTCATCATTTTATTGGTGTTCAAGTCATAGCTTCTAAAATCACGCATAAAATCATGACATCTGATACACGTGTTTCTTGTCTAGTTGAAATTAATATTGGAATCTTCACTAGGCATATGGTTCTTTCATGAATTGTAATAGGAATTACTTACAATTTTTTAAAAAGGACTAATGGTAATTCTTCAGGTTGAACAACTAGAACAAGAAGTTACTCAGCTTCGACAGGCTCTTGCCGAAAAGCAGGAGCAAGAGAATGCCATGCTTCAGGTATTATTCTTTGTTCTTTTATGATATTCAAAGATAAAATGGTTGAAATCACTCCTTCAGTATCATGTCATGATAATTACATCATTGCCTCAAATTATAGCTTCTTATGAGAGTTGAGCAAGAGCAGAAGGTGACCGAAGATGCTCGTAGGTTTGCTGAACAAGATGCAGAAGCTCAGAGATATGCTGCCCAAGTTCTTCAGGTTTTTCTTTTCCCCTCTCCCTATATATATATATATGCCGCAGTTCCATCAATGCATCTTTTTTTTATTGCATAAACTACTTTATTTACTTTTTATTTAACTTTGACAGGAAAAGTATGAAGAGGCTACTGCTTCCCTGGCTGATATGGAAAAGAGAGTAATTATGGCAGAATCCATGTTGGAGGCTACATTGCAGTACCAATCTGGACAGAATAAAGCTCAACCTTCTCCCCGGTAAATTTCCCATTATAATAATAATGCCTAGATGTTCAAACATTTCTTTTGAGTACAGTTCGAGGATATCATAATGTTTTTACATCCTATCTTTCTTCTTCCATACCATATCCTTCAACAAATTTGTGTTTTTAAGCATGACGGCATGTGTATTTTTACTTGATAATAAAACTTAGTGCATCTTATAGGTCATCTGGACAGCAAGATGCATCTCCAGAGATTCCCGCAAGAAAGATTAGTCTGCTCTCAAGGCCATTTGGACTAAGTTGGCGCGATAAGAACAAGGTTGGTTCATTCTCTTACCTTTCAAATCCTGGATATTATGTTCTTCACTGTTTTTCGAAGAGCTTGTTCTAGGTATCTCTTTGTCAAATTTTTGGTTTAAATCCCTACAGGGGAAGCCAACAAATGCAGAGGAGTCAACAAATGAAAGCAAATCCATGAATAATGACATACAAAGTCCAAGGACACCACATAAAGAAACCAATGGCATTGAAGTGGAGAATAATACAGCAGTGTAAGATTTTCTAGAAGATCTTCAAAAACAACTGGAAAATTCTGGGAATTGTACCAATCTCTTGTCCTTAAATCATAAATCTATAGTATCTCTTTTATATGTATCTTCTTTTTTTTTTTTGGCCCCCAATATAGAGATAATTCCATTTTATTATTCTTCTTCAGATAGCTGCAATAATAGTTAGGCAATCATAGAAATGATGTAAAAAAGATATGGAATTGGATTTTTTTTTTGGGACGCAGGAGTTGATTGTATTGTAATTGTTTCAGTTTTGTGTGATATAATGGATAATGGATGAATATCAAACAAATTATAGATATCTTGAATGAAAAGATCATTCTCAAATAGTCGTTTTCACAGATTTTTTTTTTTTTTTTTTTTGGTAATTAAAAGAATTTTGATGTGGGTCAAAGTATTATATATTTACTTTAATTTTTGATGTGGGACAAAGTATTAAAAGAATTTTGCCAGCCACTTGTTATACAAAATCTCTAATTAACTCTCGTTGCACATGAGGGTGAACAGGGAGGAGAGTTAAAAAATTAAAGATAATATAATTTCAGTAAAATGTACCATGGCATATGAATTCACAATTTTCAGAAACATGGATGACAGAAGAAAAGAAAATCTACAAACTAACTTGAGTACCTTTACATATTTCTACATACAATATTACTGAAATGAACTTTTTCTTTCTATATAGAACAAATGGAATAGAAGAATCCTGCTGATCCAAATCCAGGCAAAAAGATTCCCTATTCTGGACAAGATCAGAGGCAGGATTTTGGTGAAGGGGGGATAGAGAGAAAGGAAGTATGGATGGATCAAAAGAATTTTGTCACAGGAAATGACAAATAAATGGACTTTTATGGAAAATGTACTGTGCTGTGCTGTGCTGTGCTGGGGTTTGGCAATTCTAGTTTGTTTCCTTACTCCTGTTTTCCTGCACCATCATAATAATAAGCAGCATATGTCAGGGCAGTGGGTGAAATGGTAGAAAATCTGATGAAGGTACCTAATCTGCAGACCATATAGATTCAGCCGTGACCATACTGAGGTTGATTCCGTGACAATGGAATTGGAAAGGATCAAGAATTGCCAAAACTCTGGCTATTTTCTAACCACTAGATATCACAATTCTCCCCTTCTTGTCCTTGGGGTGTTTGAGCCTGAACGAGGCCTCTGGATTGGGTGAGTCTCAGGGTCGTATTTCTGTGAGGCAAGATAAGTCAGGGCTGTGACAACATCTGCCATAAGAGGTCGCATGTTTGGTTGTTCTTGGACACACATTGCAGCAACAGCAAGAGCCTGATAAAGTCCTCTTGCAGGGTATTGACCCTGAAGTGATGGATCAGCCATCTGTGAGAATTTTCTGCGATCTTTAAACAAGGGACGAGCCTGCAATTTTTTGGTGTAAGACAATTAATGCCAATGAAAAGAAAATGGAAAGGACGACTAATCAAAATTAAGTCACACAGTTGTAACTACAAAGTCTATGTTAACTAGTCAAGTAGAACCGAGCAGTAAATTTTACAAACAATCAGCAGCTCATATTATTTGATACCTATTTGCTTCAATATGCTCCAGTTGACAAAGCTGTTTAGTGATCATAACAGTAGACATTCTTCAGAAACTGCAGGAATTATGATCATGTAATGCTTCAGAAGCTAAATGATACAACAGCATTTAAAGAGGGTGCATATTCTCAACAAAATGCAGCAGCGAAACGTCTTGATTCGATAAATCAGAGTTCAAAATATTTCAGTTGTCCAACTAAACAGGTATATGTATCATAATTATTCCAAAGTGAGGGGTTTGCTAGGGTCAAAGTTCTTTTTTTTTTTTTTTTTTTTTCCACTTTCCCCTTTCCCCTTCCTTCATTAAAGTAGCATGTAAGAGTTCAGCCATCATCTTCAAAAGCAAATGGAATGGGGAATTTGAAACTATTAGGACTATTTTCACACTTAAGTATATGTCACACTACCAGGAAGGATTCTGCTGAAAAATTAACAAATCTCAGATAGAACAATTCAAGAGCAACAGTATAAAAATTCTCTTACCCAAGCAACTAGATTGTGCTCCCCAGCTGCTTTTGAATTGTCAATAGCTTTTCTGCCTGTTATGATTTCCAGAAGAACAACTCCAAAACTGTAAACATCTGATTTTAGTGTTAGCTGTCCTGTCATTGCATACTCTGGTGCACAATAGCCATAAGTTCCCATCACTCTTGTGGACACATGAGTCTTATCTCCAACAGGGCCGAGTTTTGCCAATCCGAAATCCGATAGCTTGGGGTAATATCCTTCATGAAGTAAAATGTTTGAGCATTTTAAATCTCGAAAAATAACAGGGGGACTTGCTTTATCGTGCAAGTACTCCAAACCTTTTGCAGCACCAGCTGCTATTTTCATCCTTGTGTTCCAATCAAGGGGATTTTTATCAGGTGGAAGATCTGGAAAACAAAGTCAACATATTTTCTATCATTTGATGCTACAAAATGAAGAAACTAGAAATTGGATGCCAGAGATAATCATAGTAAGTTTATGCATGAAAATTCAACTTCTCTAATTTAACTGAGCAGTTCATTTGCCCAAACAATATTTTAGAGTTACTTGGACATGAAATTCAGAATCATGTAAGAATCGACTGAGCTAGAAAATTCCCTCTCAATCTTCTCTTTTTTCATTAGGATTGAGCTCTGTGTGCTCTGAAATGTGAAATCTCATGTTTCAAACCTCTTTATAGAATTGCATGCAGGATAGTCACACAATTAAGGATAAAGACAAGGTAGGTATGACATGTAGGCACTACTATATTCTGATAACGTGTAACAAAACAACAAGCTGGGGAAGCAATAACCACCTCTGAAGGGCTCACCACAAGAATAAATACATCAAGTACTTAGGCAACTAAGAAAGAGACTTACCATGTAGATGGTCTTCCAATGATCCTAATGGCATGTACTCATAAACCAGAAGTCTTTGATCTCCATCAGCACAATACCCAATCAGGTTTACCAAGTTTGGGTGGTGAAGCAAACTTAGCATAAGTACTTCAACAAGAAATTCCCTGTTTCCTTGCAACCCATTTCGATCAAGTTGCTTGATAGCAACAACCTAGAGGAGAGACATGGAAACTCCCTAATCTTTATCCATTTGATAAAAAATCCACTAAATGCTGGCTAATAGCATATAAAGGCTCCAAATACAACACACAACATAAGAAATGCAAGATAACACAAAAGTATACAAGTGGATTAGGCGTTATATGCAAGAGTAATATGTAGATTAGTGTCTAACATTTAGAGGCATAAAGAGGGGCCAGCCAGTCAGTTGGAGCACTAAAATCAGCAAAATCCTCTCCACCATGGAGCACTATCTTAATTAAGGAGGCTCAATAAAAGATTCCCAAAAATCACAAACAAGAATTCTATAAATCATCACGTAATAGAAGGATTGATCCAACTAATTAGAACAAGGACATAAGTAACCTTTATCAAATATTGGATTCTACTTAGCAATTGCAGCTTGCAGAACTTTGCAAATAAGTAGAACTTCAGAAATGAAGGGTTTCCTATTTCTTCTTCGGTTTTGCTAGCTGGAGGTTGCAAGCAAATGGCTAAAGGAAGCATAAATGTGAGATGTCTTCTGAACTAATGAATTGGCAAACATAAAGGTTTAATTTTTTTATAGTAGCATTTCCATGACAAACCAAAAGGCACCGATGAATTTGAACATCAAATACTGATTTAAAAGAAAAATCACATATATCGAAATACGGATGATTACATTGAGATAAAATACATATGGAGCATCAATTCAAGTCCCTAAAATGCTGAGAAAAGAGGAATATCACCAACCCGACTAGTACTCTCTAATCGCCCTTTGTATACTTTGCCAAAGCCACCTTCACCCAAAAGATAGTCAGCCCTAAAATTCTTAGTTGCAGCTGCTAATTCACGAAATGTGAATGTATGAGCTGCAATATCACCAGATCCTCCTCCTATAGAACCTTCCTTTTTCACATCAAGTGAAGGATTTACCTTTAATTTTCCTGCAAAAAACAAAAACGTCAAGTTCTCATATATAAAACCTACTTAAACTAGAATAATGGAAATAATTAAAGGCAGGAGTAAGTTGGAAGGTTATTTTTGAGTTGGTTCTCATAGATAGGCATGTTTAAAGATCTAATTCATCTCCATGGTAAGTTGTATTTGGTTCTCACAATCATTGGAAGGATTACTCTGACTGACATGTGCCTAAGATGTTACTAGTTATGTTAATAATACCTTGAACATTGCACTAGTAACATGTTTCAAAAGGATAAGCAAACAAATTTAAGCAGATTAAGAAAAGGTCAAATGTTAAACTCCTGGAGAAATATGAATACATGCAACTATTACAATGTATGGTATTTTACCAAAAAAAAAAAAAAAGAATATTATTGAGACATCCTAACAGACATAATAATAGTTCTGTAACGGCTACTTGGTTAGATTTGTGCAATTTGTAAGACATAAATGATAGAATCAAGAAATCGGAAATGACAAAATAACACCAGCTGGTTTCTTTCACCTACATAAGGAAAGTAAAAAAAGCCTTGTGAAACTTCTAGATGTTTTCCATTTTCAATTGACTAGTGGTCATTGCGCAACAATGGAGAATGGACAACGGCAACGGGAACCACGCATAGATTTTATATCCTCTTTAGAGATGATTTTCCTACGCCAGAAATAGATGAAAGCCTAACTTTGAAACTCAAACAATTCCCAGAAGAACCAGATAATACTTAATTTCTTTCAGGACATTAGCTACTTATACAGTGCAAATCGGCAGTCAATATCAGTAATTCAAATTCACTTTGGGAAACAAATGCAAGGACTGGATATGAAATCTAGATCCCAATATTCTTTAAATTTTAAAAAATATTGCTTAACGTATAGAAATGTAACTAATTCCAGGGGAAGGGTAATTGAGGAAACACAAACGAATATTTTTAAAAACTTAATTTTTTTAATGAAAATCTTTGAAAAACATCAACTTTACCACTTGAAGGCCCCCTTATATGATGAATAATTCGACAGAAAAAAAAAAAGAAGAAAAAGAGTAAAAACTTTCAAGAATTCGGAACAACCCAGGTATTTCAAGGAAACCCAGTAAAACTAATGCAACAACATTTAAATTAGAGGAAGAAAGAAAACTGCATAACTAAATTAATTGGCAAAATAAATGAGGATCAGAACCCATTGACAGGAAGATAATCAAATAACCCACACAAAATTAGATCAAGAAAATGCTCCTGCAAAAAGCAAGGTTGACACAATTTCCTCATCAATCAACAGAAATGTGCACCAACCAAACCCCTCCACCCCTTCAAAAATTGCACAAACACAATCCCCACCTCCCTCCTTCCCCTCAAAAAAAAAAAAAAAAAAAAAGAAAGAAACAAATTTTTTTTTTTTTTTTAGAAAAAAAGAAAAAACTGTGATTGCTCTAACCATAAAAGAGAGTAAAGTGTGAAGATTGATGATGATGTCTATAAAGATTCCAGTGCCATGATTTTGAAAAATTTTGAATGGATATTTACCTATTGATGATGGGATCTGATCATCAGGCTTCTGGTTTTGCTGGGCATCTGTTCTTTTCTTGGATTTTCCAGTGCAAAGGAACCATCCCATGGCTTGTTTTCTTCTCTCTTCCTTGCTCAATATCGGGAGAGAAAGAGTGACACTTCAAAAAAAAGAGAAAGAGAAAGAGAAAGAGAGAATGAGAAAGAGACAGAGAGAGAGAGAGAAGTTAAAATTCAGACGAAGAGAGGGCTCTTCGGTATATACCTGGTTTGTCCGAAAGGCTTTATTTGGTTCAAATAGTCTTTTATTTCTTCTTTATTACAATATAATTCCCCTATGTAATAATTCATTTTAGTATCAAATTAAATATTTCTTTCCTATTTTGGCTTCTTTATAAAAAATATAATTTATTATTCAATAATGCGTAGCATTATTAATATTATTTTCTAATGTAATATTATTTTTATTTTTTAACTTTTATTATTGTAATTTAAAATGTCATATTATATATATATAAATATATTAATACTCTATATTAAAAAAGTCATTTGATCAATTTTTTTTAAAAAAAATTGAAGCTAGAATTTATTCACCCCATAAAAAATTTACTTGAAGATTAATTTAAAATTAAAACATATATAAAATATTTTGTTACATGAACAAAAAGAAATACCATTTGGCCTCAAAATTGAGGTTTTTTTTTTTTTTTTTTTTTGTTGGTAAATCTCAAAATTGAGGTTTTGAAAGCATAACATTGTGGTCAAACTATGTATAATATTATATATATATATGTATGTATATATATTATTTTTGTTTTTTTTACTTTTACTAACGTTTGCTTTATTGTGATTATTATTATTATTATTTTTTCAAAACAAAAGTGAGTTTTTTTTTTTATTTATAAAAAGTAATAATTTATATAATATAATCAGCCGTTAACTTTAGTTAGTGAGAGAATCCAGGCTACTTGTCACCCGGAACAAGTGTGGCAGTCCTACCTACTCTTATCTAATTCTCTTAGCAAAATAAATAAACACACCTATTATTATTTTTTAAATTATTGTTTTTGAAATATTATATCATATAAATTTTATTTTTTTTTAAAGAAAAAAACAGAAATTTTAAAATTTATTTATTTCATAATTTTAAAATATAATTAATGTTTTCAAATTTGGATTAAAAATAGAGATACTAATAAATCTTAGGTCAACAAAAGAATAAAAGTAAAGATAAAGGATGAAAACCTAAAACATGTTCCCAACTAATAATTGGTTTTGATTATTAGTAGCTTAAATAAGTAAGTTGACTACCTTTCCTTTTCAAAAGTACAATAAGCTTCAATTATTATCATAAGTATTATCTTAAAAATATAAATATTACGTAATTTTGTTAGTTTTAACTAAAATATTCACTACTAGACTAATCCTTTTCATTACAATGTAATGTGTATCTCATGTTGAAGATAAATAAGAGGCCACAAAATATGCTTCATTATTATAAAAGAGATTTAAATTACTAATTTCATAATTAAAAGACGAGATAAAAAAACTATTATATCACACCAAAAAAGATATAAATACCAGCATACCATACCATACCTCGTGTTAAATAACAACTAAAATAAATAACGACACATATAATTTGTGACAGAAAAGTGGAGGTAATTCTATTATACAATGCATTATTTTTTGGAAAGACAAAAAAGGGTGTGGGAAACAACTTGAAAATGCCAGCTGGGTTCCAAATGGTGCAACTTTGCTACTAAAACTTAATTTGCAGTTTCTAGGATAGAAAGGTGTTTAATGGTGCCCTCTTTTTAAGTCCCATCTATTTATTGAACTCAACCCATCTCTTCTTCCCCATGGCATTCATTATAAAAGTTTGTTGCATCTAATTAATGTTTATGAAGGCTAAAGATATCACAAATACTCCCATACCCTAATCTCACATATCTAGAATATGTAATAATTTGTATTGAAAGAGTATGTGAATATCTCTTACGATACAATGAAATGTAAACAATGTACTGAAGATCAGTGAAGCATACATTCCCACCATTTGGAACCAAGATATAAAAAAGGAATTTCATATCTGATATAGTCAGGTAAGAAACAAACTTTGAAATTTCAGTTTAATAATAATAATAAAAACTATCTCATGCTATTTACATTTCTGCCATGAAATACTTTTATTCTATTTAATCAGCAATTAAGTGTTTCATATTGTAAACAAAGTTTAAAAACAAGAATAAAGAGGGGGAACCAAACATATTACATTAGGTCATTCATGCGAAATTTCATTAACATGAAAAATGAAACAACAATTCCTTAATCCTTGTATTATATATAGTGCATGATCAAGAAATGTAAAATAGATACATACTCTTTGGAGCTCAAAAAGTGCTGTGTTTGTTTCCCTTTTTACTTGTAATTTTCAGTCCAAAACCAGTCATGTGTAAGTCTGTGACTTCTCTCAACTTCAACATCCGAGCAGTGTTAGTTGTGGTGTGTCTTGCCTTGGTGCTGCAAAACCATATGGGTGAATCTCAGACATGCCCACCGTCATTGTCAGAATTGCAGAAATGTTTCCCATCCGTGAATGCAGGAGCACCTCCCCCAAACCCAGACTGCTGTGCTGCAATAAAAAATGTTGATGTCAACTGCCTTTGCAACACTGTACAAATTGCTACTAAACTTCCATCCAAGTGCAACCTCTCACCCATCAGCTGCCCAACCTCTGGTGATTACCTATTACATTTCTCTCTTCTCCTCTCCAGAAAATTTACTAGAGAGACTTCCCCCCCACAATATTCTAACAATACTGTATTATGTATATATATTAAATGAATTTGACAATATTGTATTTCTTTCATTCTGTTTTGCAGGTTAATTTTAACTGTCAACAGTAGACCAAACAATATCAGGCATAAGAGTACTTTCGTGAAGAATAGAAAAGTATTTTCTAAGTTTCCCTTATTCCATGTGGATGCAGTGTCTAGCTACCAATCTTGATCACTGTACTGACATGAAAATAAATAATTGAAATAAGAAATGTTTTAAAATACTGAATTTCAGGTTATGCTTTATCTCTTCTTTGCAAACATCTAACTAATGCTATACTATGATTACATAATTGTTTGTTTGTATTGTTTAAACTAAAGAAAAAAGCACTGACACAGATCTACCCACCAGAGAAGAAACACACTCACACATGTACTTGCATATATCTGATTCATGTAAAAACACTAAGGAATAGAGTCTCTACACTACATGTAGACTCTCTATTATCATCTATTATTTGGAGGTCTGAGCAGACTTTTATTTTTGCCAATGCTATATGGAATTGAAATGGACAAGATCAACATCAAATTAACTTAAAAAACAATGTACAAATTCAACAAGAAATTTTTAAGCCTCAGAATTCAAGCAAGAAAAGCAATATGAAGTAATTGATAACTGAAGGCAAGGCAGTGAATTCACGTTTTGTTTCATTCCTGTTCCTCTTATCTTCATCAGTAGATTCCATACTAAAATATCTGATAAGAACAGTTGAAAGACAATACACTACATATTAAATTTGCAGTGGAGCAAAATGCCTAAAATCCAAAAGGCCACGTCAAGAAACGAAAGAGAATGCTTCAACTTTTTGCATGATAAGATGTAGTTTTGAAATTATTTTTACTACAATCAGTAAATTCTAGAACATGCATAAACTTATTATGATTTGAGTGGTTTGAAATTGAGCTTCAAGCTTCAACATAGTCATTATATCTTTGGCATATCTCAAAGTAAATATTAGTGTATTCAGTCGTGTTCTTTGAAGCCATGACCAGCAAACCAAATGGTCCAAGAACTCATTAGAGAGAAGTCAAGGATCAAGTATTTCTGAGCTCACAAACTCGGCAGCATGCAAATTTGGCAAGTGCCTGCAAGAGAAAGATTCAGTATGTATGAACATGTCCTTCGCCAAAACAAAACCTTAAGGAAAAGACTCAAAATGTAGGAGGCCATGTACCTGCGAAGCCATGATTACAAAAATAGTTCTGCCCTTTATCTCCTTATTCTGCAGACTAACTTCTTCTCATTGTGGTTTCTGTATTTCTGTTATTAGCCATTGCAACAACTGTTTACATTCTTGTTGGCATTGGCAATAAGTTGTTTTGCCGCCATTGAAGCATATATATACATATACATGCTAATCACTAATACAGGAACGTATTCATGACTGAAAACTGGATTCAGAAACCTATAATGAACAGCATAGGCGAGAAAAGCCTTCCTTAAGCACTTGATATATGATAAATCAAAATAAAAAGAAACAGAAGCTAGAAATCCACCAAAAAAAATTCCGGTGATAGTAACCAATCAATAGAACAAAGAATTTACAGAATTTGAAAAAAGGAGCACTTAACATTTCATTCATATTTTTGAGCAACCAAGGTCACAAATTCTGTAAACCCAATGACATAAAATTCACAGCTCTGCTGAACGAATTTCACGGAAAAAATTCCGCGCAACATAATCCGATGAACGAATTTCACCAGAGAGAAAACCTAACATAAGGAAATTCAAGAGAAAAAGCATGAGTAAAAATGAAATCCATCCTAGAAATTCATTCGAATTCACAATTTTGGTTGTAATGAAAAAACTAACCCAAAGAAATTCAGAGATTTAGGAATTGCATTCGCCAAATGTGCATAGAGGAGAGAAGATTGTTACTTCTCAATTAATTTAAGGGCAGACAGAAAATTTTAAAAGGTAGGACGAGAGTTTGATTTTACTTTTTTTTTTATTATTATTGAGAAAATATCAAATTTTCATTAATTAAAATAAAAAATTATTCTAATTTTTTTTTTTTTTTTTACGATAAAATATATTTTGTAACAATAATTTATTTACAAACTCAACCCAAAAATGGGAAGAAGAAGTAAAAAAAAAAAAAAAAAAAAAAAAAAAGAAAGGAAGAAATTATTAATACTGAAAAATTTGAACCCAGAAGCTGTACAAAAAAAGGAAGAAGAAGAAGAAGCGGCGGTTGCTGAGTGCTGAGATGAGCAACCCATCTCGTAATCTTCTCTACGAGGCTCTAGACCTCGACGGCGACGATGCAGCCATTTACAGAAGCACCGGCGGTGGCGGTGGTGGAGGATGTGGTAGAGTTTTGTTAATAGAAGACTGTGTGGAGACTAGTGGGGCTTTCATTCTCCACCACCTCATGAAGCGGTCTCTCTCCCCTCAACGCCCTTCTGATATCGTCATTTTCTTCTCATTCACTCATCCCTTTTCACATTATGATCGCATTCTAAGGAAAATGGTACTCCCCTGCTCCTCCCCTCCCTGCTGGTCCAAGATTTTCTTTCCTATGGAGTTACTGTTTGTTCCTCAATATAATTATAAATCAGAAATGGTTAACTCTTTTTGCATCATTTATGAAATGAATTTGAAATGTTATTACTAGTTCGTAATTTTGGATGACTGCTTAAATAACACTTCCTACTTTTCATACGATTACAATAAATAAATTTAGGGTTTTTTTATAGTTTTAGCTGCAGGTTTTTTTTTTTTTTTTTGTTGAAAAAGTGAAAATTTTGAAATAATTCTAACAATGAATAACGAGAAGAAGAAAGACACTGAGAAATTTACATCTTTGTTCTTAAAATACAAAAGATGAGAGCTTGGAAGAACTCACAACCAAAACTATGAAAAATGAAAAAGCACAAAATGTTCTAAAAGTTTAGGCTCCTTTTTGTACCTTGATTCTAATAAGTATTTATAACTAATTGGAGCTAGACTAGAAAGAAAGTGAAAATTTTATACAGATTAATCATATAGGTAACTATGAAACTCAGTACTATAAAGTAGTTTAGGATTTTTTAACTTGTATTGAAAAATTTTAAGGCAAAATTTTAGTAGGAAATTCAAAATTTTATGATCACACTGCACAGGATTTTGTGATTCCTGTATTTTGTTCATATTGTCTCCATTTTCCAGGCTAATCTTTTGATTTTGTTGATTAAGTAAAATGTTGTCCATAAATGTCAGTTATTGGATTCACTTTACAGGGCTGCAACTTAGTGGTGCAAAGGGATAATAAAAGGTTCCTATATCATGATATGCTTATGCTGAAGTATCCTGGTAAGAGAACCAGCTCTGATTCCCCTGTCTCAGTTATCTCAACTAAGTTTGTATCTATTCTTTTGCTGTAATTTTTCTTTGACCATTCAATCCATATAGTGAGAATTCCATATTCTCTGGTCAAAGAGAAAATGGAAAAGTCGACAATTTGTTGGTCTATTTTCTGAACTTCAAGTTTATACATGGAAAATGTACCCTGAAGTTGTTGATCTGCATTTTGGAGTTCATTTCATTAGTTATCTGAAACTATTTTCTGCCATATTTCCTCTCCTCCTTCAGGGATGGATGGAGATCAAGAGAAAGCTGTAGAAAGTATGCTTCTTGGACTATATGGGAAAATTCAGAAAACAGTAGAACTTTGTTCTTTACCTGAAGGAGAGAAGAATATTATTATAATGATCGATGATTTGTCTCTCATGGAAGCAGCTACTAACGGCTCATCAAGTCGTGTATTAGATTTTCTACGTTACTGCTACAGTTTAACAACAGAATTTGTAAGATGTCTTCTTTTTTCCCTTTTTGTTAATCCTTAGTTTCCAGGTATAGTTTTTGTGACTGGTATTCACAACAATAAAACATATTCTTAAGCCAGATTGTTGTATGACATGTTTCTGCCAGGGTTGTTCGATTGTCATTCTTAATCATTGGGATATATATTCAAGCACAGAAAGGCCTAACCCACTTATACAAATGGAATACATTGCAAATGTGGTCATAAAAGCAGAACCTTTAGCCACTGGTTTGGCATCTGATGTACATGGACAGGTACAAAACCACTGTTTCTTGTTTTGTCAATCTGTTTTATGCAAATTCACTAATCACCGAGCCCGCGATACGACTATGTATCAAGGTCAACTAATTGACTCTCTGTGTTAAAAAGGATATCTCGTCAAGTATTTGAATATGTACTTTCGATGTAGAGCGGGTATCACAAAGTTTCATTTAGATGTATTGTTTCTTGAGTTTGTTTGATTTAGTTTAGTATATCACAATGAAGTCAGGGGATTCTTGGGTTATTACCAAAAATGAGACTCAATGCTATTGGTTTTGGGATTAGAGGGGCATATGGTCATCAATCTTGTATAAGTGACTGTACATTTGCATACATTATATATACACACACTCATGTATCTAGCCATGATATAGCAGGGGAAAGCAGAGCAGAGAACTCAGGAATTCCTATACTAGGATATATATATATCTATAGGCCTAATGATTGTACTTTTTGTTTGTTTGCAGTTGACAGTGTTCAACAAAAGAGTTTTTCAGGGAACAGGAGCCGGAAAGGGCAAGATCCGTAATTTCCATTTCAGGGTCAAAGAAAGCAATGTTGAATATTTCATTCCTGGGAGTAGAACATGAGAGATTCTACAAGAAAATTGAAATACTGGAATAATTTTTATATTATTTTATTTTAGGATTTGCTCTAAGTTTTCTTTGCACTTATTAGTGAATTGAAATTGGTGCCACCCATGCTCCCAACCTAAAGGTTGGAGGTTCGACACCTAATTTTCGAGTATCGATAGGAATTGTATCGTTTCATAGAAATCTCTATTCGATTGGTTTTTTTTGTTTCAAACCAAATAAATTGGTGCAGGAGATTGATTTGAAAAAATTCTAATATATATATATATATATATATATATATATAAACGGTGGACTGAGTCACAGTTTTTGGATCCTAAAAGTATAAATTATAAGAAACATGTAAAAAAATAAGAATAATAAATGATTAGCGAATATGAGAATATCAAATTAAAGATTTTATTTTTACAGTAAATATGTTAGTATTTAATATATACTAATTTACTTACCTGATATGATTAATAACAATATCTATGAATATTGGTCGTCCATATTGTAAGAACTTTTTCAACATTTGAAATTAATTAAATCTTAATTAATATTTTTTTTTAGAAAAAAAAAGTCTATAAAAATATATAATAAATAAAAACAGCCACATAAATTGGAAAATATATGGAAATCTAAGTAATAATAAAGAAAAATACATATAAAAAAAAAACACATTAATCACATGGGAAAAAAAACGAAAGATCCTATTTTCTTGTGATTGCATGCAGATTAATTTTTTCTTCCTTCTGCAATTAAGATATTCAATCTTAATCACCACAGTAATCATTCTCTCTATTAAGGTTACAGCAAGACATCATAAAACACAAATTTATATATTCAATAAATTTGTATCTATACGTATGTATATATATATATATATATATATATATATATATATATATATATATAACATACATATAATATCTTTTTAATGGATTTGGTAGATTCTGTTTTCCCAAGATGGATTGTCTCTGTGCTATGAACCGGTTTAATTCATATCTAGACAAAAGATGTTCCTTCTTCTGATGAAAATGGTACGTTGGTTTTCTTGCATAATTCTCATGCTGCTCATGTATATATATATATATATATATGTATATCATAGATACATATATATTTATAGTTCTTTAAAAGAAAATATATTTCATTATGTTATTATAGCATGATCTATACAAACAATGGAATAAATATATATATATATATATATATATATATTCTATCTCTTTGCCTCTATATATATATATATATATATATATGGAGGGAGAAAATAGTGTTTTCTGGCTAATGGTTTTTCTTGTGTATATTATATATATATTAAATATAATATAGTATATTGTCTCTTTAAGGGCTGCAACAGATGATATTCTTGCTGAAGATGGTTGCTATGACGTAAACTGCAGCATGCTTCTTCATATTCACCAGGCAAGATGATATCACTCTTCTCATGCTATTTATGTATGTGTATATATATATATATATATATATATATATATATATATATATAATTGATGTATATTTCTATTTAGATAGTTGTTTTATTGGCATTTGTTAGATTCACAGTTAATGTGAAACTGCATTTTATGGAACAACATAAAATAAAATGGTGTAACTGAACAACATAGGATTTTGGAAAACAAACCTTTTTGGATTAGCTTTTGCTTCAATATTTAGGCCCTTATTTTTCAAAATCCCTGTTAATACATAATATGAACCAAACTACAAAAATCCTGTCTGGAAAAAGATCAAAAGAGAAATATTCATCAAGAAACATCCTCGAAACAAATCATTGTTTTGACAGAAACATAGTATCAGACAACAACACAACCTTATAAAGCAAGTATTAAGAGGAGTCATAACTAACTTAACTAAGCATTAACACCCTAATTATATGTGCTAGGCAGCAGTTAAATTCAGCCCAAAAGTATGTATACCTAATAAAGACACATTACACATTTACCCGGCAACATTTGAAACTGTCACGTTGTGAAATTAAAAATCTTCTCTTGCCCAATTAATTGATGTATTTTTGAATCTTCATCCTCGTATATGATAGAAGTTTCTGAGATAATGGTAGGGGTCAAGAATTTGAGTCCTGGCGTCTGTCTTTTGGTTTGATATCATCTGTTGCTTGCTTCACAAATTGCCCTCGAACACGAGGCCTCTGCTCTGCCAACTTTTTCCTGCTCTGGTATCTCACCTGAAAGACAACACCACAGAAGAACAGTGAGTTTTTATGTTTAGAAGAATTAATAGATGCTTGAACAAAGTGTTTGTACAGCTTTTACCTTCTTCTCAAAGCATCTTTCTTTCCTTTTCTTGCGAAACTTGTTCAAAGCAATCTCTCTGTGCTCTTTCTGTTGTGCTAAACGATCTTGATCAACTGCACTTCCACTGCCAGTCCCACATGCTACTGTTGCACCAGTATCACTTGCAGCAATGTTCATCCCTTCAACATTTATGGCAGTGCTGCTACCATTCTGTTCGCTGCTTCCATTCTGTCCACTGCTACCATTTTGCCCATTGCTTCCATTGTTGCTTCCTGAAGCACTCCCATAGTTAGCTGCATTTCCTTCAACTTGCATTCTTACCACATTGGATGGACCACAATGTGGAGGTGTAGAAACTCTCTCTCTTAAAGACAAATCATTGTTTTTAAGCAGCTGCTGCTGTTGTTGCAAGCTGCTATGAACATGGTGGTGGTGGTGATGGTAATGGTGGTGGTGATGATGCTCAACTTGGGCATGTTGTTGAATAGCTCTTGCTTGGGCTTCTGTAGCCTTAGAGGTGTCTGTTATCCCTGGTTGGATAGTCGGAGTAGAAGGGCTATGACCCTGCTGCACAGGCTGAAAAGCACCAGAACTAGGATGAGGGTTGATTGTAGATCTCGGTATAGGTTTTTCATTAGATGCTTCTGGCTTAGTTAGAACATTATTTGTAGTGGATCCCATATCATTGTTGTTGCTACTGCCATTAGAACCCTGGTTAGGTGTTCCACTTGAATTAGACTGCAAATTCTGCACTGATTCAGTCTTTGCCACTTCAGAGCTGTTATTAACAGGAGAACAGCTGCCGACATTACCAGTTGGAGCCTGATTAGCTGTTGAAGTGGTGTTGTATCTGCAAGGAAATTAATAGGTGTGTGACTGTTCAATATAAAGTTGATTGAATATGGAACTCTTAATTTCCATTGCCGTACCTGGAAAATGCTGAATGATCTGATTGTCTTAGTTTGTTATGCTCTTGAGCACTTATTCCAGTATTACTAACATCTCTGAGTCGTTTCAGACTTAGCTCAAGGGAGGGTAATTCTTTTTTATCCATATCTTTGATTTTGCAGAGCTTTGATGTCTCATTTGCAACTTCATCTTGAGCACTTCCCCCTTGAGGAATAGATATAACTGTAACGATACCTGTAAGATCATTATCCTTGTTCTGGAATTCATCTTTCGCAGCCTCGTTGTTGTATTCATTTAGATTCCTTTCAAGTTTATCCCTGTCTTTTTTCTTGTCTGGATCTAAAAACATGACCTTTTCATTACTGGCAATCTTACCAAGTACTTTGTCATTAGGTCCTTTGATCTGCAGATCAGGATTTCTAGGTACTCCTATGCTCAAATCTGTGCCCATAGCGACATCATCTGCATAAGTTACAAAATAAGGACTTACAGAATAGAAAAAACTTCCAAGGAAAACAGTAGCACAATAAAACAAGGAGTTCATTGTGTCTATCAAACAATTTGGTCTTACCAGTTTCCTCATCCCGTCTTTCTGACTTTCTTGTAGCATTTATAGGAACCCAATTACTACTATGTGCCTCTGGCCTTGAATGAATAACCTGGGCGCAAGTACTATCAGGTGGCTTAGCTAAATCATCCCATGGTGACATGGGTTGGGGACTGTCAACTTCCACAGCCCTTTTTGACCAAGAACTCTGTAGCACAAAAAAGAATTTTAAACTGAGTTGAAAGTGCAAGCATAAAATATCATCAGGTTAACCACATTCCAGAGGGACACAAGCTCTGAATGTGTTCAGGGATGCAAATAGAAGTTCGGTCTTACATGGCATATTTCTGAACTAAAGCTGGAAAAGTAGGGGGAAATAGGTTTCCTTCCATTAGTTAGAAATTATAATTCCATTATCTTAAACTACATCAATCACTAATGTTAAGCATGAATTTCTAAAGTGCGCCTGTTGTGTAAATGGCTTTAGTATATGGAAATGATGTATGAGAACAAGAATAAAAGGTTAAGGGGATGATTAAAGCAATTGAAATAGCTGGCCAAGAATGATACCAAATTTGTAAATTGTGTAACTTGAGCCCACCAAAATGTAGATGTAAAATCTAGAAGGTAATAAAGATTTACATAGGTTGGCAAAATGGAATTAGATCAGATGGATTTAATTGGATATCTATCTATATATATATATATGCATACATATTTTCTGAGAACTCCTGCCTTTCCTAATTGACATGTCCAAAATAGTAAATCATCTCAGTTTCCTAATAATTAGTATATGTATTTCATTCTAGCAACAAAATCATTTCTTGGTAATTTGTGATTATCTTAGTCTGAATCTAGCGTAATTCAAAATTTTAATCTTTGTTTAAGAAAACATTATGTATGAAAACATAAAAGTTTACCAAAATTAAGATTAGTGCAATCAGATGAAGCTAACCAAATCCACCCACTTCATGTGCTATTCTAAAACAAAAGAACTGAGCAATACCTGAGTACCGCTTCCATTGTCACTCCCATCTCTATAATTTACCCCAATACTTCCATTATCTTCCTCATCATTGCTGTCACTGTTATTTTCTGAACCTTCAACACTTTTTGACTTGGTAGACTTTTGTGTCCTGATCCCACTTTCACTCCCACTACCGCTTGACTGAGGAAAGGACAGATATTAACACACAGAAATATCTTAAGGAGCAATGAGAGAGAATGTGGCAGAAGCCAACAACACCTGTTAAAGCTTGTGCACAACTCAAAAATCTATCTGATATGACTTACACTATGGCATTTCCTCCAAACATGTTGCCAGAGGTTCTTAAGCTCGTTCTTTCGTATAGGCTTCACTAGAAAGTCTACAGCACCTTTTGACAAGCACTTGAAGACTATGCCCATTGAATCATTAGATGACATCACTGCAGTAGTTAAAAGTATCAAATGGCAGTAAAGGAAATCTCTTTCGGCATAGAACTAATATACAAGATAAGAACAATACTCACTAATAACTGGAATATTCTTGCAAGTTTTATGATTCATAATCTTGGATAGAAGGCCAATGCCAGTTAAACCTGGCATGGCTACCTCTGTCAGAACGAGATCAACATGATTCGGTAGATCTTCCAAAATTTTCCATGCTTCTAGGCCATTGGACACAGGGGTCACTGCCAGGTTCATAGAACAGTAATGATCAGAGATTTCAGAAACAACACAAGATGGCAAGAGTTTAACTGTTTACTGATATGCACAAAAACAAAAGGAGTACAAATAAATAAATTAATTAATGAGAATAAAAATGACTGTTGTATTAGAGAAATACTACAGAATATCAAACTTGAATGAGAATATAAAGCTTAGGTTTTAGGAGCATAATTGTTACAGTAAGTGGATTATCATTAAGCTAAACACGAAATGTGTCCTTATATGGATAAGTCACCTAGCATAAGGAGCTGTGGATAGCATAATTTTCTTTCAAAGCATTTATCATATGTATAGAGAAATGTTTGTCTTCATTTTTAATCTTCATATCTAATATAGCACAATCAATAGATCAATTTGCTATCTTAGTCCTATTTACTTGAACAATAAATTCACAAATAAGAAAATTGGGTCATTAAAATAAATCATGAACATTATGAAAGACTCACTTATGAAAATAAAATATGTTAGTTCAAAAGAGGTTTGGCAAATATAATATACATGCTTCTCCAAAAGAACGTATTCATTGTCACCCTAAACAAAAGGTGGCTGCTTTGACTTTTGATCAACTTTTGAACAGTTTTAATGCAGCTCTTCCTGAATGCTTTCAAATGCTCTGGAACTACAAATTTTCTCAATTCAGGAATAAATTTTTAACTCAAAATATCTTGAGTAATATTAGTAATGTACCAAAATAAATTCATGTTTTTACTGATTGATAAAGCTTATTTATATGAGTTCCAATACTCTTTATGTACTGCATCTGAGATAGAAAGATATACTATATTTGAACCCTTTCATTATAAGAAATTCGCACATATAACACTGGTAATGTAAACAAGAAAAATTGTGAATACTAGGATTTTGAACAGAAAACCAAGTACACTGATGTATTTTTTGGGGATTACTGGATAACTAAGATCACTCTACACTCAGATTGATACTCTGTTTCAATAAAAAAACTCATGTAACACATGAGTATGTTTTTGGGTTTGAACATTTGGTGAAAACTATGAAATCCCAAATTCAAAAAAAGAATGAAGAACAAATCACCTTCATAACTGCAATTCCTAAGCAAAGCACTAACAACATGTCGTGTTGAATCATCATTTTCTACCAACAGAACTTTGAGAGATCTAACAGGAAGAAAGCGTTCCCAGCACACGACTGACACTTGAGGTCCTTGAGGCCCTTGGGATCCATGCGGCTGCTGCTGAGCATCAAGGATAGCCTTTTCCTGAACAAGATTTGTTTGTCCTTCTTTTGCATCCTCTTGAATTCTTGATTCATTTTCCTCCGAGGCCCCATGCCTATCACCTACAACTCCATTCCTTACTGTCTTCTGTATGTGATTTTGACTGGTTTCTACCAACCCCTTGGTTGGTAGACGATCCGTGTTCACCCGAATTCCCCTCATCAACCAGATTCAAAAAGACCAATGATGAATAATGCACCAGATTGAGTGGGCAAGAAAACCTCTAAGTTAAAGAAGTTGCACATACCGTTATCTTTAAAACCTTATAAACAGTAGCTCCCCTAGTGATATATATTACCTGAGATCAATAAAAAGGTTTTAATTTCCCTGGTTTCTCTAACAGCACAAAAATAGATTATCAATTATTGAAAGTCATGTCTTACGAAATTATATTTTATACATTAGTAACAAATCAACCTCAATAAGCAGAGTCCAGCAATTATCAGTTCCCATAAATAGCCAGAAACCTTACCCTTATGTTCTGGATGATACTATCTCACAAATAGCAAATCGCCAATAAACATACAGGGTAGAACACTCACCATCCAAACTTTTTCAATTCTCTTCTGTATTTCCTCGGTCTTGGCAGCCAATCACAGAAAAATAAAAACTAAATTTCATGCATCAAAACTCAACAGAAATGATTTCAATAGTTAATATAAAAGAACAAAAATATATATAATATATATATACATATACATATCCAGTGTTTTTTCAACCAAAAACATAAAAAAAAAATTTAAAATAAAATTTACAAATAGATTCAAACAATACAGAAATTATTACCATAAGATAAAAATCAGTCATCGGTGTTTTGTAAACAGAATCTTCTTCTCCGTAAATCCAGCAGCCATTGCGACTAACTATCATAAATTTTCAGTGATCTACAACAAAAGAATTTCAATATCAACTGTAATTTTACTGGTAAAAGGATGATTTCTAGGGTTTCCTTTCAATATATTTTTATTTTTTTTTAAGAAAAAAAGGAAGGAAGTTTTTCGTTAGGGAAGAGAGGCAAAAGAAAAGAGTAATTTAAAGAAAGAAATAGGGGAAAAAAACCAATTATCAATGGAGAAAGATATTATATTACTTCCCCGAGGAGTATGAGGTGGATAATGTGGAGGCGGAGAGGGCTGTTGTACGTACATGTGTTTGTACACGTGGGACACCACGTAGGAAGGGATCGGGTGACGTGGGAGGTGAATCAAAAGACGGGCGCTGAATTGGTTTGGGCGGATCTTAATCAGATCTGTTGGATCTGATCCGGGACGCGTGGCGCTTTGTGGAGACAGTTAAAGGTTTGGGGTAAAATTAAAGGAAAATTAGACGTCGTTATCTGATGACGTCATTCACCCCCACATTGATTGGCTCCAAACTAACGACGGAGTTAAAATTTCTACTATTTATGGTAAAACTACTAATTTACCCACGTAACATCTTGTTTTTTACGTAACTTTTGTCCACGTCTGCAACAAAATATCAGGATGTTTTTCTCCCGTGGGTTGTAGGTGTACGGTAGAATGGGTGGAGACGAGTCTACTTATTTAATTTGTTACTCCCTCTCTATTTTTTTTTTTCTTTGTCAATTATTTTTTTTAATATTATAATTAATATTTTATTTATATTTATTTATTATTTTTATTAAAAAAGTAAAAATATTTTAGTATTTTCAACTAAATTAGTAAAATAAAAAACTAAAAACTAAAATAGTAAATATAAATACATTTCAAATGTACTTTATTACCTTAAAATATATTATTAAATAAAAAAACTTTTTAAATCGACTTAATAACAGTTTAAAGATATCGTGATATGATATAAAAACGTTATTCAGAAGGGTTTGAATCATTTTGTCTTTATTTTAATATAAAGATTGGATTAGTGAATAGTTTATAAAAGGAAGATTAGTAAATTTAGTCACTAAACTTTTAAAATTTGACAGGTTTAATCATTCATCTTTTTAAAAACTTATAATTCTTTCTAAAATGACAAGCCCTTCTGGTCTAAACAGTGCGGGTTTGTGAATATATCTCGAACTGGAACTCCGAGTGAAGTTTAAACTTTTAACCTCTTGACAAGTCATGAGGTAAGGGATAGACTCATAGACCATTAGGTCAGGAGAAGAACTTCAACAAGTAAGAGATATAGATTAATAATACTTTTTTTAAAAAATAGAAAAAATAGTTTTTTATAAAAAAAAAAATTTTTTATAAAAAAAAAAATTGAGGCATTTTCGCCTCTATTGTGTCTCTAAACTCATAACCTTCAAACGTCGGAAATTATAAATGAGTATATTACCAACTAAGTTACGCCAAATTTAAATAGTGAAACAGTGAGTTGAACTCATATACCTAAAATATATTTTTATTCAAAAACATTCATAACCAACTCAATTACTTAATATAAATTATTTATATTTTATTAAATATATTTTTAGTTCATTTCTAGTCACATCAATAAAATAAATTCAGTCGTCAAATTTAATTTAATGATAAAATAAATAGTTTTACTTATGAATTAAACATAATTTTTTTTTTTTGTTGTTTTTTTTGAAAAAAAGGAAAAGGAATATATCTATATCTATATATATTAGTCAACAAACTTTTCCATATGTGGTGTTGTTTGAAGCCTTGACAAGTGGGTATACCAAAGAATATAATGCTTCTCTACATTGCCTCAAAATTAAAGGTAAAATCTTGTGGACGGCAAATCCAAGCATTCTATACATACATACATATATAATATACACACACCTAAGAATGAGCAATTTTTCTTTGATTTTTCACCATCTAATAAGGATAATCAAAACTAACCCTATATATAATTCGTGCTAACGAAAAAATTGAATCGGTTTAAATTCAACCTACAAAGTTTAATTCTTACTCAAAGAGAAAATCTTACATGACGCTTATATCGAGTGTCAAACTTATAAACTCATATAGTATTCACAATGTTTTTTATATTGTGTCAATCCAAAAGCTCCTAGTAGTAAATAGTTTATGAAAACTACACGAAGTCCTTGATTTTATTCTCTGTGAGTTAGTATATATGTAAGAGTTAAAGATAAGATTTTTCTCATAACAAGAGCTAGATTTTACATCTTACGATCTATATTAAATCCAAATTAGTCGAAGTTGTAGCTATATATATATATATTATATAGCTTTATATCCCAATTCACGTAGTTTTGAAATCCACTTATCTTTAGCATCTATACCACGAGATTTCTTTCTTTCTTTCTTTCTTTCTTTCTTTCTTTTTTTTGCTCCCTCCATTTTTGTGGTTTTATGTTAGTTTCCAACTACATCAATCACAATCCAATTGGACATTTTTTTTTTTGTTGCTTTCTTGCATGTTTTGTTTACCTTGTTCTTGGCATCTTCTTATCCCTTATATAAACATCTACCTTTGCATCCAGCATGTTTTATGGCTTATGTTTCAGATCCTCGTAAATATTTTAATACAACCTCAGTTTTTACAGAAAAGCAAAAAGTGTTCATATTCTCTCCATTTTTTCTTTCTTTCTTTGGAATCTTTCCAACTCTTTTGTTTTTCTTGGATAATTATTACACACACAAATACATATATATATACACACATATACATACATATATATTTATTCTATTGTTGGTCCACTAATGGAATCCTTTTTATTGTTATTTTTCATTTTGAACTAAAAGGGTCTAAAACCAAAAACCAAAGATTTTAGTTTTCCAAACTTTCTTGTGAGTTTAATCATGCATTTATAATCCACACTAGCATATTCCTTAGATGATTTGATTCCTTTTTTTAAGTATATTTTCATGAATAAATAGTGTTGATTCCCGTTTAATACGATAAGAAACAGCGTTATAAATGTTATATGAGATTACAAATTTGACACTCGTAATAAATGTTATGTAAAAGTTAGAACATAAATCTTTCTTAAATAAAAAGTTAAACTTTATTAGTACAACTCGAATTGAATCTAAATTAGTCAAAATAATGGCTCTGTATTGAAATATCAAATATGTTGAGGTGTAAGCAGTGGAGCTACACGTGCTAAGCTGTGATGCAATAACCTAGGAGATATTTTATCTTATTTTATTGTTCTATATATATATATATATACTTTTAGATATAATCGGAGTTTTTTGCACTAAATACAGAGATAATAAAAATATCATATTATCTTTCCTCCTCGTTTTTCCTCCTTTCTCTCTATTTTTTTCCTTTGATATTTTCTCCAGAAAACCCTCTTTTCTTTCTAAAATTCATTAGAATTTATCACTCTGAATACTAGATAATCTAACAAAAATAAAATTTTATTGATAAAAAGATATCTAAAAATTGACTATATAGTAATTTTTATATATACGTATATCTGTTGCATTACACCTCATCATTCACTTGCATTTGCAAATAGCAGCAAATATCCACCACAGCAATTTACCCAAAAAATAATAATAATAATATATATATATATATATATCCACCACAGCAAAAAAAAAAAAAAAAAAATTGTCTTGTCCAAATCCTTTTTTGGGACAGAGACAGCCATTTTCGACGAACTTAGTTGACTCTTTTAACCTTTTTTTTTCCGACAATGGAACCCTAGAAACAAATACTAGGAGTCACCCTATAATTACATTTGCTTATCAAATGTTTTTGCTTCTTAAAAAACTATTTCTATGGAAAAATACAACATCGGTGGATCTCACTAGTTTAAAACGTATTATTAAATAAAAATTTTCAATTATTTGTTTATAATCATTTAGTGAATCTTTTAAGCGAATTATGTGCGACTTCAAATCACAATATTTATAACATTTAATAATAATAATTCAAATGAAGTCAAATAATAATTTGAATAATACTTTGTTATTCTTTTGATTTAAATAGAATGAAAAAAAACAAATTATATAGCCTAATTGCTTAAACTATCACAATAATAATAAAATATAATTTGAAGTCGAGAGTTTGATATTCACTGTGAGCGTTATATAAGAGCTTGAGTGAACCTTTCTTCCAAATAAGAGTTAGACTCTGTAAAAGCAACCGAACTAAATCCGAATTAGTCGGAATCGTGATTATCTAACAATATATATATATATATATATATATATATATATATATATATTTGAGAAGGAGAAAAAAAAAGTGAAAAGGAGAAATGCAAATTATCCATTCTTATATTTGAATGAAATTATCCAGTTTCCGTAATAAGAAAAATGAAAATAAATATATATATATATCCACTTTCTCTATAATAAAAAAAATAAAAAATAAATATATATATATCTCAGTTTCCGTAATAAGATAAATGTAAAATAATATATATATATATATATATATATATATATATATATATATTACATATAAAATATAAAACTCAACAAATAAAGATAAGGCGGTGAGCACCAGTTCACGTGAAAAAGACAGTTCACGCTGGGAAATCGTTTGAAATAGCAAGTTCAACTAACCATTTTCAAGTCAAAGTTGGCTGGGCGGGTGGCATGTTGTCACCTCCACCACCAACGGCCCTTTCAGGGTTTGACACCCCCTCCTCAATGTATAAAAAAAAAAAAAATCGATATTTGGGTTGGTATGTAATTATTTAAAATTTTGGGGGGGCTTACTCCGTAAGAGACCAACCTAATTCGCACGAGGATTAGTCCGAATGTGGATTGATTTAAACGTACCCTCTAATAGTTTGTTAACTATTTAGAACACCTCGTGCCTTAAGAAAAAAAATTAAAACTAAATTCTTTTCAATTAAATCAAGTGAAGTAAACTCTCTCTATACCTAAACTCATAGACGAGATTCAATTGAAACTAAAATTTTAGATAAAGGACTTCTTTTATCGCACCAACAAATACTGTTAAACTTTTTTTTCGCACTCTCTTTTTTTTTTTTTTTTTTTTTTTTTTTTTTTTTTTCCCCATTTGTTTCCCTCATCTCTTAATCTTCTTCTTTACCTAATTAAACTCTTCTCTTCTGTTCTATCATTCATTCATTCATAGCCACAAAAAAAAAAGAAAAAAAAAAAACAGAACCTGCAAGTGCAACCCACTCTTTTAAAAAGCACGTGTTGAAATTGTATTTCACATTTTCAAATATTTATTATACAAACTTTTAACTTTTTTTTTTTTTTTTAAAAGTAACTTTTAACTTAATATAATAATGAAATATATTGTAAATTAATCCATTAGCTTGGACGAGTTAATGTTCAAACTCCTAATGCTTCCTCCTCCTCCAATTAACAGAGTCTAGTATTATTTAATTGATAATTATAATCCGAGAATATGAAATTTTCTATATTTGTAAAAAGAAACGATAATTAGAAATATCTTAATGTGTTGTAAGATCTTTATAGAATCTTTGATAGATTTGAAATCTTTTTGAAAATCTTTTGTATATTTTTAATTGATATTGCAAAAATAAAAAATGATATATCTACCATAATGCTCTATGAAAAATTAATTAAAAATAAAAAGAGAAAATGAAAAATTGAATTTTGTAATATGAAATACAATTAGCCGAAAGCGTGCAATCACATTAATCACAGTCTTGTCTTATCAGAGTATAATCTTATAACAACGAAATGCATTGTAAATTAGTATAATAATAAAATACATTGTAAATTAATAATTTTATAAATTAATTAAAGTAATGACTTTAAATAAATATTAAAAAAATTATTTCTTACACATTAAATATATATATATATATATATATATATATATATTTATATTATATAAAGTAGTCACTCTTAACGAATGTGGCTTCTAGAACATTTGAAGATGTCTACCAAATTTGGTTCTCTAAGCCCTCTCTCGGGAGAAAACCTGCTCATTTGACTCTTTCTTCCATTTTTTTTGTTGTTAAACTTTAAAAAAAAAAAAAACTACTAAAAATGAATAATGACAAGAAGAAACTTCTTTGGAGAAAACGGTAGAAGTAGCTTATTCTTGTACATAATAATAATATAATAATAATAAGAAGAAAAACAATAATTTCAAATAAAAGAAAATAGACAAAAGTTTATGTATGTGCCTGTGTATAGATATATATATATATATCTTAACTTATATTTGAACATCTTTTGATTGAATAAATAAGCATATGTAAATCACACATGCAAAGAATGATTCTTTTTTTAACTTACCTAGAATATTAAGAGTGTGTTCAATGCTAAAACACTTGAAACCCAGAGCAGAATTTGAAGCTCCTCAAGCAGCTAAAGACTTGGTGGTGGTTTCCAAGTGATCTTCCAGATTCAAAGCTTTAAGCAACTTAGGCCATGACTCGGGTAACCCTCCGGGAAGATCAAACTCCAACAGTTTTCCTCGACTTCGGTAAAACTCCTCCACTGGTCGGCTCTGCAGCAGAAAAGTACATCTGTTCATATTAATGCTCGCAAAAAAAAAGTAACTAAAATGCTAGATCTTTAATCACTATCATAAGCTAGATGTGTCTCAAAGTGAGAAATATTGCATAAATCAAACAAAAGCTATCTCAATAAGGGTTATGTAAACCACAAACTTCCAACATCCAGTGATTGATTTGATTACGTAAGAGGATTTTTTACCTTGTATGTATATCCATTTAAGGAATACACGAAACAGGTAACTTATACGGTAAATAAATGAAATCTAAATGCCTAGCAGTAAAGATAAAGACTGTAAACAAGATTATTCAGTAAATCTAGGTGAAGGTCCATGATGAGTTCTGGTATTGTTCAATCTGGACTTGAGTAGCCTGTTCTTAACCACATGTTTAGTACATCAATTTTTTTCTTCTTTTTTTCCACCTTTTTGCCTATAATGATGTTGAACCATGGTTTTGTTCAGATACTGTTTTTTATGCACTTTGCCAAATTAAAGTTGGCTAGGATATCCAAAGATTAAAGGAATTTCAAAGGAATTAAGCAAATACCGTCTCGTTGTAGACACGAAGCCGCTCCTTCACCACGTCTTCGGTGTCATCCGATCGAGTAATTAATTTTGATTCACAGTTTGGAGGAGGTAGAAGGGGAGGCATGAACATTCTGGGGTTTTCATCGTTGCCCTTGATATCGATAGAGGCAACATTGTAGTTTCCCCCGCACTCACTACAAATCCTTCTTCCAAGGCACTTCGCAAGTACTGCTTCTTCACGAAGCTTGAGATTAACCACCAAGTCAATATCTGTCACACCCTCCAAGATTTCCTACAGAAATCAGAAACCAAAAAGGAAAAAGTAAATACAGGAATAGAAAGGAAAAATTAACATGTGAACTGATCATTTACATAGCAGCAAAGAAGTACTTGTAGGGAAATAGAAAAACATGGCATTACACAAGAAAAAATATACACACAAGGTAGCCAGAATTCTTTTGTTTGTTTCAGGGAAAGGAAGGAGGAGAGGAAACATTTTGAACTCACATTGTCCCAAACTCCTAAGCTTGGACCGGGTACACCAATGTGAGTGGTGAATGCCAACGAGTCAGTTGTAGGTTGCCACTAATTCTTAGACCAGAAGAAACATACCTCAAACATTATCTAGACTATAATTAAGACCAGAGAAAGAGAGAATAAACATTAACCAACTGCTAGATGTGTAACAATAGGTGGAAGACCAGGAAAGGATCTGAAGAAGTAAGAAACGACCAGGAAGGTAACAAAGGTAAAATTAACTGAAGGACTAATAAAATTTTGCAGATCTGATATGGAGTGTCTAACAATTACTTTTTAATATGAAACAGAAACACTACCAAATATAAAAGTCCAAAAAATACTATCAGATTATAATAGAAGCCCAAGCACCATCTGACCTTCATGTAATTGAAGGTATACAGCAACAATTCAATGGAAAGCTCCAAAACTTTTGCTAAATATCTAACTTAATTTCTAAATCATGCTGTGGATGAATTACAAAAAATTCAAGTCAAAACTAAAGCATCTAACATCTAGATGATGCATTTGCAGTAGAAGAATTAAAAAAACTCCTCTAGCTACTTGGGATAGGGTGATTCTGCTCCAACCAAGAGGGGAAAATTCTTTTCCTGGGTTTTTTCTTTCCATTTAGGACAGCCATGGAAAAGTGGAAAGAGGGAAAGACCATTGACTGGAATAGCTCTATGAGGAAAGAGTATCATAGGGGTGCATTAGAAGTTACTTTTGCTACTCTAAATTCTACAAGAGAAATATGCTTGCCAAGAGCTTCTGTTGACCAAAAAAAAAAAGATGTCAACAACCTGTGCTTCCCTCACATTTGAAATGCAATCAACTCCTCCAGCTTAATAACTCCATCGAGACAAAGATAAAAAGCATAGAATAACCAAACTAATCCCAATAGATTAATATAATACACTATAGATAAACTAATTTAGGATCTAAACAGTTTGTGTATCATATAATAAACACATGCAACACCTTCCTCTTCAACCTTCTATAAACAATGGTCATGCAGAATCAAATGGAAGGGTGCACGTTTCTTTAAAAATATAACAACCTTTGAACCAGATGAGAAGCTAAAATGTTTTCCATATGATGAAACTTTCCCATAATGCACCATATATAAGAGTCAAGTGATCCTACAATAATTTTTCACGCATATTGATACTGATATCGTGTAACAGTTCTACATTTCAAGGGAAACTATTACATGAAAAATATATATCTTCCAGGCAAAAAAACTTTAAATAAGTTAAGAGTATAAACCTCCTCTTTTTTTCAACTAATAATGCTTATTTTATTTCTTAAAATGATAACTAGAAAAAGCAAAATAATTCCACAAGACTTACAAGTGCTTCAAAATTATAAAGATAAAAGAACAAGCCTATCTCTTTCTGACTAATAATATCCAAGAGACGTCTAAACCCTTCCTTCCCTTGAAGGTGGGCATTCATCACTTGAAAGTGGACAGCCACACAACATTTCCATTTTTTAAAATATAGCAATGCCAAAGGTAATAAACAAATTCCTTCAATACCTTAAAGAACTTACATATATCCATGTTATACCAATCACTCACTCAAATTATGCCAATTTTATATTTTTGCTTTTCTCAGGGTTTCATAACATAAAATGCTTACTGATTATCAAAAAAAAAAAAAAAAAAAAAAACGCCTGTCTTAAAGTTCGGGGAAAGCCATCAAGAATGAAGCCAGATTCACCTCTAGCTTCTGCACCTTCAAGGCGTTTGGATAATAGATTAATTATGGTTTCATCAGAAATCAATTTCCCTTGATTAACAATATCAGCAAGCTGCAAACCAGAAAATGATTAAAGTATGACAAAGCATTAATTGATATAAAATGGAAAGACAAGAAACTATAACTACATAAAGCTGAACATACCAAAAATACCATCTACAACAATAAATAAATTCTATCTTTAGAAAAAGAAGATCATAGGTCAACTAACTAAAGCATTCAGTACAATCAACATATAAATAGAAAAACATGACAAATGCAAAGTTGATAAGTAAAGAATATGCACTTGCAGACTCACGAACATATGAAAAAAAGTAGCTTTATAGCAGGATTTAAGTCAATAACTCTGCATACCAACATGATCAGATGCAGTTTTTCCACACAAATAAAAGGCTATGATAACCAGAATCTTCACAACTCTTTAAAAAAAGAATATCACAGAAATCAATGACAAATGGAGAGAAATCAATATGTTTTTGTTGCAAAAAAAAGTACCAAATTTCATCTATAATGACGCAGAGATATAAGAATCTAACTGGCAACGGACCCTCGCTGAGATCAATTCAGCTTGTGATTCATTCACCTAAAGCGTGACAGTGTGATAATCCGGTCATAAGTACCGGAATTGGATTGACTGTTTTATGTATAAATGAAAACTTCATAGTTTGTATGCTCATATCTCTCTCTCCTTCCCTTGGGCAGAACACAAACCAAGAATCTATGCCAAGACCCAGCTGTTACAAACTTGACAGCAACAATGAGTGATTTTCTAGTGGGCCACACGTCCCTACTAACACACAGTCCTCTGAACCTTATCATGAGAGTCATAGTATTGACAAAGTAGGTGGCACTATGAGCCCCACCAACCACATGCAAAAGCATAGTAATTAGAGAGTTTCCCAACCTTCTACTACATATTATTGTGGTTTATTGTTTTTCATGTGCATATTTTTATAGTGTTAAAGTGCAAATTCTTAAGATATTGGAGAAGGTCCATGTTTGCAGTTGATACTAGTGATCTTAAATCTTCTTTGCAAGAAATAATGGTCAATTACATTCTTTCTAATTAAAAAAATAATCATTAGATCACTTCGTATTGATATAGCATAACTATGTATTTTACTTTGCTTGCTTCAACAATTTGAAGAATAAAAAAATGTTCTATTGATTTTAAAACCTGTTGAAACTCCAGAAAATATGTATTAACCAAAAAAGAATAGAGAATAGTTAACAACATCTAGAAGAGTTAAATTTCATAGTTTCTCTTAGTTTTCTATATCCACGTGTGTGCACAAACATGCGGAGAAGAATACCTCCAAAATTCTGCAATGAAATAGGACATTAGATAATTTCAACGCAAACTCATCTAAAAGTCCCTAAAACAGAAGATGCCGCCGTCTCACACTTAAGCTTTCAATCAACCAATGAAAGATGCAGCAACAAGTAAATCCCAAGACTAGGCTCTCAGCTATGAATGAAATTAACATACACTTAAGCATAAACCAACTTCCTGAGGGCAATCCAGACAACTATTACTGATCATTTCAGCTTAGTCAATATATTCTAAACTACCTCACGATAGGATTGCCTGTTTACCTCAGTAGACTAACACAACCTAAATTTCGAAGTGGTACTCAGAAGACGCAAAGAAAGGTCAGTAATGCAATACATTACATAATACATACCTCGAAACCTGCCACCAAAAAGAGACCACACAGACTATTAAATACCATGAACGACATCACCCGGAAGGCGACAAATAGCATTTTCCATTACCAAAATCAAACACAACATTTATTGCCACATCCCCGGGCTCTAAACAAACTACTTAGAACACTTTTACTGAATTCCAAATTCCGCAATAAACAATCAATTTCGCAACTACGTGAGGAAAAAAATAGGAACAAACAAAAGAACAAAAAAAAAAAAAAAAAGGGAAAGGACCTGAGAAGAGAGAGGACCATCAGAAGCCAGTTCATGGCGGACGAGATCACCAGTGGAGATGTGAGGAACACCTAGGATGTTAGACAGTCTAGTAGCATAAGTACCTTTTCCGACGCCAGGACAACCCAAAAACACCCACTGGACATGTCGTCTACCCTTGGGTGAATTGGAAGCTATACCTGCCGCAGCCGCAGACAGAGAAGAAACAGTCTGTACACTTAGGTCACTTTCCGAAGACTTTAAGCAAAAACCTCGAATCGAAACTCCACCAAAAGCTGAAGATGATGAGATTCCACATCTCAACATTAGGCGGTTCATCAACACCGCCATGGATCAAAACAAAGCAAAACCAAACCAAACCAAATATATGTATATATATATATATAACAGAAACAGAATCAACCAAAAGAAAAACAAGAAAATTTAGTAAATCGTTCAGGATTCTCTGATGGAAAAGAAGTTTCTCTTGGGCTGAAAATCAAAGTTTTTCTTCCATAGTAAATACTTTGAATATTAAAATAGCGGAGAGTGAAGAGAAGAGAAGAGAAGAGAGAGAGGAGGGTTGAGAGAAAGCGCCAACGAGAAAGGAGTGCAGTAAGTCAAGTCAATCAGTAGGGCCCACATAAGGAAATTAAATAAATAAAATAAAACTCCCTAAAACGTACTGCAATTTTTTTTTTGGTGAATTAAAACGTACTGCAATTACTACTTTGTAAAAGTTACCTTTAATTGGTTAGAGATTTCGGCTGGTCGGTGATTAATAAAATCTTTTACAAAATCCGTTTTTTCCTTCTTTTTTTTTTTTTTTTATTAATAATGATATTTTCTTATTAATATTTTTTAATATATTTTACCACTAATATTTATAATTATAATAATTGAATCGTACAGATTTTTTTAAAAGATAAATTTTAATTTCAATTTTTTTTTTTTTTGATGGATTCAAATTTTAAATATTATATATAAATATTTGTCATTTTTACTTTAAAAAATAAATAATTGAGGGGAATGAGATGTTTAGAATTAAATGCCGGGACACGATGCATGCCACACTTTCTATCTTTGTCAAATTATTTCTTTAAAAAGGGAAAATATATATATATATATTATATGGAGTTTTTTTGTCTAAATTCTCTGAATTATATTATCTTACTCTAATAGTAATTACTAATAAACGTTATGATTATTACTTTAAAAAAAAAAAAAAAAAAAAAAATATATACACTATCCCTCAATTTTTTTCTCCTTTAAATCGCATTTGTTCTCAATTATTCTCATTTTTAAAGTTTTTTTTTTTTTTTTTTTTTTTTGGCTTCAAGAACAAATTGTGACATAAGCATTTGAATTCTAAAGTGAAGATTTATTCTATTTCTAGACATGATTCTACTGAACTAAGCAACTCCATCCATACAATCACTAAAAGTCACATGAGTTGAACGGTAGAAGACATAACACATGCTAACCCCAATAGGAATACTGTGACAAAAATATATGCAGGGGTCCAAATAGCCCATCTCTAAGACAAGTGTTAATGACAACAGCCACGATTACCATTATATATGTATATGAGAAAACCACATATAAAGATACGTACATATCTATACTCTATGAGTAACATAAAAGCCCAAAACAGAGAAAAAAAATGATGAGATGAGAGAGAAAGAAGAAGAAAAAAGAAAAAGTTAGAAAGTGTCTAAAAGGGTTTTTGAAATTAAATGAAAAGAACACACAAGAAAAAAGTTGTCAACTGAATCACTAGAAGCATACACAAGCATATGCGGATCATACATGAGTGACATCCCCCTTGCCCATTCCATGACATCCCCAAGCCAAACCAAATATCTTGTAATACTCTCTGCAGCTACATCTGGTCAATTCTACCATCATCCTCCGAAATTCCATCCCCAGCATGCCTGAAGCAGATTCAAAGAATCAATAACTTAGGCTGATGTCATGCACCGGTTAAAAGAATATAAGTACATTGTATCCATATGCAGACACTTTCAAAGAAGGGATAAGGGAGAAATAAGGACATGTCAACACATGATGTCTGCAATACCTCCTTGCCCCCTCCCCCCAGAATTTTATGGAAAATAGTCACTATCAATAAATGGCGGATGATGACACAAATAAGCAGAAGCAGCAAAGCCCAAGATCAAAGAAGAATGGATCAATCTGTCTGTTCATATCTCAATAACCCCAAACAATAATCTAGATTAGCAGTTTAACATGATTAGACAACATTGTGGTAGCAGCCTCTAGCAATGGTCTTTCCATTCACTATACCCTCACAAAGAATCCTGTAATTTGTTTCACATCCTATAACCCAGCCAAGAGTAATTTCTCCCCTCCCCATTAGTATTCTCTTTCTAAGCAAGAGAAGGGGCCCAATCTATCACTCGTTGAAGCTTTTGTTTTTAGGCCACCTAAAGAGGGATTTTGGAAAAAGACTTTTCTACATATTAATCTAACATTCTTATTTAGTACTGATAAGCAAAGGAAATTTTGAAGAATACATCAGCTATTAATTTTTTTTTGTTTTTCTCAAATGGGGTTTCTGAATAATCCAACAGAATATCAGGAATTTCTGTGTGTTAATACTCTTTATGCAGAGGAAAGAAAAAATACATTAAAGTTGTATCGAGCCAGGAACTAACCGCCAGGATGAGGTTAAATTGCGAGCTTTTCTATCCAACTGAAGATTTTCAAGGGCCGTTGAGGCACGGACTACGTCTTCTGGCAGCTCATCACCATCATATCTCCAGTTATAATCATCTTTCCTATAGCCAGACATGGATGATCCAGCTCTTCGATCTAATACATCAAATGTGTTAGAGAAAACACGTGGAATTATCTAAATCAGGTTCTGGGCAATTTGCTACTTACCAGATGCCTGGGAGGCTGGAATTGGCCTGCAGAAAAATCCCAAAGGAATTTAGTTTTTCATTCAAAAAATGTACAAGGGGAAGAAGAATAATAAGAGAATGAAGGCACAAGAATAAAATATAATATAAGTGATGCACCTTCCTAGTGGAGGCAAGCCCCCAGCAACAGATGAGGAAGACACTCTTCTATTGTTTCGAGATTCCATGTTCGGAAGAGAGTCCACATCAGGAGTTGTTAATCTCCTTCCTGTACCCCTTGCTTGAGATAAATTCTGTAAGAAGATGTATCAGAACTGTTTCAAAAGCAATTGCTTTATTCTGAAGTCAAGCTACATATAGAAAACATGTTTTGACCATATTCAATGAAGACTACAGGAACAATAATTAACCATATCAATAAATAAATAATCAGTTTAATTTCAAGGACAATGGCTCCACTAGTGCAAATATATATAATATATAATTTCCTGCAGGAAAAATAAATTTTTCTAAAAAAAATTGACAAACATTTGTACTTATGAAAAAGGTAAACTTTTAAACATGTAAATTATATTCTAAATAACCAACTAGAAAAAATTTCAATTTCAAGTGCTTACATAAGATATACAGTTTTTTTAATCATCTAACCAAATTTTAAATGTTTCTGTCCAAGTTGACACTACTTGTAATTGACATCATCCTTAAAACTAGACAGAAGAATTAGAATATCTCACGGAATCTTATACAAGATTCAGAGCATTAGAAGCATGTGCAAATCAAGAAAAGACCATAGTAAAATACTATTTCTATGAGATACAATCTAACAATGCCATCCTAGAAACAAGTTTAAATGGAAGAGCACTTTGAAGAGGAGAATAGCTTCTACAATTGAGTTTAGGTAAATGCATTGAGTTTCTTCAATTGAAAAAGAATGATGACTGACATATCATGCTCATGTAAAAGATATTCTGAAGTTTACGACAGTGATAAGTTAAGCAGCTCCAACTATTCCTAGCATAAAATGAAAAGAAGAAGGAAATAAAAATCCCAAACTTCAAAGTACATCAGACCTCATATTTTAAGAATCCTTCAAGAACATCTAACAGCAAAGGACCACTATCTCCATTCCTGTTTAGGTCATATCCATTCTTTGAACTGAATTCTTTCAACTCTGATTTCCAAGAATCCTTTGGCTGCAATTAAAACATTTATAAAATTAAGTCCCTCTAAACATGAAACAACCAGCTGAATTAGAAGCAAAACATTAAGTTGATATATTTTTTCTGGAGAAAATAAAAATCACCAGATTGCACTCTGGCAAGTAAACTTTTAATGTGTGACTGAGAGAAGCCCAATCCATATATTCACATATGAGGGCAGTTAATAATCTTCCTGCACATAGAAGAAAATGAGAAAAGTATGTTACTATAGTGATATTCTAGTAAAATTTCATAATAAACTTCTATTCCAGTTACAAGTGATGTTCAGAATTTAAAGTTACATGGAACATTAAATAAGACCTGAGGGAGAATTATGGAGTTGTTTGGCACGATCATTGCAGCTCCCTAAAAGAGCAGGAGGTAAACTTTCTTCCTTTTCAATTGCCCTATCTTCCTCTTCAATAGCTTCAAAAACGCTTGCTCTAAGTTCAGCCTAGTACATGACAAGAAACACATCAGAATAAGTGACAAAATTTCATCATCTCCATTTCATGCATGAAAACCACAGAAAGAACGAAGAAGTAATCAATACTGAAGAAAGCACTCAAACATCTCTTAATCAGTTCTAACAAGCCAAATTAAAGGTCTTCAGCCAATGAATTATTGAAGAACTTCAAATTAAATCTAAATCTTTTCTCTGCTTCTGATTCATGTACCAGTAACAACTCATAGTCGAACACTACACGAAAGAACGAATAACAGCATTCGTGCTAATCTCTGATTACATACTACAAGAACAGATATCACCACATCCCAAACCACACGACTATAATGAAGCATCTTTACAATAAAAGGAAATGAAATAAGGAAACTGATAAGAAATAATTAAGACCACCTATATAAAAACTAAATACCCATTTCACATTAATATTCAAATTTAAAGTCGCAATGGCTCGTAATTAATACATATTTTTCAATATTCAAAAAAACAACGAGTAAAAAGCCCCAAAAGTAAACACATAGAACCAAAATTTAAAAATTCTCTGAAAATAAATACCTGATCTGCCACGCATTGAGGGCACATTACAGAGCAAAATTTCACACATTACGAATAAATTAGGTCAATTAACAATCAAATACATCTGAATCCAACCATTTAAAATTATAAGCCGAATTCTTTCAAAATTCTAGGGAAAAAAAAAAAAACTCGAAAATGGTTAAGAGATGTCATACTCGGATCTTAGCGAGGACACCTTTCTTTTCAAGGGTTCGAGTGACGAGGGTCTTGAGGTCCATCATTTCTCTGGTGTAATCATCCATGTTGATAATTAATCAGAGTAAAGATCCCTTCTCTTTCACAATAAGAAACAAAAGGAACCTCCTCCTAGGTTACAATCAATTTTAAAAAATAATAATAAATAAATAAAATCCCTAATAATAATTCCTTTGACCTAACTCATCAGTTTCTTCTACTCAAACTCGTATATGCCCCTGAAGAAGAAGAAGAAGAAGAAGAAAGCTTCTTAGGATTTTGTTACTGGAGTTCGTAGAATTTGAATTCGGTGAGTGAAGGGAAAGCTTGCAGAAGATAGTGAAGAAAGAAAGGCAAAAGGGAAAAGTGAAGAACTATGGATTGGTTTGGTTGGATGTGAAGACAAATTATATTGTCCGGTTAAATGTTTCTGTTTTCCCTTCAACCGGGCCCCGCTTTGCTATTTGGTATCATTTTATCCTTTTATTTGGAACTTTTACTTTACTATATATTATAATATCAAAAATAAATAATATTATTGAACTAAAGTATAGTTTTTTTTTTTTTAAAGAAAATTTTATGACCTCAAATTTTTAATTTATGAGTCGAACATATAATTTTAATTAAATTGAAATTCGCTCGTTGATTTGTAGGTATCTCATTGGGTGGAGTCAGAGAATTTAATATTTTTTCATACCTAAACCAGGATTTAAATTTGGATCATTGGTTAAGGGATGAGGAGCCCTACCGCTCCACCACATGTCTCTGGTTACAAGAATCTTTTTAAATTAATACATATTTGGTTCAAGTTGTACTTGCTAACTCTTAGGGAACTAGTTTGATTTAGATTGCGCTCACAAAATCTAACTCTCTAATTCATACTCAAAAAAAATTATTAATTACTCTTACATGAATGTCGAACTTGTGTAATATTAAAGATACGAAACCAATAACTTAAGTTAGAATCTAACTCAATAAATTCATTACTATAAATATTTTATTAGGTTAATTGTATTATTAATTATTAGATTTTTATTTAATGAGGTTTAAGTTGAGTGGAGTATTATCAACAAAAATATTCTCATCTATCACTAACTTTAATTAAAGTTTTATTTTGATTCTTTTGTGAGAACTTTAATTAAAGTATTTATGCATTTGTTTATTTTATGGTATCATTAAGCTTTTTTTTTCCTCTCTCCCTCCAAATTTAAAAAACCCTATACATTTTAATTTCCTAAAAAATCTTGATTTTATTCTCATTCTTCCACAATTTCAAGATTCTCTTCTTCTTCTTCTTCTACAATTTTCTCCTGCAACTCATTCCTCTCCTCCCATGGCTTCTCTTGATCCTCACTCCTTCACTAATTCCACACACCCACTAACAACCCACATCTCCCTCACTTTCTACTTTGATTTCCCTTCCTCCACCATTTTCAGTTCCACCCTCATCTCCATTTCCAAACCCCACACTGGTCCGTTTACTCTTGATACTCGCTCGCTTTCCATAACTTCCGTCGTCGATCCTTCTACAGGCGCTCCTCTACCTTACGCCTTCGACCCGCCTGTACCCGACTCCGTTTTGGGGCAAGCCCTAACGGTTACTCTCTCTAACCATTCCCAACTTCTCATCATCTCGAAAACTTCGCAGTCCAGTTCGGCTCTTCAATGGCTTTTGCCTCCCCAGACGTTTAATAAGTCATTCCCGTTTGTTTATACCCAGTGTCAGTCGATTCACGCTAGGTCCATTTTCCCCTGTCAAGATACCCCTGCTGCTCGAATTTGTTACGATGCTAAATTGAACGTGCCTCGCCAGTTGTCGGCGGTTATGTCTGCGAAACACGTGGATAGGCGTGCTCCGTTGCCGGGGACATCGGAGGCCAGAGGGGCTTGTGATGATTCATTGTGGTGCAGTGAAGATAGGATGGTGGAGGAGTTTGTGATGGAACAGCCTATTCCGCCGTATCTGTTTGCTTTTGCAGTGGGAGAGTTGGGTTTCCGGGAGGTTGGTCCCCGGACAAGGGTTTACTCCGAGGCTGCTCCGGCGACGGTTCTTGATTCTGCTGCTAGTGAGTTTGCCGGCACTGAGGAAATGATCAGAGTTGGGGAGAGGCTTTTTGGACCTTATGATTGGGAGAGATTTGATCTGTTGGTGTTGCCCCCTAGCTTTCCTTATGGTGGGATGGAGAATCCTCGGATGGTGTTCTTGACACCCACTGTTATCAAAGGTGATGCTAGTGGAGCTCAGGTGGTTGCTCATGAACTTGCTCATAGTTGGACTGGGAATTTGATTACAAACAAGAACAATGACCATTTCTGGTTGAATGAGGTATGCAAATACATATATATATATATATATATGAATATAATATATTTTCCTCGAGATTGTACATTTTCATTATTTCGGTTGTCCTAGATTACTTACTATCTTTGAGTATGGTTGCAATGTTTGTTGGTGTCCATGCCTGCACTATACCCTTAAATGAACTTCATTTATGTTTTTTTATGGCTATTGGGGCAATGATAATTGTTGCCATATCTGCAAAAAAAGTTCTGTTGAATCAATGCAACCATTTGGTTAACAAATTTGATATGTATTAACATTGTATAAACAAAAACAGTAAACAAAGGAAGAAACATAAGTTTTATCATGTGTTTGTAGGGTTTTACTACATATGCAGAAAGGCGTATAGTTGAAGCTGTACAGGGGGAAGACATAGCTGCATTGAACATTGGAATTGGTTGGAAAGGACTAGTAGAGGATGTTGAAAGATTTAAGGATAACATGGAGTTCACAAAGCTGAAAACTAATCTGGAAGGTGTGGATCCAGATGATGTTTATTCTCAAATTCCATATGAGAAAGGTTTCCAGTTTCTGTGGAGGATTGAGAGACAGGTCAGTATCTATTGATAGCTTCTAAATGGTAATTTCTAAGTTCTATGATGTCAAAGATGGAAATAATTTATCTTGATGGGGTTTGGGTCCAAGCTGAGTTGCTTTCAATTTCTCTCATTTTTCAGATTGGAAGGTCTGCATTTGATGAATTCCTGAAAAAATATATTGCAACCTTCAAGTTTCAATCTATTGACACCGACACGTTTCTTGAATTTTTGAAAGCTAATGTTCCTGGAATAGAGAACCAGATTGACTTAAAACTGTGGACTGAAGGTACTGGCATTCCTCCAGATGCAATGGAGCCAGTTTCCAGGATTTATACAAACATTGTCTCACTGGCTAACGAGTTTAAACAAGGTAGGATGCCAAGAGAGGATGAGGTTTCTGACTGGAAAGGACAAGACTGGGAACTTTACTTGGAGAACCTCCCCAAATTTGTTGAACCTTCACAGGTATATGGTTCATAATGACTTATTTTATCTATATTTTCGGTAATATGACTAATCCAAGAAGAACCCACGAGGTAGACCCCAAGATTACAACACACAGTCATCTCTAAGGTAAGTTAAATTCAGAACCTCCACCTTAGTAAGGGAGTCAAACCAATTGGGCTACCCCTTTGTTCTCACTACCATCTTATCTTTCATTATGCTTGTTCCTGGAACATTCTTTTTCCACCCTATACTCCTATACTACAGGAATGAATGAATGAATTTTGGGCTTTGATGTGAGTGCTCTTACCATGGCACTGTCAATATTTTCTGGCATTTTGTTGTTTAAATGTTTGCTAGTAGATTAAATGGGGTGGAAGAGGATGAATGTTAACTAGAAATGATATGGATATGATGCAGGTGTTAGCTTTGGATGCACGTTACAGGCTTTCAGAATCAAGAAATTATGAGGTGAAAGTGGCTTTTCTTCAGCTGGCCGTATGTTCCAAATGCAAAGACTACTATGGGGAAGTGGAGAAGACATTGAAAGAAGTTGGGAGGATGAAGTATCTCCGTCCACTTTACACAGCACTGGTTCAAGGTACTGGCAATGAAGAAGAGAAAGTTTTTGCTAAGAGGGTATTCTTAGAAGCTCGTGAATGTTATCACCCTATAGCTCAGGGTGTTGTTGAAGCCATCCTTGCCAAACATGTATAAGATACATATACACACACATTATGTGTGTGTTTTCTAGGGGTGAAAGGCACTAATCTAATTTGTCTATGTTTTTGCATATAAAGCTTGACATTGTGAATCTCATTTCTGGCTATTGCTGTTTAAACATGGGTACTTTTACTACTAGTTAGTTTATTGTTTTACTACTAAAACACTGGTTTCATTCTCTCCTCTCATATCTCAATCGTGTTGTCTAAACTAAATTTCTGCACTACCTGAATTTCTTACATAAATGAAGTCTGATGTCACAGACAAACACACATAACTAGACATACATATACATATATATATATATATATATATATATATATATATACACACACGTGTGTATAAAGATATACAATGTAATAACCAAACTTGAACTTTGCAAGTTTGATCAAATGCTCTCTAAATATAAATATAAATATACTCTTTACTGCTACAAAATTGGATATCACCAATTTGAAAATCAGTAGTGCTTCACATTTCAGGATTTGAAAGGAACAAAATAAAATGTAACCAATTATACAACAGCAAAAAGGAATCTACAAACTCTCTAACTTGCATATTGCCAAAAAAAAAAAGAAAAAGAAAAATGGAGTCAAATGAACAAACACTTACAATGCATTGTTTCAATACAACAGGTAAGAATGGGAACTATTGCCCTGAACTAGCCTCCTCTTCCTCCAGCTTCTTGACATATGCTTTAAGCACCATAACTAAGTTCCTAGCAGGAGCTTGTAGGGTTCCAACAACAGCTGATCCAGGGCCCTTAAGTGATCCTAGAAGCTTCGCATAAACCTCAGCCCTCGATGGCAAGGTCTCCAATGCCTTAAACTCTTGAGGCCCGTAAAATTTCCCTTCGAAAACAGCTCCAGAGAAATCATTATCCTCCATTTTTTTCTCCTTCTGGAACTCTCTAAAAGGCTTCAATGCCGCTGGAATTTCCTCACTGTGAACAAATAGCCAAGCATTCATACCTTTCATACACGGTTTCAAGGCTTCCCACTGAGTCCCTTCAATAGCTTTATAAACGAGAGTATTTTTCGCAACAACAAGCTTTGAGGTTTCTGGAAACTGTCGCCTCAGTTCCTGGAATTGCTTAACGGTGAAGCCCTTGTAGCTAATGCCAGCCAATAGATAGCAATCATGAAGCTGTTGCTTAACAGTTTCAACTGTTTCTTCTTTCTTAGTTCTGCTAATGGCTGCACGGATTGTTAGATTTCCGGACCTGGGAACGCCACGGCGGTGGATGGAGGTGGCGGTGAAAGGGTTGTCGAAGTGGGATTTGAGAGAAAGAGAGTTGGAATTGGAGAACAAGGATGGAGGTGGGAGTTTCGATGTGGGTAAAGTGAACAGATTGGCCTCCATTGCAGAACAAAGATTGAAGGGATCAAAGAGGATTTTGGGAGTGGAATGGAATGATGGCTATTTTGCTGCTGTTCTTCAGTGATGATACCTTATCTTCTGAACATTGTTGGGTTGGGAAGAAATGGAGGGTAGTTTGGGTATTCTATTTTGTTTTTAAAAGCAAATTAAGGTATAGCGTTTTCTTCGTTTATTCCACTTTTCTAGACAGAAAGCGTTTAGCCTTCATACAGAAGTCGTTGAGTGGTTTTTTTTTTTTTTTTTATTTTTGAGTGGGGGTAAAATAGTTCCCTTACCACAATATATATATTCCACGATAGCAGGATAATTTTTAACTAATATATATATACATATAAATCAACACTCGAATTTGGTGTAACAAGTGTAAGGATAACTTTCTCAGGAAACTTTCTTTTTTTATTTCAAATTAATTGATAAACTTTACCCGGTGTAACAGTGTAAGGAGAACTTTCTCAGCCAAAATTTAATACGATTTAATTTCAAATTAATTAATAAACTTTACCAATAGATAAACAAGTGTAGAGAAAACTCATCCAAGAGTCAAATGCGGCTTAATTCCAGATTACTTAATAAAAGGGGAATGTCAAGATTTTACAATTAATAAAAAAAGTTGTTCTCGAGATTTTGGTCTACTCAACAATGAATCCAAATCTTTGTACACCTCAAGAAAATAATAAATTACATCATGATTTGCAGACATAGTTCAATAAGGTAAGGAGGGATAATAAGCAGGAGCAAGGGAAATCAGGAAAAACACTGCATCTGCATGCATCCAAATCTTATTCATTACATTCACAACTACAGTCAAACATTAGATTACACAAACCATTTAGTACAACTGTTCACCATAAAATTTCATATATTGAAGTGAAAACACTGGCAAAAGAATGATCCAAGAACCCCATTAAAAGGCATTTTGCAATATATACAACCACCTAGTACAACCACAGTCCAAATAAAATACAGGTCCCTCTGATTATCAACATCATCTAACCAAGCTCTGAGGAGACATGGACAGACGTATATGCAGGAGACAGCTGTCAAGGCTTAAACTTAGAAAGAGAAGTAATTTCTTCATACATTGGCAAATACAGGATACGCACCAACCATTGATTGCACCATATCAAATCTGTGAAATCATTGGAGAAGGTAAATATCGACCTTCAGTAGTTCATCAAGTAAAGACTAGAATGCAAACATTGATGAAATCAACTGATAACTGCAGTTACTACCTAAAACTTCATATCTTAGATTGGAACTCCTGGAATCCCAATGTGCTGATATGATGAAATACCATGTTAAAAATAATTAAAGATGATTAATAGCATTCTGCACTAATGTCATTATTCACTGAACTCTCTTTCTGAATTCTGACACAGACCATCACAATCCTATAGAATAAGTTGTTTTTTTTTTTTTTTTTTTTTGATAAGTAATCCTATAGAATAAGTTAAAACAAGCTATGACAGTTTAATTAATGTGTCAAAAAGCAAAGGAGATAAAGCATAGGGTATCCAACCAGCACAACTACTGAATCGAGCAAAGCTAGACAATATGCCCTTATTTCTTCAAATATTGAGTTTTACACAGATGATGCTAAAATCAGATTTGTATCTTCCAAAGTAGAAGTTCTACTCAAATGATGTGGAGCATTGTCACCAGTGACAATCAACTCCAAGTCATCTCTGCCTGCTCCGTCAAATGTGATATTCCAGAATTCAAATAGTCAAAATAAAATTCTAAGCAGTTTACTAAAATGTAAAGCTTGGAAATAAGAACTTAAATATCAATTACCAGTATCCACTTAATTTAAAAAGCTCTCGGAGGATGCACAATTGGTGAACCTGCCCTGTTGTATAACTCACCTAAATCAAATACTAATCCAAATGAACTTATGTCAGTAAATATTTTGACAAAACCATAAATCAATACCTTCAAAGAAACATAACACAATAACAATGCGAACTCCTCCTTGTCTTTCTGACTTTCCAAATTTGAGGTGCTGTACATAGCTAAACTCACTCATCTAAAATCTGGATTTAACCAATACTTGGGAGTGCTAAACAAATTTTCTACCCATAGTATGCTGGCAATATAATGCAAGACATAAATGTATGGGCTAAAATATAGATGGCAGGGAATTCAGAAGAAAGAGGTTAAGATTCAAGGGAATTTGATTTTCTTTGGTGGTTCTACTTCCCCAGCCAACCTAGCGTGACTTTTCGACAACACTCTGCTTTTATGCTAAAAGGACTTCAATACAAAATAGATATAACTGGTATGTTGAAAACTCAGTTCTAAATAGACAGAGCATACTAAGAGAAAGTAGAAAGCTACTGACTTGACCCTAAAATATAATTCATGACCATATAAATACATAAAACAGGACTAGTTTCACAAATAGGATATATTGTACATGTACAAAATTATTACAGTATAGTTGGAAAGTGTGCCTATCTTTCACAGAAACATGGTTGGTAACATTCAAACTAACAGAGCAGAGGATACAGAGTTGGCATATCAGCTAGTAGTCCTTGACAAGGGTAGGAGGCCTACTTGTTGCCAAATCCTGAACTCTAGCCGCTTTTTCTTCTCAAATGGTGCATAATAAGAGGTACTCCTTCAAATAGATGTAACAAATAATTCTCTAAATCCTCTGAAGAGTATTTAATGTATTTCCCTGCATTCCTTCCACTCTCTAGATGACTTCCAAATCTTCCCATAAAAGATCTGTACGCTGGAATAAGTTTTTCTGAGATTGAAATCCTAAGCTCATCACGCAGTTGCTCATCTGGCACCTTCCAACCCGTTTGGATTCTATAAATGTCTTCAAAACAAGCGTTGAAATTCTTAAACCTGTCCTTCAAAACCACCTTTGAGGCATTACTTGAGCTCCCGCCTATTCCTTCATCCTTCAAACAAGACAGCACCTTACTCCATGAAGCTCTAAGATAACTAGTAGCATACTGTCTAATTTGACCCCGCCGCCTACGTATCCAATTATCACCCAAGAGGTTCCGAAGATCAGAACCTTTTACCTTTTGCACAATGTAAAGTATATTATTCATCAAAAATACATATTGCAACCCACCATCCTCGTACATTCTCGACTTCTCCTCAATATTTGATTCTAGAAACTTCAATAATGACTGCATGCGCACTGCTATGGGACTCTTGCTCTCTAATTCTGTATTATCCCTATCATTTATCTGCAAGCTCTCAGTTTCTGGTACTTCCCCCATATCTTCCAATAGCAAGTTAAGTGTATCACTGTAATCCACAAGCAATTTCACATAGTTCATCACATAACGAGTCAAGGGATGAATTTCACCATTTTGTACAGGCCTCCTTGATGTCTCACCCTGAACAGCATTCTCAAACTCCACAAAAGTCCCAATTGCGGCGTTGCCTAACCCATCCAAAACTCCTTTGGCCTCACTGCATACCATTTCACCTGCTTCTTCATCATTGAAGAGCTCTTGCAAGTCAGGTAAAACACTTGATAAAGCATCATACATGTCAAGGATCCTAAACAATTTCTCAGAGGACCTTCTGCCAATGGCAACAGCCTCCCCAAAATTCAAAAGCTGCATGACGCACCCTTTAGCTGTCTCCGTAAAGCAGACTTCTTTAATCAAATCCGACCCTGCAAATATCTCATCGCAGAGTCTCTTCTCAGCAGTTAAGAGAATTCTGACCACAATTTTCACGGCATGAATCCATTTCTTCATTTTCTCATTCAAAGACTTCCACTCAATCCTCTGAACTTCCTCAATGCTCACCTTCTCAACCCCAAGTATAGACATACACTCGTCAAGCACATCACGGCGGACACTTGAGTACACCTGGCAACCTTCTTTCTCATATCCACTACGGATCATTCTGTCGGCAATTTCTTTAAGCTCTATAATGGCATTTGGATGGATCAAATCAAGGGCCAAGTCATCACCACCAAGACTGGGTCCACGCATGTGGCGGTTGTACCGTCCACTGCTTACATCATCATGATCAGCAAAGCTGCTATTGGGGACTGCAGCAGTGGCAGAGTCAAAATCAGGGATTTCGCTTATACCCTCAGCAGAATTAGAACTCGAGAGGGACGACAGTCGGATCATTGACCCGTGAAGCCGGTCAGGGTCAAGAGGAGTAGTGTTGCGAATTAGGATATGACGAAATTCATCCTCCAGCCTAGTCATCGCCAACTGAAGCGCATTCTCCGCTCTGTCCATAAACCCACCTTCCACCATCCCACCATCACCCGACGGCGGCTCAAACGACAAGTCATCAGTCAACTGAATAATCTCATCAACAGCAGCGAGATAATCCTCGTTAGAAAACTCAGCATCAGCATCAGCACCACCATTAGAATCCCACCTCAAAATCATTTCCTCAGCAGCCTCAAATCGGGGATCAACGACATACCTAGACGACAACGAATCAGCATCATCGTCACCATCACCACCATCACCACCATCATCACCACCGCACACAACGGACGGCGACGAAGACATCCCACCGGATGAAACAGGACCTCCGCCGCCGGCAGCGGCCACACTAGCTGACGATGACGTCAGCATAAGGTCAGAGAAATTGGACAATCGAGTATCGATTGTGGAGAATAGAAGTATCATATCATCTGTGTTAACGTTTTTGGAAGAATTCAGAGATTTCACGATCTGTTGAGCTGCCGCTAAGACTTTCTGCTGTCCATCCACAGTACCCGCCATTCAAACCCTTCTTCTTCCTCTTCCTCTTCCTCTCTCCTCCTCTTCCCCCCTTTCTCTCTCTATATATACGGAGAAATACTGATTGGGGTTTATTATGTACAGTGCAAAATAGTTATGGAAAAATTAAAAAAAAAAAAAATTGAAAATGAAAAAGGAAATGAGGGACGAAATTAGGGTTTAGAAAGACGGAGAAAATTGGGGTTATTGAGTAAAGGGGGAAATTGAAAGGGTGTGAAGTCAAGTCGAGAGGGGTTTGAAAAGATTGGGAAACGCTTTGTTTGATAATGATGAGGTATTGTGTCCGTTTCTGACTGACTACTGTTTTTTTTTTTTCCATTTTTTTAGTTAGGCAATTTGAAGACGTTATCAAAGGGTGGAATTTGTAGCGTTTATGCTGAAAGCGTTGCGTCGTGTGCGTTTTCTTGGTTACAGTTGGACTCGCAACTCAATAAAAAAAATATTTTTTTAAAATTTAATTTTTTTTTTTTTTTAAACTTGTAATTTTACTTAATGTTATTTTTTATCAATTTTTTAAAAAAAATTTAATAATTTATGTAGTTTGTTGAATAAAATAAATTTTACATTAAATATATTTATATATATTTTTACTCTTACACAGTAATATTTGACAAATTACTCTTTAAGTGTTGTCTTTTATTGCACCAAAAGAGATATTTTAAATTAATTATGAGTATTTAAGTTCATTCTTATATATCATTACACATTAATTTATCTTTTCGATATGAGACGAGATATTACAAATCATAAAATAATTAACTCACTTTATACGAAAATTTAAAAACAATAGAAATTTTAACACTAAACTTGTCAAATCAAATTTACTAATTACTTATTTTTTAAATACTAACAACTAATAAAAATAAAATATATGTTAATTTAATTAATTTCAAAATTAATTATTTATTAAAAAATGTCTACCTTGTATATATATATATACATACATTTATAGCTAGATATATAGAAATTAAAACGTATATTTTACAGACCTTAATTAATTCATTCTACAGCAGTTTTTTTCAAATTCATGAACAAGTTTCACACAGAAATGCATTCAAAAAGGGGGAAACTATTTTTTTTTTCAAAAAAAAAAAAAAAAAAAAAAAAACTCCTAAGAGTTAAGAGAATCAAATATTATCAGTGGCCATGATCTGAGCTATAGGGCGTAGAAGAAGGGGCGGTTGACGGCGGATTCCGATCAATACTGCTACCAATTATAACTTTCTTCACCGCTCCGTACATCCTTGATTTGATCTGACCTCTCTCCGGTGGAAGTCTGATCAGCCGTGTTTCCGTCATCTTACCGTAGTAATGTTCAGTCTCCATGTTTAATTTAATTTGTATACATACATATATATATATATATATATATATAATGCAGTACAAATTACAAAAAAAATAAAAATTAAAAACTTCGTATCGGAGAACTGGATGGGGAGAGCAGGATAACTCCTGTGTAAAGACGAGTTATAGATATATATATAAGGAAAGGTAACTTGGTAGGGATGGTAAAGCTGATACAAGATCAGGTGCTATTTATAGAGCTTTCTTTAAATAATTTAAAATAAAATTTTAATATTCAAAATTCTCTCAAAAAATTGGCTGTTTGGCCCACCTATATGGTCCACTTTAGAGTCATGAATTTAAAACACATCATTAAAATTAAAATAAAAGATTATGTCTTACTTAATAATCGTTTAATAATCTTTTAAACGAGTAATGTGAAACTATATGTATATATAAACTATGTTATGAATGTGTCTCATATTATGGGAGGGTATCAAGCCAATTTATGTCCAGACTAACCCACGTTTCAATCGGGTTGGTTTGTTTGACTTACTTATATTGTCCACTTTGGAACCTATGAGTTTAAAACACATCATTAAAATAAAGGAATTAGACCTTACTTAATAATTGTTCAATAATCTTTTAAACGAGTAATGTCGGACTATATGTATATATAGGTTATGTTATGAATGAGTTCCAAATTATGAAATGATACTTTTAAATCAATATACATTTAGACTAATGTCCATTTAAATCAGATGGATATATGATTTAAAGTTCAAACTCTCGAATATTTCTTTAATAATAACTGTTGTTGGGTCAAAAGGATTCAAACAGTGTGAAAATGACTGAATTTTGAATCTGGTTACAAATGAAACAGTAAAAATATTCTCTCAGAATTTAATTTTATCATCAACTTCTGGAATATTGAAACATTTCAACTTTCACCTGTGAAGTTTTCTATTCAAGAATCATTTCAAACATTTTTATTGACCAAAATAAAAAAAAAAAAGACTTCTTTTTTTTTGCCATTCCTTACACGAATTTATAATATTATAACCTATGTGACCCTCCTTCTCCCATTATTCTTACTCCAATCTCGGAAACCGATTACTTGTCAAAAGTAAAGCCATGTGAGGATTGCTCCTCATAAATTCCTTCGATACTTAAGTTAGAAATTGTAGGTAAAAATAGAAAGAGTTAGAGTTTCAAAGATAGAATTTCATTATCTTGTCTTGAATACGTAAATTATTATAATGTTATAATGTACGAATATGACACTTTATATATTTTTTAAAAGAAAGTGGTAATTAAGAAATAAGAAATTCAAATATTAATATATGATAAAGATCTCTAAAAGATCTTCGAATATCTCCTATGGATTTTGTGATAATAGAAAATAAAATAAATGATTTGCAGTGTATCTATAGTAAAATACGGTATACCTACCAATAACAAGAAACGATAACAAATGTTTTTTAATTTTTCTTGTTTTGAGTAAAATCTCGTATCTGGACTCTTATGTAATACTCACATACTTGTAATCTCGTGTTACAATTACAATAACTAAGAAAATCGGAAGAAAATAAGGAAGGAATAAAGTTTCTTTGCCTCAAGTCTTCTTTTACATTTTTTTTTTTTTTTTTTTTTTGTATGTATATATTCTATGAGAATAAAGTTTATTTGTCTGTCTTTAACTTTAGGTTAGTAAAACTTCACGAGATAAACCTGATTATAAAATATATATATATATATAATATGAAAGAGTAAATATTACTCTTAATTGCTAATAAAATGATATATATATATATATATATATAAAAAAAAAAAGAGAGAATAATATGGCAAATATATATATATATATAATTTGGTAGTTTGAGAGAGTTGGTAAGAGAACTCCTAATGTTTCCTTCAGGGCAGATGATCGAGGCTAACCTTCGAGTAAGAGTTGAACCCTGCGAGCGCTCGGTAGGCCGAGTCCGGATTAGTTTCACCGAAAAGGTGGGAACACCGAACACCCCAAATGGGTAAAAAAAAAAAAAAAAAAAAAAAAAATCAAATAGATATGATATATTATATTTTGTAATCGTCATAATCAACAAATATCTCTTGTATATGTAATCATCATATGTAAATATTCATATTCTTACATGGTTGTGCACTAAATTTATAGATAATATAATAAATTACAATTAAAGTATATTAATTTTTTTTGTGTAAGTTGTAACTTTATATTCCATCAATAATTTTTTACCATTTTTTTGATATGTTATTATTTCAAGATTAGATATATATATATATATATATAAATTAAATATATGATGAACAATGGTGGAACCAAATGGATGAGGTATAATTCTTAATCATCCTCTTTAAAAATTGATAATGGGTAGATCACCTATAAATATCAAATTGATTAATAACGGATGACAATCAATTAAATATGATCAAATTTCTAAAAGAATATATTTGTTGGCACCATCTTTTAAGTTTATATATATATATCTATTATATATATGATTGCAAAAATTCTGATGGCACAATATCGTAATTTTGTTATCTTTGTAAGGGCAAAATTGTCATCTTTCTTCCTTGCGCTGAGATTAGTAGTATTCTTCTTCCTCTCCTTCTCTCCGTTCGGCTTGGACTTATCCGAATTTGAGGTTCGCTCTTTCTACAATCTCCAAACCTTCCTCAGCACCCCCGAATTTCCGGATCAGGTATTGTTCTTTTCTTAGATGATTAGATCCCCTTGATTTCTTAGATCGCTTCGATTGCTTTCGTTTCTGCAAAGATCTGGTTCTTTTCTTTTAAGAAAAAGGGGGAAAAAAAATTAGGGTGTATTTTTTGATTTAGGTGTTTTTAGACTTCATATGCATATAGTTTTTTTTTTTTTTTGTTTATTGTTAATTCTGTGTGTTTGAATCATCTGTTTATTGGCTTGATGTTTAAAATCTGAAATCTTGTTTTAAGCTTCGGAATCATCTGATTGTGATGTTATGGGGATAATCTTGTTTTCTCGGCTTTTTTCCTTTTCCTTAAAGTCGGAATGATTTGTTTGTTGTTCATGTTTTTGTAGTGACAATGTCTGCCTTCGGTGCTGCTTCAGCTGCCAATACGAATCCCAACAGGTCTGCCGAGGTAAATTTTTGTTTCCTCTTATTGTAAGTCTGGTAATTTTTGGTAATTATTTTGCATTTTAGAGAATTATTTTTTTTTAAATCCATCTATATAAGTGTGGAGGAGCTGTTTGTAAACTAATTTAGTAATTGTTGAGCTCAAAACGGTAAAACGTATGCTAATTTTTGTGTGACATTTGTTTTGTATGCTAAAAAGGTGGTGCAACCTCCCAGTGATTCCATTTCAATCCTTTGTTTCAGTCCCAAGGCTAATTTTCTTGTAGCTACTTCGTGGGATAATCAGGTATTTTGATTTCTCTGGTATTATCCCTGGCTTAATGCTTAGCAATCAATGTGCCTACAAATTTTGTTTCATGTATGTAATTTTAGTATTCTATTTTGCATCAGATAAAATGCTATACTTCTGATTTTTTAAATGTTTTTTATCTCTTGATGTGTCTCATGGTTCAAATATGGTAAAGCAAAGGACATGTTTTGTAAATTATAACACGAGTACCTGAGTTTGAGAGTTGATTAGGTGAAATGTTTCAAAATTGATCTGGCAATGGTCCTTCCATTGAGGCTTTTTATTTTTAAATTTTTAAATTTTATTTTTTTTTTTCATGGAAATTACCAAGGAAGTGTGTTGTTTGTTTGAACAGTTCAATAATTTTATTTTGTCTCGGGTGGGATGTAGTTAAATTCTCTTTTTTTTTTTTTCCTTTTCCCAACTCATTAAGGATTTGTTAGATGGGCTTTACAGTTGATTACTAATTATTTATTTTACTACTAAAAGAAATGAAGAAGGGAAACAATAAGCAACTTCTTTGTCAATCTGATACTCAGAAACTTAAACCCCTAGATTTGGCGTTCTGTGTGACATGCAAGTATATTTTTTTTTTTTCTGTATGTAGCACCTATATAAGATTACCCATGATTATTATTATTTTTAATTTATATCTGGATGGACGTAATTGTTTCTTGACTTTTCCTTCTTGCCAGGTCTGAGCTTTTCAGTTTCAAATGCAGGATTTGAGTATGTACTCTTCAGTTCACCAGAAAAGTTTCATGTCTGATTTTGATCTCTCTACTCCAACTACTTTTGGTATGCTTTCCTTGACCATAAATTATGGATCTCGAGATGTCTCAGATTCTGTTTTTGGTTGTTAGATACATGCATGAGAAGACAATTAATGTGTTATGTGGTATAAACAATTATGCTGAAAGTGGGGAGCATTAAGAATCACGTTCTTTGTTGTTGGTGAACAGAACTGTATGTTTTTGGTTGCTCCCATTGGCTTGTGTAAATTTTTGTGCGTTCATCTGTTTTTTTTTTTCCTTTCTTCTCTGCAGACCCTTTTGCTGATGCAAATGCTGATAACACTGGTGCTGGGTCAAAGGAATATGTGCACATCCGCACACAACAACGTAATGGTAGAAAGAGCCTGACAACTGTGCAGGGGTTGAAGAAAGAGACCATGAAGTAAGAAGCATTTATATAGATTAAGCATTTCTTTTAATATTTTCTTTGTTCTAACATTTCTAGGATCATCATCACGCAAGTCCTCAGCTAGAATGCGTTCTAAACAGATACACAAAGGTATTATTAGTTCATAATAATACATTAAATGGTCATATCTAGGAATCTCTACTAACTATGATATTATTCATTGCTATAGATCAACCAATGATTTGTAATGCCTGTTATGATATATTAGAAGAAATAATGGAAGGTACTTCAGGTTTATTATTTGTTCGATTTCAAGTTCCCCCGGATGAACCAAGGCCTTTTTACCATTGTAATAATAATACATTAGATTTTTAAAAGTCTACCAATATAATTGCAATTTTAGTATAGCAAATAAAATTTTAACATATTATAAATTCTTATTTAATAAAAATAGGTGTTAATCCAAGGAAAAATAGGAGAAATCTTAATGTTATTTGATGCAAATCAATTCCAAAGTAAACTTGAAAAAGTAATATAACGTTTTAACAAAATAATTATTTTAATTTTAAATTTTTTTTGTTACTATTAACAATAATAAATTTAATGTACATGATTAAATTGATATGTTTGACTTAAAGCAATCTATTGAAAAAAAATTTGTATATGTATTTGTAAAGAAATCAAACCAAGATTTCAATTACAAATATTAAAAGAAGTATAATGTTATAACAATGCGAATTGTGGATCAGCTTGAAGAGGAGGTGATGTGTGAAAAAACAAAATCAAAAAACAAAAAAAAAGATATGATGAATATTATAATGTGAATCGTCATAACAACAATATCTCTTGTATATGTAATCATTTTTTGTAATTTCATTTCTTTCTGTTGTGCACTAAATTTATTTAATATATATTATTATTTATATTATTATTTTTTTTTTGTACTTGTAAGTTTGGGTTCCATCAATAAATTTACATCTCTGAATGTTATTCATGTTTTGATATAAATCTTTATATTATATAAAAAAAATGTTATGTTTAAAAAATAAAAAAATTGAGGTTCATAAATCTTAAACATCTTAAATTAAAATAGGTAATCCCTATGCATCTCCAACTGGGTAATACCGGATGTACAATCAATTAAATATATCAAATTTCTAAAAGAATATATTTGTTGGCACCATCTTTTAAGTTTATACTATATATATATATATTTCTAAAATGTATAAAGAATGATATGATTCTTCAAGAAAGGGAAAGCCATATAACCACTTTTGGTTGAACAAAGTCATAATAATTGTGGGATATTTTCAAGTTATTAAAGTACGATGGCATATATTATTTCACTTTTCCTCTTTTATATTCCACAATTATTCATTTTTTCTTCAAATTAATATGAGTACTCTTCTTTTAACTAAGAAACTATTTATTTATTTTATTTTTTCTTATAAATAGAGAACTAAATTTAATATTAAAGTCAAAAGTTAAATTTATTTAACTTATGAATTAGTACTTTAAAATTTCGATGTGGGACTTATAAATACCCTTTAAAAAATATTTCGCAATTTACCTTAATAATAATTATTATATAATAAGTGTCATTATTACAATGATATTTAGATCGTGTTTTTTAAATTATTCTAAATCACAAATACAATAATACTTATATATCAATTCTTGGCCCTCAGAAAAAAAGAAAAAGAAAACCTTTTTTACATAAATCACTCACACAGACATATATATATATATATATATATATATATACAAACATCTGAATTAAACAAGTATAGAAGAGGTGGCGCCGGAATTATATGCAGAACTTTGATTGGCAGCAGCTTCCATATAATTTCTCTGTCCTACAGATCTTTTGATCATCACAACTTTCTTCACTGCTCCATACATCTTTGCTTTGATCTGACCTCTCTCCGGCGGAAGCCTTCTCAGGTGGGTATCCGGCATCTCGTATTCAGTCTCCAGTTTATATTAAAACCCTAGCTATAGTCTACCGGTAAAAAGAAGAAAAAAGACTATCTATAGACAGTTCACTCTCACTACTCTGGAGTAGGTTGAAGAAGATAGAAGTAATTATGTGGGAAGCTATATATATATATATATATATATATATATATATAGTAGTAGCAAGCAATTTTTATTTATTTATTTATTATAGAGGTTCCGTTTGTTATCGTGTTTTAGTCGATTTTGAATTTTTTTAAAAAAAATTAAATTGAATTCAAGTCAAGGTATGTGAAAATAAACAGTATATTGATATTCTGGATCCAACTTCAATATATATATATATATATATATATATATATTATATATGCGTACATGCATGCATGGGAATATTTCAATTTCCAGCTGTGAAGTTCTATTAGGTTAGGTCTAACAATTTCAAACTTTAATAATATATATATATATATATATATTATATGGTTGTATTAAATATTCACACTCGAGATAGAAAAAAAAAATGTAAATGGTAAGTGACTTGTGAATGTTACATTAGATCACGAGTTCAATACTCGCAATGAGCTTCATATAATAGTGAAATTTAAATCCCGTGAGCTCAATCTCGAACTTGAATTAATTAAAACAGAAACATAAAATACCGAATGATCAAATTTAGAAAAAATAGAAAAAAAGAAAAAAGAAAACAAGAAGTGTGTAATAGGGTTGTAGCTTCTAGTCTAATAAGATTCTAGGATAGAGATTGATCCATGGACTTAATTGCAAGATTCGAAAAGAATAAAGGTCCTTTCCCATAACTGTATATTTTTTTTTTTCTTTTTTATATATATATATATATATTCTATAAGAATAAGATTTTTTTTTTTTTTTAAAGTGATGGTGTCCTGGATTTTTTACCCGACTAATCAAACATTGTGATCTAACAAGCACTATATGGCTGGACCCGAGTGTTGAACCCCCGAAGAGGCGGTTGGGGGAGCGGCCTCTTGCCACTCGGCCACACAACCTCAGAGTATAAGAATAAGATTTTTTTGCCTTTAAATTAATACATCATGTGATAAATATGATTATTGGAGAAAAAGAAGAAGAAGTAACTATTCACCTTAAACAAGTTTTATTAATCATTACAATTGCTAGAAGCTTCCATTGAAAATATTTTAAGAAAGGCATACATGTTAGTTGAAATGAAAAGAGTTTGGTTCTCGAGATTGAACCTTGTCTGTAAAGAGACAAGTTTAAAGAGAGCTTCCTCTAATAAAAGTTTGACGTGACTCGACTCTAATTTAGTTGGACAAAAAATGACTTCCAACACAAATAGTTATATATATATTAAAAAAGTTAATTTCATTAATTTTTTGATTCCTCAATCTCCATATTATCATTAATATCCTTTATCTTTAATTTTTTGTTTGAGTAATTATTTATATTTGATTAATGTTCATTTATTTATTAAATAAACTAAATTTAAACATGAATACGGTTACCAAATGTTATTTAATGATCGCAAATAAATTATAAAATTTATTCTATATATAATGTTCGACATAAATTCCCACTATGAGATTTCTGGACGATTTATTAAGTGTTGGTTGAAACGCACCTAAAGTGTTTCAAAACGGATACTTTTTATAAAGCACAATACTCGTGATTTTTTATAACGTAATTTTAGATTTAAAATTAATTAAAAGGACTTTATTGATTAAGAATAAAGATAAAGAGGGTAATTTGTCAAAGTATTAAAGTTATAGTACCAAATTGACAAATTATCTATAGTTTAAATTAAAGAAGAGCACATTTTTACCCTCGCGCCAAAAAACGCCGGTTGTCGTCTGAGGAACGTCGTTGGTGGTGGGAAAAAATCCGTTTATTCATGACAAAATTCGTTCGATTCCGATCCTTTTCCAATTCAATCATCGGAAGTTTCGGCTTCTCTACGGTTCGCGTCGTCTCGACTTCAGCGGCCACTACCGCCGCCTGCAGACGCCGTTCTAGCGGTGAAGAATCTTCATCAGAGGAGGACGTCACAGATTTCGGAAGTACGGTATTTAATGGCGTAATTCAAGACAAAGACCTTCTTAGAAAATCACCCAATGGCGGTCTTTACGTTCTGGATCTCATTGATAATGGTGCAATGGATCCAGATGCTAGACTCTACAATACGCTTATTCGACGTTGCACAGAGCTTGGGAAGCTTAAAGAAGGTCGTATCGTGCATGCGCATTTTCTCAATTCTATTTACCGTAACTACATAACTACGCATAACTCGCTTATTAATATGTATGCAAAATGTGGGTTGCCTGATGAGGCCCGGAAGGTGTTTGATGAAATGCCCCAGAGAGATATGGTTTCTTGGACTGCTGTAATTACTGGATTTTCTCAAAATGATAGAGCTGAGAAGGCGTTTAGTTTGTTTCTTGAGATGTTGAAATATGGGTTTGTGCCGAACCAGTTTACATTAGGGAGTGTGTTGAAGGCCGGCGGTGCTATTGGAGAGAGTGAGGGGAGGCAAATTCACGGGGTTTGTGTTAAGACTGGCTACTGCGACAATGTATATGTTGGAAGTGCACTTATTGATATGTATGCAAGGTGTGGCAGAATGGAGGAGGCTAAAGTGGTGTTTGACGATTTGGATATAAAAAGTGAGGTTCCTTGGAATGCTTTGATCTCTGGACATGCTAGACAAGGTGATGCTGAAAATGCGGTGAAATTGTTTTCAGAAATGCAAAGAAGAGGATTTGAACCCACTCATTTCACATATTCTAGTGTTTTTGCAGCTTGTGCCGATACTGGAGCTTTGGAGCAGGGGAAATGGGTTCACGGGCATTTGATAAAATCAGGGTTAAAGCTTATTGCTTTTGTTGGGAACACTGTTCTTGATATGTATGGTAAAGCAGGTAGCATGGAGGATGCAAGGAAGATTTTTTATCGTCTTGTGAAGCGTGACATTGTTTCTTGGAACTCAATGCTCACCTCTTGTGCACAACATGGGCTTGGAAAGGAAACTTTGGAGCGATTTGAGGAAATGTGCAGTAGGGGAATTATACCTAATACAGTATCCTTCCTCTGTGTTCTTACTGCTTGCAGCCACAATGGGCTTCTAGAGAAAGGAATGTATTACTATGAGTTGATGAGGAAGTTCAATGTGGAACCTGAGATCTCACATTATGTTACCATTGTTGATTTACTAGGTCGAGCTGGTCATCTTGATCGAGCAGAAAGGTTCATAGAGGAAATGCCAATTAAACCTACCGCAGCCATTTGGAACGCCTTGCTTGGAGCTTGTAGGATGCATAAAAACATGGAGTTAGGAGCTTATGCTGCAGAGCGCGTTTTCGAACTTGATCCTTATGATTCAGGACCACATGTACTGCTAGCTAACATTTATGCCTCTGCTGGTAGATTGAAAGATGCTGCCAAAGTGCGCAAAATGATGAATGATGGCGGAGTAAAGAAGGAACCTGCTTGTAGTTGGGTAGAGATTGAAAATAATGTCCATGTGTTTGTGGCAAATGTTGATGCACACCCACAAATAAATGAGATACAAGGAATGTGGGAGAAGATTACAGAGAAAATCAAGCGTATTGGTTACGTACCAGACACTAGCCATGTGCTTTGGTTTGTGGATGAGAAGGAGAGGGAGACAAGGCTGCAATTCCATAGCGAAAAGCTTGCTTTGGCTTTTGCTCTTCTTAACACTCCACCTGGGTCCACCATACGGATCAAGAAAAACATTAGAGTTTGTGGTGACTGTCATACTGCTTTTAAATTTGCATCCCAGGTGGTTGACAGAGAAATCATTCTTAGAGACACCAAAAGATTCCATCATTTCTGCAATGGCTCTTGTTCTTGTGGAGACTACTGGTAGTGTTAAAATCATTGCCAAACAACTAACCTTTTTGTTGCTGAGAATAAGATGAGGGTAATGATCTTCTGAATCTGCACATAATTGTTTCTAGAATTTTTGTTATTTGAAATTATTCCTTTCTTATAGTCAATTATTCTGTTGATGGTGCTTATGTTTCTTTTAGAATGATAGATTGACAGTGTGTGAAACCCCATGTAAGAGTACACATATATTGGTAGTTGGAAATTCTAGGTATTTATCTGTTTCAGTTTCATGTTTATTTCAGTGATCCTCAGCTATACAATCATGTCATCAGTAGTTTACATTTATGGAAGAAGAACAGTGCCATGCTCCATAGCATAGCATTACAAAGCAAAAGCTGCTTTTGGAAGAAGTTTTTCCTAGGCTACATTTATAGTGAGAACCAAAAAGGAAAGATACAGCTAATTGCTTACTAGCATTCTTTTCTTAAGTTCAAACATGAGTTAAAACTGATCATGAAGCTTTTAGACTCTTGTTGCATTTCATTTATACACTGTAGTCTATTCTCTTTGGTCCATTGGATCCACAGATCAGAATAAAAGAAATGAAACATTTATGAACTACACTATTTAAGAAAGTTTTTCTCGGTGTTTGGATGGATGAATATATAAAAGAGAACACCAAACAACTTTCATTTCACTTGGAATTGCATATTTAGGTGCATGTATGCTACAGGAAATAGTTTTACATCATCATACACATTTGCTTACTTATCACTCGTCATTTTGTCGAAAGAAAGACAAAAAGACAAGAAAAATACTTCCCCTAAATGGGTAATCATACAAAATAGCTCACAATTCTATGCTGCTCTTATTCATGAGAGTGATAAGAGAAGTGGAAAACATATACTTCTTCAAGCAAAAAACCATCGTCTTTTGGAAGTTTATTGAAACTGCTTCACTACCATATATATATGCATATATATATTGATCAAGTGATAGACCTGCCTGGATAAACTTTATACCAATTAAAATGCATCTTCCTGCAATCACTCCCATGTTGGCTCTGGATGACTTTTGGGGAGTCTGTTGGCCATCTGTGTCTCATTTTCAGCACCATCCTCACCTGATATTTCTTCTAGTGATCTGCCTTTTGTTTCAGTTACCAAAAACGTGAAGCAGAATCCAAGCATGTTTGTGAAAGCTAAAAGCATCATAGCTTTCTTAATTTTACCAACATCTCCATCTTGTGTGTAGTTTTGCACTCCAAAAGCACTAACCATTGCTCCAGCTTTCCCAGATGCTGCACTCAGCGCATGGCAGGTAGATCTCACCCTAGTGGGGAATAGCTCAGCGGGAAGAACAAATGTAGTGCTGTTAGGACCAAAGTTCGCAAAGAAGAATGTCAGTCCATACAAAGCTGCAAAGTACAACTTGTGTTCTGGCAATTTGAGGTAATCATATTTAACTCCAATGATGAGCATGAAAAGAGACATCATGAAGAACCCTACGAGTTGGATGTAAAATCTTCCAATCTTTTCAATGAAGAAGACTGTAAACCAGTATCCAGGAAAGGTCCCAAGCAAGGCAATCACAAACATGGCACGTGAATTCTCAAACATTTCGTTCAGAGCACTGACATTTTCTGCAGCACTAGTGAGTCCCATTGCAGGATAAATGTCCTTTTGGGTTAAATTCTGGCTATAGAATGCAATATCTAATAAAAACCATGTTGTTGTTGTGCCTAGCAGGTGAAGTCCATGCCGTTGAAAGAACTCTTTTGACAGCAATTTGTATTCATTGGCAGCCTTGAATTCAGCTAGCTTCTCCTGCTCAGATTGAATCTCAATGTCCAGAACTCTACCCATGTCATTAGCAGCTTGTTTCGCATTTCCTTCTATAAGGGCAGTATAACGACCAGTTTCTGGCATCTTCATTCTCCAGTAGTACGTGAGAATTGCTGGAAGTGCTCCAAGCATCAGTACAATACGCCAGACATAATCTGCCTCAGGTTCGGTGGAGAAAATACGATCTTGCTTGTATGTAGGACCACCATAATAATCAATGAAAATTTTGGAAACAATCATTGACACGAGCCCAGCAAAGATGATACCAACTCCTTGCATAGCAAACACTGCAGCAATGAATGCGCCACGAGTCTTCTTGTTTGCATATTCAGACATAATGGTGGCTGAAAGAGGGTAATCTCCACCAATGCCAAATCCAAGCCAGAATCTGAAGAAACAAAGGGTTCCTATGACAGCTTTTGGACTGGAACCAAATGATAATCCTGAACAAAGTGCACAGATAACCATGAGAATCAGGGTAAGTCCATAAACTTTCTTTCTACCAAGCTTATCTCCCAGCCATCCAAAGACCAGCTGACCAGTTAGTGTACCAACTAAAGCAACTCCAATGACAGAATTGTTAACACGATGAGGAAGCTTCCCTGGTTTTCCAGAACTGGGATCAGTGTAATACAAACGGCCTAAGAGTTTAGCAATGTTGGATATGCAGAACAGGTCATAAGCATCTGTGAAGAATCCCATTCCAGCGATGACAATTGCCGTGAAATGGTACCATTGGGTACGTGCTGTGTCGAGTGCATTTAGCACTGCAAGGTTGCTTGAGGACATTTTTTTTTTATCCGAACCAAATGGAGCAGGGATATACAAGTGAGTACTTTTCAACTTGGAGTTTGATTATTTCCACTGCCTGATAACTATTATTACACTATATATATATATATATATATATATATAGTGGGATGGTTTGGTTTTCTTGAATTCAAGAACTTATCAAATCCATGTTAATTTGGTTACAGATGACGTTAAAGACTATGTTGGACTGTTGGAACAAGAAATTGACAGAAGGGTTTTCATTGATTTTTCATGGTAGGCTATATACCCTGAATTAATTGGCGTCCAAACCTATGCTGTTTTTCCATTTTTTTGCTTAGTTCTGTTCAGGGATATGCCTATTTAAGGGGAATTATACCCAGAAAGAGACCAAAATTGGTTGTGAATATTAGGTAACTTTGAAGCATTTAAGGATCTTTCTCATATTTGATAACAATCTTTTCATAGATATTTCCGAAGCATCCTTTTCCCTTTTTTTTTTTTTCCCTAGGTAATAAACTCTTGTGTGCCTTGAGCTGGCATCTATAAATTTTTGCATTCAAAGGGTTACAATTTTTATGTATTTTAAGAGGGAGATTCTTCAAGTGATCTTCCAAATCACAGTTTTCTGTTTGAAGATGAAAATAATAAAATTTGGGACAATTTAGGAAGAGAAAGGATATGAAATGACAAAAATGGATAAGGGAAGAAAAACATGTTTTGTCATTTCATTGTCTTTTTTTGGGTGAATTTTGTCATTTTATTGTCATTCATATTGTTTGCTTGCTCCGTAGTAATCATTTTTAATCATATAAAATAGGAAAATATAAATTTTCTCTAACCTTATTATATTATATATATTTATTAATTTGATTCAGAATTATTTTTCTTTAAAAAAATTTATATACATAATTTTAAAATACACAAACATATTTAAATTCATGACATTTTAAATTATAAATGATATTAAAATATACTTTATTATTGATAATACTTTTCAACCTTTAAATATAATATTCAATAAACTTTACTTTTTACAATTTTATTTGAAAATTTTGAATATTTAATTTCATATTTATAAATAATTTAGTGATTAATATACTAAAAATAATTCTCAAAAAAAATACTAAAAAATAATATACTTATTATATATGAAATTGAATTTTTTTTCTACATTTAATAATAATTTTAAAAAAAAATTATATACTTAAGACAAAAAAAAAAGTTATATACTTAAATTTGTAAGAATATATCGTCTAAAATAGAACAAAAATTAATACTTATTTTTTTAAATAAAATATATATTAATTTTTTTTAGTAAAATGCGATAGAAATAATATAAAAAATAAAATTAAATGGAATGCTTTTTTGGAAAGTAACTAAATTGTGGAATTTTGTAAAAGATTAAATAATAATAATAAAATTTTGAGACCAAATTAATTAAAGATCAACCAGAGGATTTGATAAAAATAAAATAAACCCCAAAAATCGGACATTTACTGAACCCGCTCGCTGTTCATAATCTGCTGCGGTGACGGTGGTCTTTGAGAGAGAAATTGCATACTTTGATGCTTTCTCAGTATAGTCTATGGTGACAAATACCTGTTTGTATCCTAAAATCTTGCCGTGCTTAAATCTCAGGGCGGAGGTCTAAGGAAGAAATTTCCCGACGCTTAATTCACCGGGAGTCGTCAAATCCCTCAATTCGTACTTCTCAAGCAAAATCTAGGTCTTTTACGGTATAAACCCTAACATTTTTATTAACTCGGTTGCTAATTTCCCGAGCTTTCTTTTAGTGTTCGCTGTGGAATTTGTTGATTGAAAATTACCATCTTCTGTTCTTTGTTGCCCCCAAGTACTTGATGCTTGGAATTTTTTATTTTTTTTATTTTTTTAATTTTATATTTTATTTATTTATTTATTTATTTTTTTATATGCATCCTTTTCTGTTCTTCGAAGTTTTCAAATTAGTAGAATATTTTTAGTTTGTTCAACCAATATATGATGTTACACCATTTCCTTTCTCTTTTATTTTATTTTTCCCTATTATTTTTGTAATAATTTGAGGACCACTGGGTTAAGATGCGAAGGAAAAGGACTGGAAAGGTTGTTTGATTAGATTGTATGGTTTGTCACTGATGATTCTTGGCTAGTGTATGTAATTTATTCTCCATGTTCCTATTCTATTCCTTTCTGGAATTTTGTATAAATTGATAACTGTTGGTAGTCCTTTTATTTGCCCTTTTAGTAGGACATTGTTATTGTAACTACAAGGAGGAAAATGGAACATACTGAGGATGAATGCCGCTCTGGGGGCGATCATCAGGACAAACATGACAATGAGGTGATCAGATTCTTCATTAACTCCTTTTGGGACTATGTTAGAATAATATGTTTCTGTGGTTAATTTATTCTTTTAGTTGACTTGTAGTCTTGTGCAGTGTGATGCTGGCTCCACAGTTGATCTTTGTTGATTTTAATTTTTCTTAATTCAAATAAATGTCATTTTCTTGCTATAACTTCCCTCTCTGCCTTGTATGCCCATCACATTGTGAGAATCTCTTCTTTTTCTGGATAATGGAGTTATCTTCAATTTTTTCTATGCCCACAAATTGGAACAAAGCTTTTAAACAAATCATTCTATTAATGCAAACTTGCTGCAGGAAGCTGTTGCTCGTCTTGAGGAATTTAAAAAATCAATGGAAGCAAAATTGGCTCTTCGTCAGTGTAATCTGAATCCTGAAAGACCTGGTTAGTTGTTCTTGTAATATAATCTTGTCTGTAGTTGCTTTAATATATTACTAAGATTCTTATACCCCTTCTCCCCCACAAAACCCCATCCCCATCTCTGCACTTACCCCATGCTCACCAACATAAAACAAAAAAAGAGTTGGTGAGTCTCCCATCTTGTACTTTTGGTTTAGGAGGTTCCAAAATGAGGAATTACAATTAAATAATGCACACAATGCTTATAAAAGGCTTCCAGGTGTTTATTATACCCATTCATTTTAAAAATTTTCAGACTCTTCCTATAATTTTTGTGTTTTCTGCAAATCATGTATGAATACTTGCCCCACCCCTGCATACCCCCGAAAAAAAATATAAAAGAAAGAAGAAAAGAGTGCTCTTGTTCCATTCCTAGTTTCAGGTCTTGTTAAGTGTTCTGCATGTCTACGAATTTTTTTTAGAAGTTGTAAATGGACAGAATGCACACTGAGTACTATATTTACTGTTGTTTTTTTTTTCCTTTTCACGCTTCAGACTTTAGGGTATTTTTTCGTGTCCTGGAAAAATGCTAGATTTATATTCAACGCGAGCTATGAAATGGAGGGAATTCTTATTTTCATTTTGAGTTCTAACACTACCATCTAGTTTTTCATGGGATTGTAGGCTTAGTTTGACCAAAATATACTGTCTTCAGGAGTAAATAGCTGCAAAATAGAATTGTCACCTTCTCTCTCTCTTCATGTCCACTTTTCCTTTCCCCATCCTCTTGCAGTCTCCTCTATTGATCCATTGTGTGCTTGAAGCTAGAAATAAATCATTACTCTTTTGCATATCTGTTTGATTCAGCTAGCATGGTACCTAAGGATTGTGATAGTTTCTTTGCTTGGTACAGGACTACTATATTCTGCATCTGTATGGCAAGTATACTAGACACATAAAAGATGCCTGCACTGAAGAAAAGTGTGATTTTTGGAAAATGCATAAAAACATATTCTTAGCGTGGAATTGTACACTTATGTGTATGTTCAGGGAAAAAAAAGCAGTAGCATTACTTTTTGTCAATAGAAGTAAAAAGAGATTTCAAATTCTTGTATATTTCTGTATGGTGTTCTTCTCCCACATGGTGAAAAACGTGCCTCATATAAGAGAAGCATTGATGGGCATTTTTGCTAACATTTGAAAGAATTAACTATAAAAGGTAGAACTGACAAAGCATATAAAACTACAAATAGGAAAAGTTTTGGTTTCTGGAATTGGAGGGATTCATGTTTTGCAAATAAATAAGCACATATGACAAAACTTGTGCAGATTCTGTAACTAACTGAGATGGGAAAATTACTCATAATTAAATTGTCATTTTCGCTTTATGCAATGTAGGGTTTTTGGCCTTGCATTCAAACTTGTCTCTAGTCCCATAAATAAAGTGTTGGCTGCAAGGAATTGCATTTCTATCATTAACCTATTTCTAACTGGAATTTCTTATGCATTTATGTGCTTATAAACAGTAAAGGATTATGAAGGTGCAATATTTACTTGATCATAGTGGTTCCATCCCACAACTGGCTCTCTTCCTTCTTGAAACTGAAGCAATGTTTTTTGATTCCAGATTCAGGGTTCCTTAGGACACTGGATTCTAGCATCAAGCGAAATACAGCTGTTATTAAGAAACTGAAGCAAATTAATGAAGAGCAGCGAGAAGGACTGATGGAAGAGCTAAGAAGTGTGAATTTGAGTAAGTTTGTCAGTGAAGCAGTTACTGCTATTTATGAGGCAAAGCTCAGAGCTGCAGACATACAAGCTGCAGTTCAGGTAACTATCTGTTTTTTATCAAATTAATTCACTTACTGTACTTTGTACTTATATTGAACTTATGCTGGTCGCTCTCCTCCCATCTTCCCCCCTTCTTTGTACTAATGGGCATATATGAGGCGGTAAGTTAAAGTTGCTTTCATGCTGATTTGAGAATGGGAATGATTTACTTTTTTAATAATCATATAGTTGGAGGAGTTGGTCTTCAATTCAAGCATATTTCTTGCATCTTCTGTTGCTGGAGATTTCATATAATTAATATATTATATGATGGAAATGTCATTAGTATACATAATGAAGTTTTTACCTTGTTTGAAGCTGTGGATGGTGTCTGATATCACTTTGTGGATACTAAAGGTGTCATTTGCACTTGCCCTACTAAAATATTAGTGTTTCCTTGATTCAAGATTTAGTATTTATGTTGATAAAATGAGTAGTTCTTCCCATTCAGGCTGAGGATATGATTATTTTAGCTATCATACTCTGAGAATAGTGGATTTCAGAAGGTTCATGTGCATAAAAATCAAACCAATGCAAATTTTTTAACAACACAAATCAAGTTTCAAAAACTAGGATTCGAACTCTCGACCTCCAGCTCTGACCTCTAGCTTTGATATCATGTCACATACTCTAAATGCTTAAGCTGATAAAGAGAGGTTAATTTTATTCTCTTAACAATAGATAAAGGAGGAGAAATTGAATGAGTTCCTTGGTTTCTGATAATTGATCTTTTAGTGGAGTACAGTGGAATAAAATTGTTAGTTGTGAGTCAGAAAGATGGATAAATATTACTAAATTGCCTCTATATCTGTTCTAACAAGTAGTGACTCTGGATCTTCTGGAGTTAAAGAAGATATTCAACTTAGTGCAGTTTCTTATGGTGGGCATAGTTAAATTGGTGGAAATTTTACATAGAATATCGAGACATGCAAAAAAATGCATGTATCATTTGAGGGTTCCGAACAAGTTTTGTGAGTAGAAAAGTGGTTTATGTGGAAAGGTGAATTTATTGTCTGTGTTGGAATTTATTAGCATTGCACTTCTTCCACTGTTTGTTACTCATCGCTGATCAACTTTTTCTTCTGTGTTTTTTAACCCATTTTTCTGGACAGATTTGCTCATTGCTTCATCAAAGGTACAAAGATTTTTCTCCAAGTCTTGTTCAAGGGCTTATGAAAATATTCTTTCCTGGAAAGTCTGCTGAAGACCCAGACATGGACAAGAATTTAAAGGCCATGAAGAAGCGTAGCACGTTAAAGCTTCTATTGGAACTTTACTTTGTTGGAGTTATAGAAGATAGTGGGATCTTTGTTAGCATTATCAAGGATCTTACCAGCCTTGAACATTTGAAGGACCGTGATGCAACTCAGACTAATCTGTCTCTCCTATCAAGTTTTGCCCGACAAGGGAGATATCTGCTTGGGCTTCCCCAGACTGGACAAGATATTCTAGAAGAGGTATGAAAATTTTCATTGATGACCCACTGCTGTAGATCTTAATGTTTTTTATTTTGTTATGGAATTAATCATCTATTTCTGGAGGATGAGAAATATGTGATTGAATGACCTTGCCTCATGCTGTTTATGGTATCTATGATGACTCTTCAGTGCAGGTTGTTTTCCCTCCCATTATTTTTCTGTGTTTTCCCTTTTGCTCCAGATTTCATGGTGCTAAATTTAGCTTTTCTGACATAATACTAAATTTTAAAATTTGAGTTGATCATTCAGGTGATAAAATTACTATAACTTTATCTCAACGTCTTAATATATCTTTTATCCTTGTATGCTTAATTTTTATTTCTTATCCTGCAGCTTTTTAAGAGTCTCAATATCACAGGAGACCAGAAAAAATTCTTTAGGAAGGCATTTCAAACATATTATGAGTCTGCTTTAGAACTACTTCAGTCAGAACACATTGTAAGTCTCCCACCATTACTCTTTAAGTTTTACTTGGTCTATTCTCGTCAATCCCTTTAATGTGCTTCACATCATTAGTCATTTGATTGAAGATATATTGTCTCTTCTTTCATGCATATCATGATCTTTTTTAAAATTCTGTCACTGATGAAGTTATCTATAATATTTGAAGTCACTTCGCCAAATGGAGCATGAAAATGCGAAAATCTTAAACGCCAAAGGTGAACTTAGTGATGAGAATGCTTCTTCATATGAAAAGCTGCGAAAATCATATGACCATCTATACCGTGGTATCTCAGCGTAAGTTGATTTCTTTTCCAAATATTCATTATATGCTCTGAGATTTTGAGTTGCAATGTGATTTTGAAGTTTTAGGGTGAATTTGGGAATAGAGAGAAGTCTTAGGATGTATTTGGAAAGCCGTCCTTTTCCAAATATCATTAGCTCTATCTTTAATTGCTATTATATTTACTTGAGGGTTAACATTGTTTAATGTGTAGTTTAAATTGAGTTTCTAATGATTGTTCGTTGTGGGAAGTTGTTTATTCTATTCCCCATTTCCACATCTAACTTTGTTCTTGTATGTTGTATGTGCTTTAAAAGTTTACTAGATTTGTTATGGCTACATTTCATGATAGAAGTTGTTTTTGTTGCATTTGTTGTTTTGTTAAGATGTTTGCTTCTTTGATATGTTCAATTTTGGGGTTTAACTGTGCTGCTATTGTAGTATTTGCGGTTCTCTGAGACTTAAGAAAATCATATGCAGGTTGGCAGAAGCACTAGATATGCAGCCTCCAGTGATGCCCGAGGATGGTCATACTACTAGGATGAGTTCAGGGGAGGATGTATCATCTCCTGGTGGTGGCAAAGATAGTCCTGTGATCGAAGCTCTGTGGGACGATGAAGATACGAGGGCTTTCTATGAGTGCCTTGCTGATCTGAGGTTCTTGCCAAATATTATGTCACTTGTACCTTGTAATTGTTATAAAAAGATCATTTGAGCATTCAAGTTTTTCATGATTGGTATATTCTCTTCAGAGCATTTGTACCAGCAGTATTATTGGGAGAAGCAGAGTCAAAACTGAATGAGCAATCTCAGAAGAACCAAGATCAACCAACTGTAAAGATTTTTTTTTTTTTTTTTTTTTTTTTTTTTTCTGCATATTACAAGCTCTGTTCTGAAGTTCAGTTCCCCCATCCCCATTTTTCCCGTGTGCATTTGTGAAGTTTTTTGATTTGGTTTGTTTTCAACTCCAGTCCTTATACAGATTCTGATTTCTAATATTTTTTAAGTGCATCAAATTTTAGTCATCATCTGAATGTTTGCCGTAATAACCATCTCTTGCAAACTGCATGTTGTTTGTCTAACTCAAGAATTTATCTGTTTGGAGTTAAAAATATGTTGTTCCTAAAGACTAACTGAGTCATGGGATATGCTGTGCTGTTTGTCTAAATTCAGCAGTTAAAGTTTTGCTTGTTGTGTATTATCTGATGTACTTGAGAGGTGGATAAAATACGCCCTTGTATGAATAGTATCATTTCCTTTTACCATTTTTTAAAGATTAATTTGGTTTACATCATAAAAACATTCTTCAATTGCTAGTTGTTCGGTTGTTTTGTGGTTTCTACCTTGATTCATCTTGTAATGGCTTCCTACTTATTTGGAGATATTCAATGTGAAGGATTTGGCTCCTGAAGCTGACCAAAATCAAATTGCACAAGATGGAGCTGAAGTTTCTATAGATTCTGGATCTTCACTGGAGGATAAATGTGAAAAAGTGAAGGATAAAGATGAACGGGATAAGGATAAAAATAAAGAGCTAGATAAAGAAAAAGGAAAAGAGAAGGATGCTGAAAAAAAAGGAGAAAGTGAAAAGGAAAAAGTCAAAGGTATTGAAGGAGCAAGTCTGGATGCTTTACTGCAGAGGCTACCCGGTTGCGTGAGCCGTGACCTTATTGATCAATTAACTGTAATTCCTGTTTACTCACTCAACTCTTGTGTTCATTTCTCTCTCTTTTGTAAGAGAATTGTGTTATTATTCTCTGAAGTATACTCATTGGTTTAGTTACTATTTGTTCAGGTAGAATTTTGCTATTTAAATTCAAAATCAAACAGGAAAAAGCTTGTGCGGGCACTGTTCAATGTACCCAGGACATCACTAGAATTGTTGCCATACTATTCTCGTATGGTTGCCACATTGTCCACTTGTATGAAGGATGTCTCATCCATGCTTTTACAATTGCTGGAGGAAGAATTCAACTTCTTGATCAATAAGAAGGTCACTAGCAGTATATGTTTCCGTGTTTGAGGAGTTGAGAAGTTAAATAAGACTTATCTATTTAGTGAGCTGCTTTGAAAATGCTTATAATGTTTCTAATGATATTCTGCATATTCTTGCTTGCAGGATCAGATGAACATCGAAACAAAAATAAGAAATATTAGGTTTATTGGAGAACTCTGCAAATTTAAGATTGCGTCTTCTGGCCTCATTTTCAGCTGTCTAAAGGTGTGTATTACTGATCTGTGTTTCTGCAGTGACATTGGTAATTTCCAAACAAAGTTTCTGTCTTTGGAGCAACTGAGGGATGTTAAATAAGGTTGATCCAATTTCCTTCCAGGCTTGTTTGGATGATTTTAGTCATCACAACATTGATGTTGCTTGCAATCTTCTTGAGACATGCGGCCGTTTTCTTTACCGTTCTTCTGAGACAACAGTACGCATGGGGAATATGCTTGAAATATTAATGCGCTTAAAAAATGTAAAAAATCTGGATCCTCGTCACAGTACTTTAGTAGAGAATGCATATTACTTGTGTAAACCCCCTGAAAGATCTGCAAGAATTGCAAAAGTTCGTCCTCCTTTGCATCAGGTATTAGCAATAATGTGGTTTGTTTGTATATGCTGCTTCAATCATTTTAAACAGAACAGTTACTAACCTTACTTTTTTGTTTTTTTTTTTTTTTTTTTTTTTGTATTCTGTAGTATATCAGGAAATTGCTTTTCTTAGATCTTGATAAATCTTCCATTGAGCGCGTCCTAAGGCAGCTGCGGAAATTACCTTGGAGTGAATGTGAGCCATATCTTTTGAAGTGCTTTATGAAGGTTCACAAGGGGAAATTTGGTCAGATTCACTTGATTGCTTCACTTACTGCTGGTTTGAGTCGCCATCATGATGACTTTGCAGTTGCTGTGGTTGATGAGGTTAGTTCTTTTTAACTGATTTTTTTTTTTTTTTTAATTCCCAAGCCTAGCATCTCATGCAATGCTGTTAAACTGGTATGAAGGGACAGAGTTTAGAAGTTAAAAAAGGAAAAATGGAGGTTATATTCTGATTTTTCTCCATCTTACAACTTTCCTCTTCCTCTTTGTTTTTCTGATCTTTCCCATCCCGAATTCTCCTTTTATTAGAACATTGTCCACGGACTGTATGTCCCATACTCTTTCTCTCTCTCTCTTTTCCCCCCACCCCACCAAAAAGAGGAAAAAGAGAAATGTGATCATGGGATACCCATCATGGAGAAATTGCTCTAATTGAGTAATCCTCTAGATGTGATCTCAACTTACTATAAAACTAAGGGTAAGGGAAAGGGAAAGGGAACCAGTTCTATCAAAAGCAGAAGTAGGGTAAGAACTGAGATGAAATATTCAAAAGCAGAGGTATATACTGTATGCTGATGATACATGAAATCCTTTGATCTACTTCACTTCCTGGGTAATTAAATAGCAAACCAATTTTCATTTTTGTTACATGGTTTCTCATTTATCCTAAGTAGATATAAATCTCATTAAAGGTACTAGGGAGGTCCTAAAACATCCTGGTTTCCTAGTAAGGAAGGAAAAGATGAAACCTTTTCTTATTTATGGACTTGTGGATAAATCATTCATGTTGACCCGAAGCTACCTTACACACACACATATAATCATATGCATGGATATGGGCACACATGAAAACATGTTTGCGTCTGTATACATATATAATCTGGCACTATTAAATGCATAACTGCCTGTCTTCTTCTAGGTTTTGGAGGAAATCAGATTTGGATTAGAGTTGAATGATTTTGGGAAACAGCAAATGCGAATTGCTCACATGCGTTTCTTGGGGGAGCTGTATAATTATGAGCTTGTGGATTCATCTGTTATCTTTGATACCCTTTATTTGATTCTTGTTTTTGGTCATGGAACAACTGAGGTATCATTTTCTATCTTATGTTAGTCACTGCAGTTTGTAACTCTTCATCTATGGGGAGATGCTTCTATCTTTTGCCCCAGATTGTATGTCTGCATTTCAATGTCCTGTTGAAAATGTGACCTTTGATAAGTCTTATATTTGATAGTGATGAAGTTTACTGAATATTCGTCTATTGATTTTTATTTTTGTTTATTGTACTCATCCAATTTTTGTTTCTTATTCATATAAAGGACTTTTGTGTGTTAAAGCATATTCAAAAATGCAGTCTTTGAAGCACCATCTATACACTAAAATGATAGTCTTCTGAGTTCTTTTACATGCATGTCTGATTTTGTTTGCTCTTTTATGCTCTACATGAAAAGTATTTTCATCTTGTGCTTTTTCTGTCGAAGGCAGAGGTAGTTCTTGTTTCATACACTACTCTAGATAAACATACGAGGAAAGCATTTGTATATACAGATTTGAGGAGATATAGCTCCTTTTGGAAACTGAACATGCAATAAGTTCATTTGACTGGCTGGTCTGTTTCATGGTGAGAGTAGGCAATAAATAAGGCATCACATTTAGTACAATATTTGCTAGAATATGTGGGTGCTTAGGATTACATTGATTGATATGTTCTTTAGGCACATAAGTAAATTTCATTCTTTTTACCCCATTGGATTACCTCTACATTGGGGAAAATGCAGATGACCTGTCAGATGAACTTGTTGCATGAGTGAGATGTTTTTTCATAGTCTTAACTGTAGACTCTTTGTATCCAAGTGTTGCACATTTATTTGAATTATATGGGACCTTTAGGATTTCATATTGGTATTGTTCAGAGTAATAACTCTGTACTTCCATGGATTAATATTTTTATATTGGTGTAGCAAGATACACTGGATCCACCAGAAGATTGTTTCCGCATCAGGATGGTTATTACACTTCTTGAGACTTGTGGGCATTACTTCGATCGTGGTTCAACAAAAAGGAAACTTGATCGGTTCTTAATTCATTTCCAGAGATACATACTGTCTAAAGGTTCACTACCTTTGGATATCGAGTTTGACTTGCAGGTTGGTGTCCGAGTGTTTAACCTCTGTTTTGTACACAAGCTGATTTATGATGTCCTTGAATCTTCAACTCACTGCCAATAGATTATTTGTGGCTATGCCTTAAGTTCTAATACCCATTACTTATCCAAGCATGCATCTTTCTTGACCAAATATAAAGAGGAAAAGTGATAAAAGGCAGAGTACTGTTCTATCTAATGAAGAAACTAACCAAGGATTTCTAAGTGAAAATTCAATAGTGCCACAAGTTTATGAGGGTGCCATTTTCAGGATTCAGATTTACCATTATGGATTGCCATTATTTTTTACCTAAAGTTTGGCGATAGATTAAATGGTTAGGATCTGCAGTTTATTCCCTTGATCTTACACTTAATAGGACAAAATATCTACTACCCTGTCTGTCTACTCTTTTTAACTGGGGAGATTTCTAGATTTAAAAAAAAAAATAAAAAATAAAAATTTAACTTGTCACCTTAAGTAATCAAAGTAACATTTATTATTTTTTCTCACAATACTCTTTGATTAATTCTTACAATTAATACCTCATTAGTCATTCTTTTTAGTAGAATAGAAAGTCAATGGATATTTAGTTTTTTCAACCAAGACTCTTAATTTTTGCATATCGTGTGAAAGCTAGTCACCTGAAAAGTAAAACAAATGGACTATAACGTGGTACTCAATTATGTTTGTTTAATCCTAACCTAAGGAGAGTGCAAAAGATATTATAGATCAAGTTAGATGTGGAAAATGGTTTTGAACTGCAATTTATCCTTGGTCTTGCACCTAATAAGACAACCTCTGTTGTATGTGGAACTCAATTGTGCTTGTTTAATTATATCAAAGTTATCTTTAGGAAAAATTATATTGAGAAAATGTTAGTATGGACTTAATTATATTTTGGAATTCTAGAAATGTTTATTATGACTTGTTTTATGAAGTGGATAATACTCACTTAGAAAAATTGGACATTATTTGGACTAAGCAGAATGACAACTTAAGCATTCAATTATCATGAATAAATAATAACTGAAAATCCTCATATCTATTTACCAAATTATCAAATGTTTATCTGGTTGTCAAATGATAATCATACATGTGGATACATCTCTAGGACTTGTTTGCTGAATTACGCCCCAACATGACCCGATATCCGACAATAGAAGACGTTAATGTATCTCTGGCTGAACTTGAGGAGAATGATCGTGTTGTTGCTACTGAACGAGCAAATAATGAGAAGCATTCAGAGACGGAAAAAAGTATTAGCAGGGCTAGTTCTGTCATTGCATCTGTCAATGGACAAAGCTTTGCAAATGGTACTGAGGAAAATGGTGAGTTGCATGATGAGACTGTTGGAGAAACAGAAAGTGATTCAGATAGTGGGACCGTTAAGCGTATGGGTCATGATTATGAGGAATCAGATGAAGAGAATAATGATGAGGAGAGTGAGAGTGAGGATGATTATGATGTTGGTGTCGGCCCTGCTTCAGATGAGGAGGATGAGGTACATGTTAGACAGAAGGCACCTGAGGTAGATCCTCAGGAGGCAGCTGACTTTGATCGGGAACTTCGGGCCCTAATGCAGGCACGGTCTTTTATTTGTTTTAATTGTTTTTTTCTTAAGTTAATTATTTGTTTATTCTTGCAGTTGCCATTGCAAATATCTTCTTTCCTTTCTATTACTCTCTTCTTTAAATTGCTATAGTGTTAAAAGGGCATGTGAATCCATAATGGAATTTAGAGCTGCTGATAACGGGCCTGCTTTATTCTAGCCTTGCCCCCTCTGCTGGCTCTCTTTCGTATACACATTCATGCATCCTGACCCCATTCCCTCTCTCCCAAACTCAAACAGCTAAAACAGCAATTGCAAATTATTTGTTGGACATGATATGAGAGATTCATTAATCTGCTCGTCTGAATTATTATCAAAGTGTAACTTGTCATTAAATCAATGCAGGAAAGTTTGGATTCAAGGAAACTTGAACTGCGGGCAAGGCAAACACCAAACATGATGATACCAATGAATTTGTTCGAAGGGCCAACCAAGGACCATCATGGGAGAGGGATTGAAGGGGAAAGTGGTGATGAAACAACAGATGAAGGGGCTGGAGGGAACAGGGAAGTCCGTGTTAAAGTTCTAATGAAGAAGGGTAGCAAACATCAGACGAAGCAGATGTATATTCCTCAAGATTGCTCACTTGTGCAAAGTACAAAACAGAAAGAAGCAGCTGAACTTGAAGAGAAACAAGATATTAAGCGTATTGTTCTGGAATATAATGATAGAGAAGAAGAGGAGCTCAATGGTTTGGTTACCCAACCACAGAGTTGGGCACAAACAAGTGGCAGTAGAGCTTCTTATAGGGGCCAATCATGGGAAGGACATGGTAGATCCTCTGGATCACGTCAAAGGCATTATCATCATCATCATTCTGGAGGAACTCATTACAGCAGAAGGAGATGAAAAGTGTCCATTCACTGATTTTAGGTTGAATTTGCAATTAGCAATCTTGGAGCTCTGGTGATACTGATACAAGACGTGTTTTATTTGAGGTTCTAGATGAATGGCAATTCTTGTACTGCCAGAGTCATTAAATCAACCAATGGCTGACGCATTCAGCTCACAGAACTGGTAGCTTTCTGACTGGAATGGGCAGCATTTGGTCCTGAATCTGTTATTCAAGGAACTGAGCTGCTTGTAGAACGACTTCTCAGAAGGTTCCATTACAGGTGTGTTCTGTTAATTAATGGGTTTTCTAATTATGTAGTGAGTATGAAGTGCAGCTAGGGTTTAACTATTCCCTTTATTACTTTTTTAAGGGGAATTTCTTGGTTGTCCTGTGTACTTTTGTAAATATATGGGAAAAGATAAAAAAAAAAGTACAAAATTCCTTTCTTTATACTTTTTGATAAGAGGGCACAATGTATTATAGTTGTGTCCAATCTGCTACACAATTCTATTAAAAGTTGGTTGAAATTGATTTGGTGGGAACAGTGCCAAATCAAACCACTTGTATTTAGGAAATGGCTCAATCAATCTCAAGAAATACTAGGTTGAATTTTTGAAAGAATAAATTGATGTAGGATGAGTGAGTATTTTGTGTTATCCTTTCAGCAGCTAAAGCGATAAAAAGGAAAAATGGAGGAGAGGTAAGAATCTGGTTCTCCATAGCTGAAATGTTGATTAGATAACACATACATACATACATACTAGATGATCTTTGAATATGCTCTTATTCTCTTTCTTTCCTGCAGCTAAGACATTGTGTGTGCCACAATAGCCACAGGTAGGACCTTTCTACCCATTCCTTCTGGACTAAACTTTGTAGTGGGTGATAATTGTTACTTGATGTGGGTATATTCTTCCTTTCCACTTTTGCTCCCCCATTTCCTTTTGTCTTAGTGCCCAATTTTGGCGGGTTTTTCCACTTTTTCACGTGAGAAGCTTTCTCCTATAATCTAACCTATTATGGAAGTACTTTTTAGATATTTTATTTGAGTAAAAATTATTGATCTATAAATACGTAAAACAGATAGCATCATCAGGTTAAAATAGTGTACTTTCCCCATTTAATTCATGCCACATTTTTTTTTTTTGGATAAATTCATGCTACATGAAAATTCTGCAAAGCAACTTATCATTGTAGTTTGGACTTTAGCCCAAAAGAAGGTTTTGAGGTTGGTCTGAGTTCAAACGTTTTCTAAAGAGAAATAGGTGTAAGAAAAGTTTTCTTAAATAGAAGTCCGGATTAGATGGTAGTTTGATTGTCGTAAATTTCTTTATTTAGATATTTATACTTGTTTAGTAAAAAATTATGAGTTCAATGTAGTTTATAAAATTTTCATTATATATTCCTCTTATATTAAACTCGTTAATTTAAATTTTTTCTTTAATAATATCTTAAAATTTTTAATAATCATATGTCAAGAAAAATGTCATTGGAAAAATGTTTGTTCGGTTTTAGATTAATCATACTGAAAAAGTAATATTGAAATACGCTACAAGTGAAGAGCCGAAAAAAACAAAATAAAAGAAGTGGGCGGTTGAGATGTAAAGACACGTGCGAGAAACGAAGGTGATGATTAAGAAGGACAATATGGGAAATAAAGAAAAAGAATGGCTAAAAGAGGGAAAATAAAAGAGTAGAATTCTGGTACGGAAGGAGAAGAAGCGACCACGTCACTCTCTTGCCCCTCATGGCCCCACATTAACCTCGTACCCTTGCCGACAACTGTTCCCTATACATACATTTTTTATCTACTTGCTTTCTCTCTTTTTTTTCTTTTTTTTTCTTTTTTTTCTTTTTTTTTTCTCTCCATTTTTCTTTATTTATTATTTTCTCTACTTTAAATTATTTGAGAAAATATTTATATATATTGTTGATCTTTACCCACTTTTATCTTTAGTGGTCACCACCTATTTGTATATATATATATATATATATATATATATATATATATTATTTATTATTATATATTTGATTCTACAATTATTATATTATTGTAGTTAGTTGTAATAGATACTAGAAGGTGCAAGAAATATCAATTAAATATATAAAAATAATTGGGGAGTGCATTTTGACAAGTCTCCGTCTCCATTTTTAGGATTGAGTTTAAAATAATATTTATTTCATGGGTACATTTATTAATAATTTTTTGTTAAAAATATGTTTATAATTATTCTTTCTATTTTAAAAATTAATTAATTTTTTTTATTTATTACGCTTAAAAAAATTAAAATGCAACTATTGATATTTTTCTGTTTATACTCTTATATTCTATTCTCATTAATTATTTTAGGGAAGAAAATTAAGTCAAAAAATTAATTTTTTTTTTTGGGACAAATATAAATTATGTATAGGTTGAGTGAGATTGAAAATATTGACAAAATCAACCTAATAAATGCAATGTGCTTTTCAGTAACATGTTGTCTACTCTTTTATAAATATTGCATTGACAAATGCAATGCTATAATGATCCACATTATTATTATTATATAACTAATTAAAGTATAATATTTACATTAATTCATTACATAATAATATCACATTTAATGCCATTATTATTTTCTAAATATGTATTGTGTCTATCTCAAATTTATTAGTTTATATATATAATATATAAAAATTTTGTTGTAAATTAATTATCTTGTAATAGAAGACGAAACTTAATTTATACTAATCTTATTTATAATTCAAGAGATTACGAGAGTCCGAGACTTACTACATTTTTATATTCTTATCAAAAACATAAAATTCCTCAAAATAATAAAGTGCAATACCAATTTCAAGACTTCTTCTTTTTTTGTATTTATAAGGTGAAAAGTTTTACTACCATACAAGGAAAAGATTCAAAGTCAAGCCACCATTCAATGACAATGAAAAAACAAAGAAAAAACCGAGCAGTTTGGGGGAGTTGGTCTAAGCGGATTTCTAATGCTTCCTTCAGGGCGGATGATCGAGGGTTCGAATCCCCTTGGAGTGGTTAGCGCCACGTTAAAAAGTTCTGGGCCAGGCCATACCCTCGAGTAAGAGTCGAACTCTACGAGCTCTCCGTAGGCCGAGTCTGGATTAGTCTCACCGAATGTGGGGATACCGGACGCCCCAAGTGGGGTAATACAAAAAAAAAAACAAAGAAAAAAAAAGTGATTTTGACTAATAATAAACAAAAAAAAATTGTAATTTTGATTACAATTTTACTTTGTTTTTAATGCAACTTAGTTATGTATAAAGACTTTTTTCATTTTAAAAAAAAAAAAAAATTATTTTTAATATTCCATACCTTAAAGTCTTTAAATTTTAAATATTCTAGAATCTTGTACTCTTAAAGCATATATATATGATTGGAAGTACAAAGTAGTATTTTGTTTTCTTTTTTTAGTCATAATTTTTTTGGTACATACAAATTATTTTGATTCCCAATAATTTGTACTTTAAAAAGAACAACTTCTTGCAAAATACAAGTTATACCAATATTTACCATTTCCATGTTTAGGGGATTGATTCTTTGTGTCAAGCTTGATATGAATATATATATATATTTTTTTTTTTGTTTATAACATGAAATGTTCCGAATGAGTATAAGTTATATCGACACTTTTAAGTTATATCGACATTTTAAATTAATCTCCTTTCAAATTGAGTAAATCCTTTTTGAAAGGTAAAGTCTAATTTTGAATTTTAATCGGTTGTATATGTAAGTATGAGTTAAAATCTACAATTTCACTATTTTTTACTTTTCTTTCAAATTGTAATAATTAAAATTTTATATTTAAAATATGTAACGATTTAATATAAAATATAAGATGAATTTACTATAATATTTTGATTTATAAATAAAATTCTTATTTTACCCTAACACAAAAAAAAAAGTGATTTTATTATTAAAAAAAAAAGTCTTATCCTAATCCAGCAGTTTGGAGAAGTTGGTAAGTGGACTCCTAAAGCTTTTCCTCCTAGCTCTGAGCCAGGCCCTCACCGAATTAGTCGGTTCGTGTAGTTCGGATACCGGATGCGTAAGAAAAAAAAAAAAAAAAAAAAAAAAGTCTTATCCCTCACTCAACCACCTTTAATATTCACATGTTTAATCAAGCAGCTTTCTTTATCGGTGGCATTTTGTGGGGGAAGTGAGGCATATATATATATATATTTTTATTTGACGGTCCAGATTTGCTTTTCCTATATATTCCTCTTTTGGGATGACAGTGATTGGTCTTGTTTGATTGGTGTCACTGACAAGACCTCCTGTCTCCATTAAGGTTTATCTCTCTCATCTCTCTCTCTATACACACACACATATACATATATATTATAATTTATCAATTTGGTCCCTAATTATATAAAATTTTCTCAATTAAGTTTCTTAAATTTGTAGTCAAGTAAAATGTTAAATATATTCATTCAAAATGTGCTAGATTTACAACATTAAAAGAATCTCATGGGCAAAATTTATGTATAGTTGTTATTTAGATAAAATTTTATTTCTAAAAAAATGTAATTTTTATAAAAATATAATTATTACATTGGTAAAATATTATTTTTTCATTAAAAAAATATTTTTATAATGTATATTATTGAATAATTGGTCCATTAATATAAAAAAATTTTTAAAAGAAAAAAATATTTTCCCATTTTAAACTAGCAATAATACATCAAAATGCCCACTTTCTTTATGAAATTGGTGGAAGATACTATTGGTTGATTAATTTATTACATTAACATATATATATATATATATATATGTAATATATTGTATGTGTATGTATCTAATACAATATAATATAATTTCTAGGAAATTGACATCATCCATGATGTAATCAACATTGTTTTTTCTTTATAGTTTAAGCAAACTTCATAAAAATATAATTTTTTAAGTACAAGAATACATTGAAGAGGTTAAGATTGACAAGTATTTTATTTTATTTGCAATTTGGTACTTACTTATTATATAAATAACAACGTTTGACTTTTATATAAGTAGACTTTAGATAAGCACAATGTTTTTTCTTTGATAAAGAAAATAATTTATCAATGAATCTGTTGATCAATTCTTAATCTTTTTTTTTTTTTTTTTTTTTAAAAATAATTCATTAGTGTTTTTGAGACATAGAATTTAGTATTAATTAAGTATTGGTTTTTTATTTTTGTTTATGTTTGTGTTACATCATTGCTTCCGAATCAACTACTATATTTAGATTATCCTTAATGAAATATAATTAAACTAACATATATATATATATATATATATATATATATATATATATATATATGTATATGTTTAAGAGTTTGGAGAATTAAAAAGAAAAGATTTTTAGTGTTGGGATATTGTTAAGGTTTTCAAAATTAATGTCATTTTCTCTAACCATAGACTATGACTTGGCCATGTTTTACCAAAATATTTTTGTAAATAAGAATGAGAGTTTGATACAAACTTTTTTATTTCTTTCTTTACGAGCATCTTGTTAATAATGTGTTATAAATAGTTCAATGATATCATTCTCTTTTAACAACTTCAGGTAAGTTTCACGAGTTTAAAATGCGTAATTAAAATAATGAGTTTTAAACCCTAATTAATAATGGGTCAAAGATCTTGTAAGATCTTGAGATCACAATGAGCATAAAGAGATATATATATATATATATATATATAAAAAGGGAAGAAGAAGGATTAAAATGCAAACAAATTGGAATGACAGAGAATTGAGAGCAGCTAAAGCGTGGCCCCCACACGCGCTCTGGATTGTTATGAAAAATTGCCTTTTGAGAGCACCGAAGGGTTGTGTTCGTCGGAGGATTCATATTTTGAAGTCCGGTTATCAAACATGTGACACTTATTTATTTTTTACCCATAGAGATTGGAGACTAGTTATAATCACTTTTTTCTTTTACTTGAAAAAAATGATTGATATATATATATATATATATGAATTAGTTCACACATTACTCGTTTAGAAGATCAATAATAGTTATTAAATAGAAGTCTAAAGTATCAACGAAGTTGATTCAAGTGGTAAGCGGTTTGATTCCGCTTAAGCAGATTTCGAGTTCGAGACCCTGTGAATACGAGAAAATCCCCGCTAAAAAACTCCCCCATCATAGCCAGGTGTGCGACCCGGGTCGAATCCGGATGTAGTGGAGTCTGGCTGTTATTATGAGTATGATCAACTATTTGGTGTACATTATTCAGAATATTAAAAGAATATATCAAATTAATAAGTATTTAAACTCGTTTTTATATTACATATCCGGAGTTTGGAGATTGTTGTTGTAAATGAAAGGAAACAACTTGTCACTTCATCTTCTTTGATTGATATTTGTTTTTTACTGCTGCCAACGTTGTCTTGTTGTTGTAGAGGACACAGACAATTTTCTTTCCTGATTAGAGTTTTCAATCCTTGGCCAAACTCCACAGCCACTCTATGGCAGCTAAATATCCACGTTCTTTAATTTTGTTTTGGTCGGCCTTTTCTTCCTCTTCCTTTTTTTTTTTTTTAATTCATAGACTCGAGATTTTTCATGCTTCATTTAATTCATAATCAAATTGCGTCCATCTTAAGAAAACGTGTTAGTTTAGTTGGTATAATTGACTTATCAAATAAAAATTCTTGAGCTTCGAGTCATGTTAGAAACAATTTTGTACCGTATTTTCAGATCTTTATTGTAGTATTGAGAGTCTACTAATATGGATTTCTCTTGAATTAATCGATGATAATAAATGAACAATGAGAATTCTCGAGTTTGAGTCATGTTAGGGACGAGTTTGTGCCTCATTTTCAGTCATGTGTTGTAGTCTTGGAAGTCTACTTTTATGAACCCCTCATAAATTAATCGATGAGAATAAACCAAAAACCATTATCAATTCATGTTAGATTTGGCTTTGTGCCACATTTTCAACCATGTAATATTGAAGTCTTGGGAGTCTACTTTCATGGACCCCTTCCGAATTTATCGATAAGAATAAAATAAAAAACATTGTCAAGTGAAAATTCTCTAGTTTGACTTATACTAAATACGACTTTGTATCACATTTTCAGCCATACATTATAGTCTTGAGAGTCTAATGTTATGGATCCTCTTAGATTAGTCTATGAAAATAAATCAAAAAAATTTAAATATGTCAACCTAACTTGTCTCGAGAGAGATTCGGAGTTCGATATTAATATTAAAAACTAATTTATCACACATTTTAGTAGTGTATTATAGTCTTGAAGTCTTTCCTTATTGATATCTCTCAAATTAATGGATAATGTAATTCAATTACCAAAAAAAAAAAAAAAAAAAAAAAGAAATGGGAACTCATATCTTATACTAAACCAATTACGTGTATAGAACTATGGTATGAGTCACCAACGTTGGATCAATTTGTAATATCTTGCTAATAATAGATTGGGGGTCCAAATATATATATATATATATATATATATATATTATATATAGCTAAGATGAGGGAAAGTAAATTAATAAAAAAATTATAATGTGGTCCTCCAATTTTTTGGCAGCCCCAAAAAAAAAAAAAAAAGAAAAAAAAAGAAGAAACCCTAAGTGGTCAACATTGTCCAGCTTGATTTTTATGTCAACTAGCAAAGGTATCTTCGCACTTTTTTTTTTTTTTTTTTATATATATATATATATATATATAAAAAAAAAAAAATCTTTTCTTGTCACTCTTTTTAGCCAATGAGTAGCATCCACCTCAAAAATCAAAAATATTTTTGTTGCATCCAACCAATAATTATAATCTTGAAAAGGAAAGACAAAAAAAAAAAAAAAAAGAGATTGCAACAAATAATTTTCTGTAACATTTTTTTAGTGGAGATATCTTTTATTTATTGCATATATTATTATACATACATAATGTTATACATACATACATATATATATATATATATATATTAATTTCTTACAAGTGGATAGCTTTAATTTTCTTTAGACGAAAAAATAAATAAATAAAAGCTTGGTGAGCGACATGAAGGATACCTAATTCCACGAGTAACATGATTTACTTTATTTGTAAGTCAAACAATATATAAAGTGAAAAAAAAAAAATTATTATTAATCATTTGGACTATATAATATATATATAGTACATATAATCTATCAAAAAAAATATAAATATAGTACATATATCTCAATTTTGAGTTTTTGCTTTTTTTAGGGTTTAGCAAAACCTAGTCACTAATCATTGGATAAAAGGTAGTTTTCACAACTCATTACTATTTTTAGTAAAAGGCTCTATGTTTTGAATATTATTTACATCCACAAAAAAAAAAAATATATATATATATATATTTACATATTTTGGTTGATGATTAATAAAGAATATTTAAATTTAAAATAATTAAGATTTTTAATTTAAATTTTATGTCAATAAGGCATAATCCATAGCAACTTATGACTTAAAGGTCGTGAGTTCGAAACATAATAAAAATTAAAATTTCTTAAAAAAAAAAAAAAAAGGAAGGATATGACAATATATATATATATATATATATATATATATATATATATATAGTAAATGGTTATTGAGAAGAAAATTAATAAGAAAAAGTTAAAATAAATGCAGTGATATTTATACTTTACCTACCGTACCCTTCCCCTAAAGGGATAATATCATCATAAAAGGATTTGTTGTCCAGCCTGCAACATTTCTATCAATGCATAAAGATACAATAATTGATATATATATATAAATAATACCTTTTGCTATATTGTACTTTTTTTTTTTTGGGGTAAGCTTTTGCTATATTGTACTTATGTACCATAATTTGTAAGCTTTTCTTAATTGGGGGGCTATATGCATTCCCCCAAATTTATTTTTGTTTCTATAATTAGAAGTTTTTTTTTTTTTTTCAATGAAAAAGGGATCCGATATTATAAATAATCAAACAAATATAGAGAGAAAAAGAGGCAGACCTATTAAGAGGGTCGTCCCAGGTTTACAAGTAACGAGTAATTCAATCACTCTATACAAAATCGCGCCTAACAAAGCAGGCAAAACCCGGCCATCTACTAGATTGGTGGACCGTTTGATTCCTAGCGTACCACAACTCGTGGATAGTCTCGAAATATATATTTCCAAAGAGCGATTTGTCTTTCGTTCCATCAACCTAGAGAGGTTCAAACCGAGCTACCATCAACCGAAGTTAGTTGTCCAAAAATTCGCAAAGATCGGCCCCCTGCGGCAAAGACGGTCCCGGACTGACGAGCCCTAATGCGGTCCCTCAAAGCATGGAGTGTATCTTCGGTCTCCCCCCCAAAAGACACACACAGAGGGTTACCGATGATAGACTTCCGCCAAAGAGAGAGTCCTGAGGGCAAACGTTGATGTTTAGCGAGCCAGAGGGTCATGGAGGGCCTAGTAGGACCCTTAAAATTCCCACGGCCCCCTGCCCCCCCCTTCATCGCCTTGCATCTAACCCCTGGATGATCAACCTTGTAAACACTAGCCGAAACTGAAACTACCGAGCTCACTAGCATCCCACGTCCATTGGTCTGTTGTGACATATTACACCTGTGATTGCGAAGCTCAGAGATTGTATGTGTGTCTAGGTAACCTCCTAGCTCTTGCAATCGCCAATTTCCACCCGAGTCCCATGACCCCGAGACTCGTCTACGAGGCCCATTGCTTGGGTATATCGGTCCCGCATTTGTCCAGAAGTCTCCCCAAGGGGCGGCCAATTGTCTGTCCAAAAAAGGGTCGTTCTACCATCTCCAACATTCCATTGGATACCCTCCTTCAAGACCCTCCCGGCCCCGAATCATGCTCTTCCAAGATTGGGACTTAACAGACCTTTCCTGAAGCCTCTGCAACCCATGCAGACCCCGCATTTGCGAGGGAGAACTCTCGCCCAAAGTTGTTGCGGACCCTTCAGAAATCTCCGGCCGACAATCGGCCAGGTGACCGATTTGTATGCTTCAACTTCCTCAATCCCAAACCCCCGCAGGTGCCTTCGTTGAGCACACACGATTCCAAGCAACAAGATGCATGGACCGGTGGTTCTCCTTGGCGACACAGAGAAAGTTTCGGTTGATCCGGCTCCAATAATTCCAGAGTGCTAGATGGTATAAGAGAAGCCTGCATTGAGTAGCTCGGGATGGTTGACGTGACAGATCAAACAAAATAGCCCGGCCGCTCGAGATAGAGACCTCATTTTCCGGCCAGACAATCTCCCGCGAATCGTTGCAACCACCCGGGCCATACGTATTTCTCGGTTGTCCCGGGAGTGAAGTAGAGGGATGCCAAGGTATAACCCAAGATTCTCGATCATCGAATCCCAAAACTCCCACTAATTTGGCGTTGGAGTTGCTTCGGGGTGTTTGGAGAGAACCAAACGACCGACTTGTGCGGATTCACCTTCCGCCCGACCGGTCACAAAACCCCGGCCATCGATCATGATCATAATATCCCCCCGGGGGGAATGGAAGCCTTCCCGAATAAAAGGAGGTCGTCGGCGAAGAATAAATGTGAGATCTCGGGCCCATTACGGGAAGCACGCAGGCCGCCACTCCTTCGATCAACGGCACGGGAAATCTGCGTGCCCAACACCTCCATGCAAAGAACAAAAGTAAGGGGGAGAGCGGATCACCGCGGAGGGCCCCTCTCGGGTGGAATGCTGGGAGTTGACGCCCATTCCAAAGAACCGTAAGTGAAGTCGAGGAGATGCACGACATGATCAATTCAACCAAGTGGAGGCAAAAGCCCGCCGCAACCAGGCACCTCCCGTAAGAACGTCCAGTTGACACGATCATATGCTTTTTCAAGGTCCACCTTGACCACCACCCCCCCCTGTGCTCCTATTTTTCGTTGGAGAGAATGAACCATTTCTTGGGCAATCACAACATTGTCAACCGCCTGTCGCCCGGGTATGAAGCTAGCCTGATGTGCCCCAGCTGAGTTTGGTCATTAAGGGTTTCAATCTATTAGCCAAGATCTTTGTTACCACTTTACTAAGCACGTTGCATAAAGCAAAGGGGTCGAAAGTGGCTCATCGTTTTCGGCCGTTTTCGTTTGGGAATAAGGCAAATGGTGGTGAGATTGTCCTCCTTTCAACTGTGCCCATTACGGAAAACGGCTTGCACATATTGACACACTGACGCTCCCCGCTGTCTCCCAACAATCCTGGAAAAAGCCCGAGGTAAAGCCATCCGGACCGGCCGCCTTGGAGGGACCTATTTGGAACATTGCGGCCCCGATTTCAGCCTCAGAAACATCCCTATTTAACCACCGCTTATCTCGCATGAGTGAGGTTCGGAAATGTCCATGAACTACTGTCACAAGGACCTGTCGGAGAAGCCATATAGAGGTCCTGAAAATGCTTCGTTGCCCATACTTCCAGGTGGGCTGGATCATCCGTCCAAGTACCGAAGAGGACTTCAGTTGTACAATATGTTGCCGCCGGGGCGAATAAGAGTCGACATATGGAAGAAGCTAGTATTTCTCTCCCCCCTCCTTTATCCATGTTACCCGTGACTTCTCCCGCCAATACAACTCCTCTTGCTCCGGAATGCCATCCAACTCAATCAACAACTTATCCTCCAGTGCTCGAGGTAAGGCTTCGGTGGACTTCAAGCAACCGTTGAACTCCCGCTAACCGATTTAGGCAAGCCGTTTGCGGACAAAGATATTCCCAAAGCGTTCCCTGTTCCCATACAGAGGCTAGTTCCCTGACCTTAGCCATCCCGCACGCCTGATTCATACCCCCGATCTCCCAAGCTTGTTGTACAAGAAGGTGAAACTCGGGTTGCTTGCCCATACCCCCTAGGATACGAAAAGAATCCCCCGTGCTTTGGAAGCCTGTCGAGGGAAGTCGACAAAAGCACGGGATGATGATCGAAGTGCAATCGGGGTAGGTGTTGAACATGAGCCTCCGGAAAACGAAGTTGCCGGCCTCTTGTTACACCATGCCCGATCCAGGTCTCTCACAAATCCGGCTCGGTCCTTTTCTCCGATTGGTCCACGTAAATCGGTATCCCGAGAATCCCAAATCTAGAAGCTCACAATTAGAGATCATGCTCCAAAGACCAGCGGCCTGGGTACTACGAACCATTCTCGCCCCCAAACTTGTCCTCCGGAGTCGGGATTTGATTCCAGTCACCAATAAGAACCCACGGTACCTTAACACATGATCCCAGTTTAACCGAGATAATCCCACAATTCCCCCCTCTAATCCCCAGTGAGGGGGGGCGTACACCATAGATAGGACCCAATCCACTCGCGAATGATTGTGAACAATAGCCGTAATACACCGATCATGTACAAGCGGCTACCTCCAACTCAATGCAACTATCATCCCAAAGGCACCAAATGCCCCCACAAATCCTCTTGCCTCTGCACAAGTATACTTAGTGAAAGAGGAAGACCGAAGAATGCGGTCGATATTACCCGAGCTTTGCACTCTAGTTTCTACTAACAACAAAATGGTTGGATTATACATGCGAAGTAGTTCTCCTAGGTGTCGGTGGAAGGTGTTTGATTTCGCACCCAGACAATTCCAGGGAGAGAATCTTAATGTCTTTGGAAGACATTAAACCAAAGAGAAAGAAGGTTTGCCCTCACCAGGGAGAGCATCATAATTGGAAGACATACCTGCTCACTTGCCAGCAATGGGTGGGTGATCGTTGATCGGGGCTGTGGAGGCGGGACTCTCTGCATGTCAACATGATCAATGTGTACGCTCGTCGTCGACCTCGAACCGGATGTGGGGGCTTGGTGGTTCTCCCCTTACCCCTTGGCTCTCTGCTTTCCTGTGGGCCTCCTTTGCCACCGGTCTGGACTAGGGTAGTAACCTCCTCGGACGGACTAGGTTGGGCCTGGGTATTGGATGACGCCCGCACTGGCTTGGGGCCCCCACCGGTCAATAGAGTTGGCGGCCCCCTATCCTCAGGCAGATCACGGACCCCCACCTGGACCCTCCCTTGCCTTGCAGTGCTTGACGGCCCAGGAATTGCATTGATCTTAGCCTTGAGAACCGCTACTTCTTGGCCCCAGGACTACTCCCTTCCTCCTGCATGCTACTTAGCATGGAAAAACGGGAACCCGTCCCAATGACCTCCTTCCCTTTTTGTCGAAGTCGCTGATTTCCGCCGTTATCCTTCACCTTCCCCGTCCCATCCGAGGAAAAGGGAACCCTGACGGTGGCGGTAATTCATTGGATGAGAGCTCGACCACGCGCTATTGTCCTCGGTTGATTGTCCATCCCTTGATTAGCGATGGCTTACCACGCACCTCTGCTCCCTTGTCCTTTCTTCCTGTCCGGTACACACGCATCCATCCATGGCCCATACGGCCCTTGGGGGGAAGGTTCAGGGATCTCGCTGGTAGGCCGAGAGTTGCCTTAGCCTCCGATTGTCCCACCCCGGACATATTCTTGCAGCAAGTTTCAACCCGATGGCCGTATTGCCCACATGCAAAGCAAATTTGATGTAGCCCTTCGTACTCCAATGGTTGGGGTTCGCCATTAATATTTACTCTCGGGAGCAAAGGCCTAGCGAGGTCTAACTCAACACAGACTCGTGCATACCGTCCTCGGGGGGCCGCCGTAGTGTGTTATCCACCCTAATCGGCTCTACCCGCAGACGCCGCCAATCCGCATTAAATACTTATCCTTAAAGTATTCCGGGGGGATACCCCGCAGTCTTACCCAAACCAAAGCAGATGATATGGAGGCTTTTGCAGGTCGGAAGTTAGGTTTCCACTTAGTTACTGTCAGATAGTGTCCAAGTATGATCCATGGTCCCCCATCTAGAACCCGGGTGTAGTCCTCAGCAGAGAAGAACCGTGCCCCGAAGTAGCCCCTCTTCCAGGTCGGTCAACTCGCAACCCCATTCCAGGTTCCACAATTCCTTAGTACGTTGTTCCAACACGCGGTAAGAGATTGACTTACCAAGAAGTTTGAGGATTAATGCCCTCCTCCGGGGCTTCCACATCTCCTGGTATTCCTCGACTGGGAATTCAACATTGGGAATATCCAGTTCATCGTCATTGATCTTACATGGATCACTTAAGTATGAGAGGTCCAGCTCCTCATCATCGGACATGGTATCGTCCCCAGTATAGATGGGTGGGCGTGCTAGATTCTTCTTGAGAGTGTCTGCAAAAGACTTGCCCTGCCAAGAGCTCTCTCCAGTCATGAAGGGGTCTGGGCCACCAGTCGCGCACTCCATAGTAGGATCCGTCTCCGGGTTAGGGGTAATCTCCGGTGCGGTCGAAAGTCGACGTTTCGTGTTTCGAACAATCTTGGGTGGGTGGCTTGGTCCCTCCATGGGGATAGGACCAGCCATGAGGTCGGTGTTTAGATAGCAGTGAAATTATAGAAATTTTATCAAAAAAGGTTCTCAGTGGTATTTTATCAAACACCTGGTGTGCATTGAAGTATAGAGAAAATGACTTTTTCTTCTTCTCTTTTTTTTTCCTTTTTTCCCTCGTCTCTCTTCACTCCACTTTCAACTAAAAATACAAGAATGCACAATTCATCACTCTATAATTAGAAGTTACTAAATTTGTATATACAGTATGATAAAATGAGTCATTAAGAAGTTTTGATCCATTAACTTGCATATTGTAGTTAGTTAAATTGGTTATTATTATTATTTTTTAGCTAAAGTCTCGTAACAATAACTAATACTTCTATGTTTATCGAAGAATAAAGGACTTTGCTGTTAAAATATGTAAGTTAAGGGACCTTAAAGAAAAAGATTGAAGAATATAATTGATCAAAGTATGCAAGTTAAAAGACTATATTAGTCAAACCCATAACTTGATACAATATAAACGTTAAATTTTGACACTTGTAATGAACGTCATACAAAAATCAAAATAAGACTTTCTCGTAAATAAGAGTTAGAATCTTGTGGGTATAACTTATGAGGTTACGAGTTCGACACTCACTGTGAACATCATGTAAAAGCTAAGGTGAAACCTTATCTTTAATAAGAGTAAGAGTTAGACTTTGCGATTAGACTCCACAATTCGAATCGAATTCAAATTAATTAAAATAGTGATTCAAATACTAAATACTATAGTAGTCAATTATCCAACTTAATATTATGTGTCAAATTTTAAGTATTCCATAAATATCTTTTTATTATTATTATTATTATTATTATTATTATTACTTTTATAATAATATCTTAATCATTCCATGACATAACTAACCTAATCATCATTATTCATTCAATTAATGTTAATAACTTTTAATTCATAAAGACAATGTTTAGGTTAAAAAATATCTAAAATATATTTCTTATTATCACCAAATAATTAAAATATCTAAAATGAATTAATATTTTTGTTGAAAAAAAAAAATTATTAATAGTTTCCTAATATGGACTAAATCAAACATGACTAAAAAAAGTATTAAAATTCCAAAGACTACATTAGATATTCAAGCTTTGTTATATAATAATTGTTTAATAAATATATATTGTGATACTTTATTTAACATCGAAAAATATATATATATATATATATATATATATATATATAATGTGTATTATATATAAATATTAATTAAGTGTAATGATATATAATTTTAGTACTAATTAAAGACAATACTACATAATTAATCATGAAACCTTAAGTGTCGACAAACTCGCAGAATATAAGTTACAAAGTCATCAAATAAGATAAAATGTGTATATATACATACATATATATATATATATATATATATTAATGAACTTATACTTTTATGTATTTTAATTTACATAATAATTTCATTGAAAATTTAGAGCTTTATATTTAATTACTTAATTTATGATAATTTTTATTATAAAGTTAATGGCCACACTACATTGACTAACTAATTTTCTGATTAAATGAGTTGATTTTTTTTTGTTTACAATAATACATATTTTAAATAATTAATTACTCCATGAATATATACATACATATATATATACATACATACATATATATATATACATACAATATTGTGTGAATGAGAATATTAAGTGAGGCAGTCATGCTAAGTTCATGACAAAATGTCTGTCCATATAAAGCAAAGTGGTGAAAAGGTAAATCATAGGCACTATTCTTTTTTAGGCAAAAAAAAAAAAAAAATTATTATTATTATTATTATTTTTAACAACCACAATAATAATAATAATAACAGAATCATATTCATGAAGGTAAAAAGTGAAACAAACAACTATAGAGACAAGAAAGCATATATATTATATAATTATCAAAAAAAAAAATATAAATATATATATATTATATAAATATAGATATAGAGAGAGAAACAAAAATATTTTTGGCTTTGTAGTGTGTAAAAAATGAAGTTTGCAAGTTGCACTTCTTAACAACCACACACAAAATTTCTTCAATATTTTTATGCCCTTCCCATTCCCCACAACCCTACCCAAAGTAACAAAAAATAAAAATAAAAATAAAAATTGTGTATGATTTTTTTTTTATACCTAGCTAGGGTGTCTGGTGTCTCTATCTTATTTGGTGAGATTAATTCGGATTCGATCTGCGAAATGCTCGTATAATTCAACTCTTACTCGAGAGTAAGGACCCCGATCCAAAACTTTTTAACATGATGCTAACGACCGGGGAATTCGAAACATCCAACATAGATTAATGAGGAAAAGATTGTCAATGGTGGGAAGAAGAATTAAGATAAAATCATATCTAAAAACAAACAAATCTCTTCATCTTCCTTTTTTTTTTTTTTTTTTTGGTAAATATCTCTTCATCTTCCTTGTTAAGTCCTTTTTTTCTTTCTCTCTCTGTATATAACTTTAATGTTTCTCTGTCTACATAGCTATTATTATTACTACTACTGTTGTTTGTTTGTTGTTACCGAAGCTTTCTCTGACAACTTAATTTCCATCTCTTCTTAATTCATCTTCTTCCTGCTTTTTCTCAGAGATTTTTTCTTGCTTTTTCAATGGAAACCCATAAAAATGGAGGGATTGTTTCATCAAAGAAGGAAATGTAGTTGGTGATCAAACCTTCAATGGTTTTTCTGTGCTAAACGTTTTTCCTTTTTTTTTTTGCTTTCCTCTTCTCTGCAAGTATAGTACTAAACAAACTTTTTTGTTGCTTTTGTTCTTTGTACTTTCTCGTCCATCTTCAGTTACATACATATATAACAGAAACCCATATCTCTCTTTCTCTCTCTATGTGTATAGGTTTATATATATATATATATAGAGAGAGAGAGAGACTTGAAAGTTGAAACCCACCTCTCTCTCTCAATCTCAAGTACTCTCGTTTTTTGTGTTTCTTTCCTTTTTAACTGTAACCCTTCATTCATACTCTTTGAGTATTTGATCAGATCTTTTTTACCTTGTTTCTTCCTCTCATATCATCAAATTAACATGTTGTTGATATTATTCCTCTGAAACTATTACCAGAAAACTCTCTTTTCTGGGGTTTTTTGTGCCGAGTTTGGTGTTTCAGAAAGTAAAAGGAAGAAGAGATGTTGGATCTGAATGTGGATGCTGTATATTCATCAACAGACTCAGGATATGATGAAACTGATGACCCCAAAACGACGAAGCACAGTTTCCTAGGGGATGATTCTGCTGCTGGTGCTGGTGCTGGTGATGCTTCAAATGCTTCTTCCTCCTCCGTTACCGCCGATGAAGCTCCTCCGGTTGTTACTACAGGCCGTTTCGTCCTAGCCGACGAAGAATCCAACAGCTCTCTCGGAACTGATCATCATCAAACTACTCTCAGATTCTCCATTCTCAATACTGCTAAAAATGGTGGTGATAGTAGTAGTAATAATATCATACGAATTGTGGATGATCACGACGACGATGATTGTGATGATCAGGAGTTGGAGACGAGGCAGCTCTTCCCACTAGAAGGAAGAGATGATTCGTTGTTGTTCACGGCTAAAGCTCAGCATTGGTTGAACTTGTCCGTGCCTGAGGTTGTTAGAGCAGTGGATATGGGCATACAGAACAAGGTACCACAACCGGTCTCCCAACCACAGCCACAGCCACAGACACAGCCGCAGCAACAACAGCAGACACCGGTGAAAAAAAGCCGGCGTGGACCGAGGTCGAGAAGCTCGCAATATAGAGGAGTCACTTTTTACCGGAGGACTGGGAGATGGGAATCCCATATCTGGTGGGTTTCATTTTACTCTTACCATATTTTTTATATATATACACAATAGCGTGACACTAAATATATTTTGGAGATACATAAGAATACTAGAATGATATACATATATGGAGAGAGAGAGAACAAAATTTTTCCCATCAAAATATGGAAGCTGTGTAAAAAATCTAGGAATGGTCCATTTCTGTGTTAAATTCCAACGAAAGAGATGGAAGCTTGAGTTTCTATGATAATTCAAGTTTTTAACTTTTAATGAGGGCACGCTGTTTCTGGTTGGGTTTTATTCTGTGTAATCCTAGAAATGTTTCTGTACCATTGATCTCTCTTCTATTGTGACAGCTAGAACAGTGGGCTTTTGGTTATTCTTTTCATATTTCATGGATTTCTCCGCCTAATAGTATTTTTCCTATTCTGGAGCATTATGCGCATATATATGTATATATTTCTTCTTCGATCATGGTCTTACGAGGATTTTTTTTGTTGGTCCACAGGGATTGCGGGAAACAAGTTTATTTAGGTAAGAGCTCTATATATATATAATTTCATGGTTCATTGATACTTGTTATATAATATCAGTGCTCTCATCTCATTTAGTCGGATTCTTGTATACATGTATATATATTTATACTGAGATTAGTTGGTTTTTGGGGGGTTTATTTTTTTACAGGAGGATTTGACACAGCTCTTGCAGCAGCCAGGTGAGGGTTTACTTTCAGTATAGTTACAGCACCCAAAACTTTTGTTTTAGATTTTCCACTTCTTAATAAATCTCAGCTAAACTTTTGTTATTTATATGTATTCAGAGCATATGATCGAGCAGCAATCAGGTTTCGAGGAGTTGATGCTGACATTAATTTCCATGTTTCTGATTATGATGAAGATATGAAGCAGGTTTTGTAACTTTAGAGTTTTTTTTTTTTTTTTTTTAAAAAAAAATTATGAGCTAACTAGTGGGTTGTAGACTTTATTTTTCTTAAGGAAATCTTAGTATTGCATATCTTAATTCCTTGGATGAATTTCATCTGCAGATGAAAAACTTGACAAAAGAAGAATTTGTACATATACTTCGCCGCCAAAGCACTGGATTCTCTCGGGGTAGCTCAAAGTACAGAGGAGTAACACTGCACAAATGTGGCCGATGGGAAGCTCGGATGGGTCAGTTACTTGGTAAAAAGTATGTACCACTTTATTTAGCTAAGCTAGATTTCCCATCTTTTTTACTCCATAGCTGCATTTTTAATTCAGGAATAGTTTATATGCATATATATATATATAGTTTACAGTTTGAAACCTGAAATATGTTTTCTACCAATTGATTGTTTTAGAGATTTATGTATATCTAGATTACAGCTTTAGGTTGGTTGTTACAAGAAATAATGCTTCAGAACCCCTTTCATAGTATGAGAGAGAAATCCTTGCCTGCAGGTATATATATCTGGGGTTATTCGACAGCGAAGTAGAAGCTGCAAGGTCCTTTTTAAGTTTTAATCAAGAACAATATATATATATATATATACACTCATTGAGACCACATATATATATCTAATTAACATGAGAAACACATATTTTAAATTCTCGTTCCAACAAAGTTTTACTGTCCCCTTCTGATCCAGGGCTTATGACAAAGCTGCCATCAAATGTAATGGAAGAGAAGCTGTCACCAACTTTGAGCCTAACTCCTATCAAGGAGACATAACTAGGGGTAGCAAGGATGGAGGTATAATTAATGGGCCAGGCTCATGCCTGTCAATATTTTCAGCCGACTGTTTCATTTGTATAATTGGGATCTTTGACTGATTTATATAGGTAGAGGGGACAATCTTGATCTCAACCTCTGGATTTCTCCCACTTCAGCTGATCCACGTGAAAATGATAACTCCAATAATTCCTACCTTCATTTTGCTACTTCTGAACTACCTGATGTAAAAAGGCTTAAGGTATTTTGGAGCTTCTCTAGTTTCCTGTTTATTCATGTGCATGTGCATTTGGCCATGGAGACTTCTTTATTGGGTGACCTGATAATAATTGGGTTTCTCATTTTTTTTCCTCGTGTATTGCCTTCAGGTCAGCAGCAATACAGCAGCTGTTTCTCATGGTCTAGCGATGACATCCAAGAATTCTATAATTTGGTCTGGCTTGTTTTCTGGTTTTACACAAAAGAATGGGGTAGGTCTGCCTTTTCAAACTGAATGGATTGAATAATATCAGAAGCATATTGGCAGAACTGATACTGAATGCCTCCTTGCCAAGCCCTATAACATGCTAACTGCTCATAGATGGGTAGGGAAAATGTTGTATGCACCCACATAATAGCTCAGAGAATACACATATATATGCCTAAATAGATTCGGAACTGTTGCAATCAGATTAATTGATTTGTTTTCCACACAGATTGTAAGTCAGAGCACTTGTTCCATTAGTCTTCTTAGACATCTGCAAATGCTAGGGACCTAATAGGAGCCTTATCTAGTCATATCGATTTTGTTTTTTTGGCTGTCTGTAAGTATGTGAAGTATAATGGAAATGCACATCTATTTCCTGCTGAATGATAAATTTAAACATTTCCACTGTTGGGCTAATGCCAATTTGTCTTGAAGATATGATATATACATCTTTTGCATCTTAAATTTCTTTACAATTTTAAGGGATGATGAATTGTCATTCATTATTAGCCAAACGCACCATTTGGTTGACAAGTACCCCTTTGTCAGTCAGTCACTAGTATGCTAAAAAAGAGACTTCTAAAGCTTAGGTTTTCATTTGTTTGTATGGACAGGAAAGAGCAAGAAACGTGAAGACTGAAGCCATTCCATTACCAGGAGTTTCGAACTGGCCATGGAAAATTCATCCCAATGGCCTAATCACCTCCATGCCATTGTGTTCCTCTGCAGCATCATCAGGATTCTCTTCCTCAACCGCAGCACACTCAACTGCCTTTCTGTCACCAGTCACTAAACACCAAAATTAAGATAGCAACCACTTTCTCTGATTTCCAGTAATCCTTGATTACAATCGGCAAAGCTTGAACAAGCCTATGATGTTCTTGAGGCACTACTGGAGCTTGTTATCTCAATTCTGTATGGAGTCAAATCCAGTTGAGAAAACAAGGCCAAACCAAACTCAAATTACTGGTGCAATTCATTTCTTATTTCTTTTGTTAGTCCTACATACAAAAGTATAAAACAGCACATACACTGAACACTATATAAAAGCTGTGGATAGAGATGACTGTGATATTGTGCAGGAGGTGTGGGGGTGGGACGGCAGTAATGCAATTGTTGTATAAATTTAAACTACTGTGAGATCAATTGAATCATAGTCTGTTTCTGGTAAGGATTTGTACATCAAATAACACTCCTGCTAGAGTCATAACTTTTCTGGTCTGCTGCAAGTCGTCATAGGCATGATCCTACCCAGCTGGGGCTAGATTTTCTTGATTATTCCAAATGAGAAACCAATGATTCTTGCTTGGATAACTATATTTGTCATATAAATATGGTAAGAAATCTCTATGGTAGGGGACTATTAGGATGGGAGCCATAAAAACCCAAGTCCACCATACTTCACCTTATTGCATAGGTTTGATAAACCAAACGTCACAAGGATTTTACAAATCCAAGGTCATAAAATATTATGCATAACACAAATAATACCATGTGCATATGACTGTTTATGAAGCAACCCAAATTTCTTCTTTGACAAACAAATCCCACGAATATGATTGATTGGTTTGATGTGATAATTTAGGTCAATCCAAACAACTCTCTTATGAAATCAGGGAAAACAAAAATGCTAACCCGTTTCAACATTTATTTCTTCATACACAATATGAACTTATGGAACCCAAGTGAGGTTATAAGTTCAAAAAAATATATTCATATATTCAGTCGTTCAAAACTTATTCGACTTGAAGATAAATTAATCCGAATATAAATGACTTAAAAATGTCATTTATAATTGAAATCTATTCAAAACACCATATGTATTTTTAAAAAAAGAAAAAACCTATTTTCCTTTATGTCACAACTCGAAGTCCATAACATTGCTATGAATCTAAAATATTCATCGTTTTCATTATACCAAAAAGATATCTCGAATCATAATCAATATGTAAACTCATCTTTATATTACATTATGACAAATGTTATTGCCAAAAATGTTTTTGTTTAATGATTAAAGAAGCAGACTCCTAAAGCTTTTCCTCGGGGCGGATGGTCGAGGGTTCGAATCCCCCCGAAGTGGTTAGCGCCACGTTAAAAAGCTTTGGGTCGGGCCCTCGCCCTCGAGTAAGAGTTGAACTCTGCGAGCGCACCTCAGGCCGAATCCGAATTAGTCGACCCGTGTGGATTCGGATACCGGATGTTTAAGAAAAAAAAAAAAAATGAAGATTGGTCAATAAAATAATACTTAAAAAGAAAAGAAAGAACTATACACAAAGCAATAAAAAACAGTAAAGCCGCCTTTAGTCACAAATCCAATCTTGTCAATAATAATGATTAACAGTTTACCGAAAAAAGATAATAAAAATAGAGCCACCAATCAACCAAGAATACTAATTCCAAAATAAAAGCTAAAGCGTACAGCTTAGGCAAACATTGTGCATCTTATCCACAACAAACTAAATCATATAATGCCAGAATCTCCCAATCCACCAACTTAAACAAAAGTTAAATACAAGTATTCTCTTTATTTAATATAATTATTCTTCTTTTATTCACAAAACAAGTAATATTCTATATATAATTATTCCTGACCATATTTCAATTCCATATTAGGCATGATTCGAAAACTGCAACTCCAAGCATAGCATAGCATATGTTATGTTTGAAGAGCTTTCACTCAAGGCTGAGACTGAAATAAAGCAACCAAAAAAACAGAAGATAAGAAGAATGAGATAAAAAACGTTTTATATATATATATATATATATATATATATATAATGATTTATAAGGGTATCTTATATTTCTTCTTCTGAACATTAGTTATGGAATAAATGTGAATAGGTAGTAAGTACGTACCAAGAAACGTTTCTTGTACAGTGCTGTAAATACGTTTGGATCGCATTTTGTCACTGTATAAGCCTCAATCTTGTTTATCTCCTGTAAAAAGAAGCATTTAAACAAGTCAGCTCCAAGATTCATTCCTGCTTCTTTAAGCCCTTGTAAAGACGTTTGGGCTTAGGTCAATTATGTTCGATTGATCTTGGCTCTAGCAAGAACGCTAGGGCTTAAGGGGCCCCACAACAAATACTCATAGTTAAAATATTCTATTCTTTTGGTACAATGAGGATAATATGAATCATGAAACAAATGCTAATTTTGCTACTACTCCATTTTGAATACTTAAGTAATCATTGTCTTTTAGTTATGGGAAAAATTCGTCTTCGAAGAAAATGAAGATCTACCAAAATAAGTACCTGAATCCATATGGTGAACTTTGGTCTGCCTTCTGTAATATCATATTTCTTTATATCCAATAATAAGGACTGAAACCTTTCGGTAAATGGCGCAAAAGCAATGTCTACCTGAAGGATAGGCATACAAAAACATGTCATTTTTTCACAATAACTTAAACAGATCAGGTCAAATATTTTTTCTTTCAAAACATGAAAACTTTGTTAAATCAATGGCACTTACCAGACTGAAACTACCAAGGAAAAAGGGTCCATCATCGAATTTGTTCAGGGCATTCTCGACGTAATCAAAAGCAGCACCTAGTATAATTCATAGAACATAAATCCACTCTGTTTGTATCATTTGTTAGGGAGAAAAATTAACACAAAGGCCACGAGAATCAACTTACCAGCTTGACCTATCCCATCTTCCTTCAAAGATGAAAGCACAGACATGTTGAAAGAATCTGAGTATGACAGCAACTCTTCTGCAAACTCTCTCTTTGCTGAATCCTACATTTCCATATATTGCTCAAGTAGTTTAGTAAATGCAAATTATGTTCTTAATCCAACTTTCTTTGAAGTATAAGAGATTGCAGAAAATATCGAACCTCGGGAAGAAGTGGAGGGCCATCAAAGTTACTCTCAATGTACTTAAGTAGGTCAAGACTCTCTCCTTTAACTTCATTGTTGTGCTCCAGGGATGGCACCTTTTTGAAGAAAAGAACTCAATGTAAGACCATTAAATGCCATGAAAGGTAAAATACTAAATTAAACATTGTGACCTAGATGGCAAATACCAAATGAATTAGTGAAATGATGACCAAAATTCAGGGATGAACTGAAATATTGAGCCAAGTCCTTCCAACATTTTACACGTGAAATATTGAGCCAAGTCCTCCAACATTTTTTACATGTGAAATATTCAGCCAAGTCTTTCCAACATTTTACATGTGGAAAAGTTGCTCTCTTCCTACATCGTAAGTACATAAGATTGCGGTATTAGTACTCACTGTCAACTCAGGACTGGATGCCTTTTTGATACAAGGAGGTCAGTACTAAGTAGTTGACTATGGTATTCGAATGATACCAACCAGAGCAGATAGCCAGCCCCTTAAGGTCTAGGGTTTCTACTAGAGCCCAACTAAACATAATTGGCCTAGAAGTTCGGGATTCTAGAGGTGGAAGCTAAGGTCGTGATAATTTGTATTTGATGGTTCCAACCAGAGCAGATAGCCAGCCCCCTCAGGCCTAGGGTCCTCACTAGAGCCCAATTAAACATAATAGGCATGGACATCCGAGATTCTGGAGGTGAGAGCCATTACCTCCCATAGTCCGGATTAGAAGTCATATACTATTGCACATTCTAATGACATGGCACAGAGTATCACAATAATTTTTAGTATTTTAATACCTTATTCGGAGGATAAACTTTCTCCCTGTACCAAGATGGCCTGTTCTCAAGGTTAATAGGCACCAACTTTATCTTTTCTTGCAGTCCCTGCTCCAAATAAACCATTAAAAAACCAAATAAATTGTCAAACTTGAAATTTATCCACAACTCAAAGATTAAAACCCTATGGGAGAATCAACTGAATACCTTATAGTTCCTAGCAATCCACACACGTTGTGCATACGGGCAGATGTAGGATGTGTACAACCTAAAATTTTGTGAACAACGTTAAATTTTACAGCATCATTGGCAACAATCAAAGAAGAATAAATTCAGAGCCTCAAAGTTGTCTCAATTTCAGTTATTATCATATTCTGTGTCCATTACTGAATTCCTTTCACTTCAATTTGAACAAATTCTGAAGTTCCAGAGTTATACATGAAAAGTTTTGTAAATTTGTAAGCCCAATTCAAGGCATGTTTAGTGTTTCATTATATAATTCCTCATTACTACACATTTCAAGCGTCTCCATTTTCAATTCAACCCTAGAATTGAACTTACTTGGTTGTTCCGTCAAAGATCGGAGGAGGAACTGAAGAAGAATCAAGAGAAGGGGGAAGATCCTCTTTCACACTTCTGAAATGAAACGGACCAACCAACAAACCCACAAGAAGGAATCAACCAAAATTGAAAGGAGAAACAACATAACATACAATAAAAATTGGAGACAGAAAAAGAAAAATGTATGTCAGAAGAAAACATCAAAAATTTATGCAGCATTTGGTTCAATTTGCACGAAAAGAAAAGAAACAAAAAACCCATTTGAGAGCAAATCACCTTGAAGAAGCCATCGATGACGCTGACACAGAGAGAGAGGAATTTCTAGAAGTAATTCTTGGATAGTACTAAAGCTGAAGCTTTCTTTGAACCATTTTAAATAAAGGGTTCTGAACAAGAAAGAGAAGAGGAATTAGGTGGCGTGAATCATACCAGAACTAGTGGTGAAAACGTAGAAGTAGAATGTATGTAGCCGCGATACCAAAACATATTCAAAACTTGTCAAATTTTTTTTTTCCTTGAACACTAAATACAAATGCCTTCACATTGTTGAAAAGTTTTTGTTTCTTGAAAAAAAAAAAATATATGTTTTCACAGGTAGCCTTATAAAATCAAAGGAAAACTTATGACATTTTACTTTGAAAAACATGGACAAGAAGTAATTTTGACAGGAATTTAACGATGACGATGATGATACGATTACATCAGAGCTATTTTGATTCAATTTTGGTTCTGTCGTCTTTGCAGCATCATGTTCATATATGAACTCAATTGCCTTCCTGTCTCTTGGCAAACAAAAATTGGAGAAGCAGAGAATAATATCACGTTTTGCTTACAAAAATCTTGGTTTTCGTAAGACTAATCCGACACGGTTCAAATCAAACTTCTTCTGAGAAAGAATCACTCACAAATTATTTAAACCCACCAATTTATAATATATATAAGTTTCAAGTCATATTACATAATACATTGAGATAATTTTTCTTTCCTTTCCTTTTAAACAGACATACACACACTAACAGGATTAAAAGTAGTACAAAATTCAGATCCAGCACCAAGCAAGCATAGGAAAATTGCTCAAGAAATTCCCAGTTCTGCACAAATCCTTGGTTTGAACGCACCTCAAGGCTGAGACTGCAATGGAACAAGAAAAATGTGTATATATATAAGGCCAAGAAATATTGTGTAGCTCATCAAGCTGCTTATATTATATATCAAGAAATATTGCTTTAAAAATGGAAAAAAGGATAGTACCAAGAAACGTTTTTTATACTGTTCCACAAGTTCCTTTGGGTCTGGTTTAGTCACAGTATAAGCCTCAATCTTGTTTATCTCCTGTAAAAATGCAATTTCACAGATTTTATATAATAACTAATGGCAATCAGTGCAAGTGAATCCAATTCAACAAAAGAAATAAGAAGTGGGATTCCGATCTGTACTTGCCACTTGTTAAGTATGCAAAGCTCAGACTCAAAACATATAAGAAGTGGGATTCTGATCTGTACTATAACATATACGAGTAAAGTGTGGTTTTGATAAGTACCTGAATCCATGTTGCTAGCTTTGGTCTGCCTTCTGCAATATCATACTTCTTTACTTCTAGTAAGAAGGGCTGATACCGTTCAATAAATGGAGCATAAGCTATGTCTACCTGAAAGTCCATGCATCACAAAACAAGTCAACCTTCAGTTTCATATATACATTGAAGCTAAAAATTTCAAATTACACTTTTTTGCAAGACATAAACCTTCACTGAAGCAAGATACACACAGGCTGAACTATACACTTACCAGACTAAAAGTTCCAAGGAAAAATGGCCCATCAAATTTTCCCAGGGCATTCTCAATGTGATCAAAGGCAGCACCTAAAACAAATCACCCACACACTAATCACTTCTCCTGGCGGGTCGAGGTCGGGTAGAGGGGCCGAAAAATGGAGAGAAGAAAGTAATTAAAGGTCTTGGAATCTAAAACTTACCAGCTTCACCTGTCCCATCTTCCTTGAAAGAAGAAATTACAGCTTTACTGAATGAGTCAATGTATGATAACAGCTCTTCTGCAAACTCTTTCTTGGTTGGATCCTACATTTCCATAATCAATCAATAATTTACAGATGAAGATCTAATGAGATTTCTTTGAATTTTAAGAGAAATGTTAAAGCGAATATTAAAATCTTACATCAGGAAGAAGTGGAGGACCTTCAAAGTTACTGTCAACATATTTAAGTAGATCAAGACTCTCTCCTTTAACTTCATTATTGTGTTCCAATGCTGGAACCTGTGTAAAGGAAAAAGCTCAAGATAAAGCACATAATAAAAAATCCATTAAAGAAAGAACATAAAATTAAACAGTCAAAACAGCAAAAAAAAAAAAAAAAAAAAGCGTAAAACTTTCTAATAATTTTTCAAGATTTTGTTTATACTTGAAATGAATGAAATTCTTCTGAAAATTTATTCAAAGAAAATTAATATATGTGCAAGTTTCTGTACAGAGCACGAGAATAAAACACCCCATATCGTTTGTTGTGGATTTTAGTACCTTATTTGGTGGATAAACTTTCTCCTTATACCAATCCGGCCTGTTTTGCAGATTAATAGGCACCAATTTTATCTTTTCTTGCAGTCCCTGCCACCGCAAAAGAACCAGAAGACAAACAAAATTAGCAAAAATTTAAAATTTACAAGATTTTATGCAGCTCCAGGCTTAAATGAAACAGCATATGGGAAGAACCTTATAATTCCTAGCAATCCACACACGCTGCGCATAAGGACAGATATAAGATATGTACAACCTATAGAAATGGGGGAAAAAAAGGAAACTCGGTAAAAATTGGCACTTAGAAAAGAGGAAAAAAAAACTCTCAAACATTCCATGGGTGACATGCAGAATTCTGGGCAGGGAAATTCAAGAAAAAGAATAATTTGAAGAAATTAATAAGCAAATGGAAATAAATTGAACTGACTTGGGTGTTCCATCGAAGATAGCAGGTGGGTCTGAAGAAGAATCAAGAGCAGGCGGAAGTTCCTCTTTTACACTTGGGAACATGAAGGAAAAAAACAACCCACAATCAGGGACGAGTGAAACAAGAAAATAAACAAAGAAATGATGAAATAAAATTAAAGATTCATACTAGAATTCAACAGAAACAACAATTAAAAGAAACCCAACAACTAAATTAAAAAAAAAAAAAAAAAAAAAAAGCCCAAAAATTACCCAGGAGAAGCCATTGCTGAAGATGATGCTGAAACGAAAGTACGAGTTCTTGGACAAAGATGGAGTCTGTGAAGAGTAAATAATGAATGGTTTTGAGAAAGAAAGTGAGGAGGAGGAGGAGGAGGAGGAGGAGAAGAAAGATGGAGAGAAGGAAATGCGTGAATTGGGCGCAGAAGAAGTAGGAAGAGAATGCATGTAACCGTGAATATAGTTCACATTCAAAGCGGCCATTTTCCTCTACTGTGTTTCCAAATGCTACGTGGAAACTTTGGTGTTGGTCATTAATTTGATTGGGAACTAAGGTTTGTGCTAGAAATTTCTTTTTTTTTTTTTTTTTTTTAACCTTTTCCACCTGTCATTCTCGGAGATTGTAAAGATTTTGTTCCATTTTTGTATAATATAAATAAATAGTTACTGATTATCTTAAAATATATATATATATAAATAGTTACTTACCAAAAATATATATATAAATAGTTTGAAATTAAAAAAAAAAATTAAAAAATTAATTACTGAATGAATTTGAAATTTGTTATTAATGAAAAACGTTTTTATTTTTAAAATTTATAAACAATTAAACCCAATAAAATTATTGATATTGGGCCGTTTATAACCTTATAAAGAATTTGGGTTTATAGTACGGCCCAATTAAATATAATTTATTTAAAGTATGCTTACTATTTCTAGCACCAGTCCCCAGTTAAAACCTTATTAAGGATTTAGAGTCTATTAAGGTCCAAAAAAAATAATTGGATTAAGCCCATGTTTGTTCAAGTAAAAAAATTTGTTTTCCTCATCCAACACAACAAAAAATTTCAAACAAAGTTTTTTCCCAAACAAAAAAAAAAAGAAGTTTTTTCCAACAGAACAGGTCTAAAAACAAATCCAGATTAGTTAAAGCCCCAAAAGGTGTACCAAACATTAACATTATCTAAAATAGGTTGGGGTTCAATTCAAAGGAGGGCAAATATTCATTCCCACAGGCCAGATCAAGAAATTTAGTGTACAAAATATTTGTTAAGTTTATATCTTAATTCCATTTATTGTTGGTAAAACGTTTTCAGGTCTTTTTCTCTTTTCTTGATTAATTAATTTTAGGGTAAACATTTTAAAGTCATATTAAATATGGAGCAACGAGGTCCAAGAGCAGAGGGTTACGTTCCTGAGATGAATTAATTGGATTTAGATATGAGTTAGGGAGAGAATGTTGGTAACGTTGACTGCCTGCTATACTGGGGGTCCAAACTTCATCAAAAGGAAATGTGTATACGGGGGTCAAAAAATATACAATTTTGAAGCCATGGATCCCATATTCCGTCCCCAGGGTCATAAATCTTCATCCCCCGACTACATATAGCCAAATGACTTTTTTAAAAGTTGAAAAGGCATATTTCAATGCTCTAAGTCAGAGTTGCATCCCAAATACTTTTGGTGTATACATCCCCTGAATTGGACATCGACAACATTAAATCTCCATACCCAGAAAAGTACTTGTTCAACCCTAGTTTCTCATTTCTTTGAATTTCTGCCATCCCAACTTCATTTCTTCTATGTAACTCCTCCTCCAAACTATACTGATGATATCCATTCGAACTGTGTCCATTTTCCAATTTCTGCTGCGACAATGATGGTATTATAGCGGAAGATGTCTCATACTTTTGATACTGATCCAGCCGTTTTGACGAATAACCATACAAATTATCCAATAAAGAAAGATGCTCACCCACATGTCCAGGAAATCTTGATTCTTTTTGTACTGCTGGTGTTTGTTGCACAAATATCTGAGAACTGTTCGAATCTTCCTCTGTATACCTTGGCTGTTGCATCAGAAGCCAAAGTCTTGCTTCATCATCAAAGGCACTCAACTGAGAATTCGAACCAGACCTAGTACCCATGCCAGGGACACTGAGCACATTTGCCGGTTTCCCTTTTTCACGGCTTAATATTGCAGGATCAAGAAAATCAACATCCCCACAACTACTGCTGCTTCCTTTTGGTGGCTCTTGAAGAATGCTGTTCAGTGAAGAATTACTAACCAAATTTCCTGCCACAAGAGGTATCAGATCACCAAATTAAACAACAAACGTTGCAAGCTTAAATTAGGAAAAGGCAAAGAGAGCAGCAGTGAAATACCAGAGGGAGTACGGGGAAATCTCCCTGCCTGTTGTTCATATGTAGAAAAACCAGGAGGTGCTTCTCTGGGCACTGAGAAACCAGGTGGAGCCATGCTTGGAGGCTTTAATGCTGTTAAAAGGAGAAAGAAGTTTTCACAAATCCAACTCAATAGTGTAAATGCCAAAAAGACCAATTCTAGTTAACTAAACACTGCTGAGAACAAAAGAATAGAAAGACCAAAATACCAAAATTAAACACTGTGCACCCTATAGGGGACTAAAGCATTCAACAGAAATGAATCAAGTCATCAATTTGTCAAACAAGTCAAGAAAACTGTTCTATTTTTTAAGTATCCCAAATCACATAATCAACAATAATTGCTTTTTAGCAATAAAATAAAAGTGAGATTGATGTAATGTAGATCAAGAAGATTAAAATGAAAATAAAAATGAACTTTAAACCAAATGGTGAGAAAAATCAACTTTACATAAAAGAAATGGAGGATTGAACTTAGATTTCGGAACTGCAGATTGTTATCAAACTCTTTAACTGTGTCAAGGAAGAATCAGAAAAGGACAAAATATGGTAAATAGTAAATGAAACAGAAAAAGATGTTTTATATTACCTTGATACTGGGGCTTAGGCAAGTAATGCTCATTGTTTGCTGCATAATTCTGAAGGACATAACAATCATTTGGAACTTGACCAAGACTATTAAAAGAAGGTTCAAAATTAGCCACTTGGTTTAAAAAGCCATCTCCTTTAGCAAATGAGAACCCTGAATTTCTACTAGTATATGAATTCCAGGAGGAACCACGCTGATCACCAGTTTCGTCAAGCAAATCTGTCAAGCCATGAGGTAAAGTTAAGGCATCATCACATGAATCAAAATCTATTGACATTATATTTGAGATGATATTGGTCTCAATAGCATCAAAAGGAAGATGTTCACCGTCATTGTTTGAATTGTCATCACCAGTCCTTCGCAAATGCTCTACTATTTCTTCATTTGAGAAGGAGTTAGAATTTCGATAAATCCTATCTGATTTGGCTGAGTTCTGGAATTTCAATTCATGGTTTCCGTCATTTAATACTGAATTTACACACGTCATTGGCAAAAAAGCTTCATCTTCAAGAGTATGTACAGAAGTTTGGTCTGAACTGTAATTACTTGAACTACGATTCCTTCTATGCATCAATGAACAACCACCAGAATCCTCTGCAACATGGGAAGGATAAGGAGAATGCTCAACGCCAATCCTCTGAGTCAAACTGCTTGAATCTTCTGATAATAAGCTGTGGAAAGGTGTAAAATCATTTCTGAATAGCTCATCTGAAAATTCATTACGCTCTGCATCCATTGACAATCCATTGGCAAGGTGAGTGGATGATGAAACTTTATACGGCATAGAAGTAGCATATATATCCTCAAGTTGATAATCTTTACTATCCATGTTGACAGACGAAAATTCAGAACATAAGTTTGTAATACTTCCATCTTCCGCATAGGTTCCATCATTTTCTAGACCAGGACTACTCGAACGTCCAACGATGTCCACAAAAGTTGTCATCTTACTGGGAACTGAAAAGCTTCCATTTGAGTGGCCACCATGGGCTGAATCCTGTATTTGCATGTGAAAGGCAATCAATATCAGAAGGCGTACTGGAACATTGAAATATATTAGAAAAAATACCTTCCATACCAGTAGTGATGTAGGTACTTTTATAATCTAAAGACTAGGGTACTCAAACACAGTTAAGCAGAAAGGAGAAGGTTTTCATGGTGCCTTACAATTAAAGGACCTTTAGCAGTAGATCTCTCAATAGTACTGCTGCTATTGGATAATTCATCCACTGGAGCTGGCAAGATACTTCCTACACGCCTCAGCATATTATTTCCAGCACCAACAATCTGCTGTACCCGATTCCTTTAAATACAAATAAATAAGAAGAGGAATGAAAAACCAATAGTTAGATACCAATCATCATGAAACCCAACAGCAAGTGAAGATGAAGAAATATGCAATCATGCTAAGAATCCCATTTCAGGTAAGAAAGAAAAAGGAGGAGTTGGGTAATGATCTGTAATATGCAAGCATAACATCACAAATACTATGATTGCTGAAAAAAAAAATCCCAGCAAAGTGGTGTGTTCTTAAATTCAAAACTCATTGTCCTATCTAGTTATAGTGTTAGCATTATGAAGAAATAAATATGATACAACCACTCTTCCCATGTTTACAAGCGGAATCCATTATTGGTGATAAAAATTAAATCAGTGCCTAACTTCAAATAGCACAAGCTCACCCCATCCCCTCCAGTACCCCCAACAACATTAAACCATGCTTCCAATATTTATTCAAATGAATGAGAAAGATACAGTATACATGAAACTGGCAGCTTTGACACTTATACCTGGTATGAACAGCGGCTATTTCATCTTTCCCAAAACTATCTTCTTCAGCACCAACATTATGCAAATATAGACAAGCAGGATTATTGCAAGGCTGAAAGAATAAAACACCATTGTCAAAAAGCATTCAATTCTCTTCATTAATTTGATATTTGCAGTTAAAGAAGGAAATATAAAGTGTGATAGTTGACACATTCAGAAGCATCACAAACTCGTACCATGCTTTTTAACCAGGCATGGCAATACTTTGCAGTTCCAAATGACGCTCTGCACAAAGATTCCATCATCATTACTAATGAAAGACAGGTGGTTTTCCAAATTCAAGGAGAAAAGTTAAAGACCAGGTCCTTACCTCAAAAACCTACCTTCAAGGACAAAACCATGAACTGACTGAATACATTTCAAAGCCTCCTCCTCTCTTGAATATGTTACATATCTAAACAGCGGCAATAATAATAAAAAAAAAAAAACGTTACAGTGTGAAAAATAAGGCAAAGCTTCACTATAGTTGAGGCAAGCACCCTTCAAAGAGGAGGAAGACAATCATGAAAATTGCCACCGATAATACATGATTAAGTTTGCCAAAGCTGATTACTTTTTATACTGTTATTTTAGGCGTGATCATTTGTGAAACATGTTTGCCCACTTCACATAACAGTGGATAGCTTATCCACTTCACAACTTTTATATAAAGAAACAATCATTAGAGATAAGATGACAAAAGTCATAGGAATTCTACTCTAAGGTTCTATTTTCCTATTGCACTGATCTTAGCTTGCAAATGCATACTGTATTATGGTTTATGAAGGCAACTTCTTTTGTTCACACATGGTTCTAAAGTTCATGGATATGTGAGAAAATGTTAAAATCAATTAATATTCTCTTCTGTTTTCTTTAGGTAAGTTCAAAAAGGTTCACTTCATATTTGATTTAATACAGGCAACAGTATGGAATTAAACAAGAATATATGACTTCCTCTAAAAATGTACGAACCACTTGATATAAAAGCTAACATGTACTTCCGAATGGACTGCAGTGGTTCATATCTGCTCTAAAGAGAGGATACCTATCTAGTCAAAAATCATGCCAGACAACTTTGAGGTTGCACACTAAAAGGTCCAGAAATTAGAGTCCTAAGATCATATTATACTAGGCCTTTTACAGTATCAGTGTAATTCAACATAGTATTCTTTCCCTACCTTTAGTGACTTTTTCATCATACAAAGTTGACATACACAGAAGTATGTATCCATTGTACCTCTTCTAGACTGTCAATTCTTTGAATGGGTTTCAGATTTCTTACTTCATACATCGGGATGGATATGCTAAACCATAAAAAGCATTACCAAGAGAATGTGGAACAAGAAACCATGAAGGAACCAGATCACAGATCAAGAAATTCCAGAGCTAGTAATAATTTTATATATCATACTAAAACCAAAAAAAAAATAAATAAATAAATAAGGCAGTTATTTTAACTTGAAAGCTTCTGAACTCACACACTGCAACTGTCATTAATGAATTGTTGAACAGCTCCACCAGCTGTCCGAGAGAGAGACATCTTAGAAATTTTTCCATACTGACCAAAATATTCTTTACGTTGTAAAAGCTGCAAAAAATAGGCCACAAATTCATTAGAAAGAGGAAAAAAAGGACAGATTTCTCAGAAATTGAAGGTAAATAGTTAATCTCTTCAAATGGTTTATTTAGTTTTAAAACCAGGAAACAAATTAATAAGTAAAGAGAAGGAAATAAAGGAAAGAACAAAGGTAGATAATATGTATAGATAATATGACAAGAAGGAGCTCCATACATCTTCATCAGCAAGACTAAGAGGTAGTCCTATCACATATGCCATTCTCCGTTGAATCACTCTAACATTTGTAAGATCCTTCTTTACTTCAGGAGCTTTTGGCTTGGCTTTTGGTGGCTTGCATTTCTTATTATTAGAACTTTTCATCACCACCCTACTCAGAACAAAGGAAATCTTATATGTTATGTTCACTGCTACAAGCATTCATAAAGATACATCCAACACAAAAACAGGAGGAAAAAAAAGGGGAAAAAAAACCTTTCAGAATTTGCCTGCATGGCAATGATTTTTTCTTTTTCATAAATAACCCGACAAGCAGGACAGCGCCCCTCTGTCTGATCTTTCTCTGCCATGTCTATTATGTGATGCCAACACCAAACACACACCTGAGAGAATAAAATGAAAATTCAGAATGATATGATTCATTTAGGAAGCCATAATACTAGCGTTCTAAATGATTTTACATGGATAACCTGAAATGTAGCCCAGTTGCAATGAAACAAAACCTTCTCAACTCCCAAAGATTCATCCACATACATATATTCAAGACAATTAAGAATGAAAACAATTTTTTTGGAAAAAAAAAAAAAGTCAGACCAATATTCTTAATCAAAATTATTGTTTTGTCTACTAAGAAAGGAAGGGGGGAAGTTTCAGAGATATATATGCGACATATCCCCCAGAACACCAGAAGAACTTAGCACAATGAAAGTGACAATAGAGAGGGACAATGCCAGAGAGCCTCTCTTACTCACAGATCATTAATCTAATGAGAGAATCCTACTACAAAAATACAATCTGTAAATGATAACACAAGTATCCGTGTTCAACTCAAGAATCAGGTAATAAATGAGAACACTATAGCTTGCACAGACTTTGAGAACCTAGCTCCACATTCTCAGAATCAAATGGCCACAAGTGGATTAAAACAGAATTCAGAAACAAATTCCATACAGAGGAGGCATAAAATTGCATTTCTCTTCCTTCTAATAATTTTGCTTGATGAATGTTTTCTTATATTAAAAAATTAAATTAAATTAAACACCAACAACAACAACTAAAGGCTTTGAGTTTTAGGCAATTACTACAAAATTGAACAGAAAAATTTGCACCTGATAGCCACACTGGCAAGGCTTAAATTGCTGATCCGTCCAGTCCATTTCCTCAGCGCAAAGAGGACATCTTTTCTCTTCTTCGTTGCTCATGATTGCCCTTTCACCCAAATTAAAAATAAGAAAAGAGACATAAACACACCAATTTCAATTAATAAGCCGCAAAATTTAGGGAAAACGAACATCATTAATTGTTAGCACATGTAATTCAATAAACTCGGACTCGCCAACAGGAATTTACAACAGCAACAACACAAAAACACATTAAAAAAGCTCATTACTACAGAAAATTCCAAAAAAAAAAATGAGGACAAAAATAACAAAAATTAGATCAGGTACCAACATTACATTTCCATAAAACAAATCCACATACAGAAAAAATGTAAACCTCTCGTAAATACGTCCAAAATGCGATACAAGCACAAATTAGCCACATAAACATGAACCACTTGTACAACACCCCCAATGTGCTCTATACATACGCTTTATACAAACATATACATACATTTCCACACAAACAAAGCTACATTAACCATGAAGCTAGGGTTTTCCACATATCATTTCAATGAAAGTATAAAAAAAAAACAAAAGCAAAAACTTACAATGATGATTCGATTCCACCGCACACCGCAGATAGAGAGACCGAGAGAGAGAAAAAAAAAAAAAAAAATTGAGGGAAAGCGCGACGCGAAAAACCAACGCAACACAGAAGAAAGGAAGGGGGGAGAGAGAGAAGAGAGAAAGAGAAAAACAGAGGTGGAGAGAGAAACTGTACGGCACCAAAGGATTGAATTGAAAGCCACAGGATTGAGACGGCATTTATGGATGACCCTTTTTTAATATAAATATATGATTTTGTGTACATTACTTAGTAACAGTAATAACATTACACATTTCGGGGGGCTTTTCTTTTATCTTATGTGTCAAAAAGGAGATCTGTCAGTCCGTTCTCCTCCCTGGACGAGAGAAAAAGATTAGGTGAGCGATGGTCCACCTTTGATTCTGTGTATCGCCTTGTCTTTTTTTTTTTTTTTTTGCACTTTTCCTATTTTTCTAAGGTGATTTTGTGTGTTAAGGAATTATGCTTTTGGAATTTTGTTACTTTAAATAATGTTGGTTTGATTCATAATGTTTTCTTTATTAGTTTTAATGATTTTTTTAAATATATTTTAACATTTTTTTTTCTTATAGTAAAATGTATCATAAATGAGTTTCAAACTATGGGATGATGACACTTTTAACTAATTCCGTTTGAGTTGGGTTAGTCCCTTGTAGGAGAAAGCTTTAAATCTCACTTAAATCAAGAGAACTTCTTATCGATTCATCTATGTCTTGCGGTTATATACATTAATATTTAATTCAATGTATCCGATATTTATTTTATTAAAAAAGTATTAAAATTATATTATAATATTAATAAATAAAATTATTATTTATTATGAAAAGATATTAAATGGTAGGAATTAATTTATAGAAGATCGTACTTCTTTAATTGGAATACTGAAATTAGCCAAGCAATATTCTTTTCCCATTGAAATGTATGGAAATTTGAAAGACAAGTCCACTCCTTCATAATGATTTTATTAAATGGAAAATTCTTCCCGTTATGATTAATGTTGGACCAAATATGTCATATACTACAAAATATTAGATACACATCCCAAAGTGTATGCCTTAATTATAAATCGTGTAAGTTTTAAATTCAAAATTAATTAAAATATTATAATAATTTGACACCCCCACATCATTGGGAGATCGACATCCCTTCTCATGTATCAAAAAAAAAATCAAAGAAAGAAAATCAAAAGTTTTAAAGTACTAAGAATTAAAATTAGTTGTTTACCAAAAAAAACAATTTAAATTAGTTATAATATTTTTATAAAAAATTTGTAATTTTTTTATATTCATATAATATATAAACTCTTCTAATTTAAGTGAGAATCATAGCTTTTCGGCTCGAACGGGAATTAGTACCCTACTAATGTATGGTAGCATGACATCCTTATTTTTTATTTTTTAATACATGGGGGAGGGGAACTTGGGTGTCGAACCCTCGAAGGGGTGATTGAGAGGGTGGTCTTTTGTCACTCTACCACACAACCTCCGACTTTTATTTTTTATTTTAAAAAAAAATACATTTAAAGAAAAATACTTTCCATTTATTTATAATGGCCAAAAAAACATTAAATTTGTAAAATATTAAATATAGAAAAAAATCAATAAATAGACATTATTTATTAGATAACCAATCAAAAAATATAATAAGAAAAACCAATTTGATAATTTGTTTAAGAAGCGGAATACATCAATTCATCAGAATTTCAAAGAATTAAAGTATATATTTTTAAAATGCAAAATTATAACAAATATAACAGGAGGATATAAGGAATTTCATTTTTTTTTTTCCCTCTCAATTTATTGAGTAACCAAAACTTAGCGGCAAACAAAATATCGATTTCATTAACATTTATTATAACAAACCACAATGTTCTTCTCTCATCTTCTCTTGTTCTTCTTCTTTGTCAGCCGTTCCCACCTTTCCCCCGGCCAAGGGGGAATTTTAGTTGAAGCTAAAACTTTTCCCTTGGTCGGAAGAATTTATTTACTGTTTTTGTGGTTTTTCTTGTTTTGTTTTTTTTTTTTTTGGTTTTGTTTTTTTTTTTTTTATTTACTTTTTGGTATTATTGCTATTTTTTTCATCTCATATGCTTCGTTTCTTACCGATATTTAAATATCAGTTTTTTCTTCTTTTTTTAGAAGAAAATTTTTTTAAACCCGGACTAGATCTGGGCCTTTTGTTCGTATTCGTATTTGGTTTTCTTTTTAGGTATTCTATGAAATCTTTGATGTGCCCAAGATGTATTAAACTACTGTTGAAGAAAGAAGACAAAATCGAACTCTCTTCGCAAATGAGGTTTGAAATTGACAGTATGAAGATCATAGATTTAAACAGAATATCTGTTATTTTTCTTTTTTATGTATCCCTAATTTTATTTAGGACTTTCTCTGACTCACCTAAATTTTTTATGTTGAGTTTACTCTCTGCACCACTTAGTTTTAAGTTGGTGTTTTGAATTTCCGAGAATGATTTTAATCATTCACTTTTATACTGTTTTTATTTTAATGAATATTCCACTTATCAAAAAAAAAAAAAAACCACAATATCATTGAAGATCTATGAGCAAAATATCATACACATACTAGAATTTCAGCACTGATGGATATGATAATGAACCACTCAATTTTCTGCAGTTTTGGAGAATCTCCTAAAGACAATACTCGGCTGCAATAAAAAGAAATGGGTAAGTGTCATAAGCAATGGTTTACATGTAAGAATGATCATATGTATAAGATGGTTATTACCTTCACAAATTTCAACTTAAAATCCAAGCTTGCAAATCACTGAGTTATTTCAAATTCATTCCTGACATAATCCCAAATTTGAGCATATTTGACATCTTTCCATGCAATATTTGATCTCAAAAAATAAAGATAAGAACATTTACACAAGCCCGAGATGTTTAATTTTGAGCCATATCAAGAAACTAATACCTAGTAACTGAGAAGAACCATATCAAACAACTAAAGTATTCCTCTGCTAGGGTATGGGGTTCTCTTAACTCCTAGAGTTTGTAAATATTCAGGAAGAAAATTAAGGAAACAAAAATTCACACCACATAAAGCATGAATCATCTGGATGAGCCAAGAGTACCATAAAGCTCATTCTAGAAAACAGAAAGTGAAGATGTACCAAAAAACATACCAAAAAATATCTCCAGAAAGTGAAGCTCATTCGACACCCAACTCAATCATAGTGTTGCCAACCCAAAGCAATTATGCTGCCGGATCCGGGTGTGGGTTAACCCGGACACCACACAAAAAAAAAAAAAAAGCACCCTATGTTTTTTACCTTTCGAAAAGCCCTAGATTAGAATTTGTCTTTCCTACTTCTTCCATTGCATTTTAAATTTCCCCATCTTCTGCATATCAACGATTGATGTCAGTAAATTCAGCAACCATTCCATCCACCTAAAAGAGCAATCGAGTAAGATGCCTCAATAGTATGGATACCATCAATATTCAAATACAACAGCATTTTATAATGTAACCCACCTTACATCCATGTGTTCAAAGTTGGCTTTTCTCACACCTTGTATTCTAATTAAAAAGACTAAAATGGATGTTTATAAGAATTCAAATATCCATTTTATAAACTAATGTTACCGTTAATAAAATTAACATAAGATGAAATTTACCAAAATTATAAAGATAGAGGATAAAATTATATTAAATTTTTAAAGAGGGATAAAATTACAAAACTTATATAAGATAAGGATGAAATTTGTCAATTTGGTTATTTTTTTTAACTTTTGAATCTTTTTTTTTTAATTTTCTTGACGCATAAACAGTTAAATTTTTAAAAAATTTGACCGAAAAAAAGACTTTATTTTTCTTATGTAAAAAAAAAAAAGACTAAATTTGTTAAAAATATAAATTTGTTTGAAACAAATTCATCAATTACTCAAACATAAAAATACATGAAAAAAGAAATATTCGTAAATTCCGTAAATATTCTTAAATTCCGTAAATATTCATAAATTTCGTGAATTATGTTTAGTAAATTTACAAATTTTACGAAATTTAAATTATTCGTAAATTTAAATTATGATTTCCCAAACATTAAATATTCGTAAATTATATTTGACAAATTTAATTTATAATATGACAAATTGGCCAAAAAAAGTCCCTTACATTATAATTTTTTTGCGATTTCATCCCTTTTTTTTTTTTTGGAAAATTTCATCTCTTATATTATAAATTTTGGCCAATTTCATCCTTTCGGTTAATTTCTTTTTGGCCCAGTTAGTCAATAATTATATTTAAAAAAATTTATTTTTCAGGGGTAAAAATGTCATTTAACTGTTTAAAATTTAAAAAAAAAAAAAACCAAAAATCGCCAATTCCTCTTCCCTCCTCCATTTCTCCATTTTTTTTTTTGATAAGTTCCATTTATAATCAGATAAAAGAACAAATACTACCAGCAACTCAAGTGAAAGGCAATAACAAGAATCATAGAAAAATGTCGTACCAAGCTCTCATTCCCAGTTGAACTGAAGTTCTCATTTTCATCATCATCCAACACAGATCCCAGCACAAAATAAATATATATATATATATATATATATATATATATAATGTATATATTCGAGCAATCAGCAGCTAAAATAAATGAATTTTAGCAAAGAAACTGAACCACCAAAACCCTATTCACGCTTCCACTCCTTTTTCAGAAAGACTGAAACTTACAGACCTCCGCAGCCCAAATTTGAAAACCCAATTGGAAATTACAAGAGTCCGTCGGAAATGCTCACCGTCACCGACCCGGCAGGAAAAAGATATTTTTCAAAAATTACAGAACTTGGTTCTCTAACACACGATAATCGTCTAAATACAACATATTTTTCCCCCTTTTTCTTTTATTTTTTTGTTCGATTGAATTCTTTGACGGCTATATCCCGTCAGAAATGTTCACCGTCACCGACCCGGCAAGAAAAAGATGTTTTTCAAAAATTACAGAGCTTGGTTCACTAACACACGATAATCGTCTAAATACAACATATTTTCCCCCCTTTTTCTTTTATTTTTTTGTTCGATTGAATTCTTTGACTGCTATATTCAATCAATCCCAAAACGAGAGAAAGAGAGGGAGAAGGTATTACTGTAAATAAATGGAGAAATGGAGGAGGGAAGAGGAATTGGCGATTTTTGGTTTTTTTTTTAAAAAACAGTGAAATGACATTTTTACCCCTGGAAAATAATTTTTTTTAAATATAACAATTGACTAAAAAAAAAAGGGAAAACGAAGTAATGGCCTAAAATTTATAATATAAGGATGAAATTTTTCAAAAAAAAAAAAGAAAAGGGATGAAATCGTAAAAAATTATAATTTAAGGGACTTTTTGGCCAATTTACCTTTATAATATTTTTTACAAATTATATTTAGTTTTGTTAGATTGGGTTTGGATTTGGGCTAATAGTTTATTTCTTTTGTTTTGGGCTATTTGTATGTACTCTGGTAGCTCCCAATTTCTCGCTACAAATGTCACACTTAATAAATAAGGGCTGCTTTCATGAAAAAAAAAAAAAAAAAAACCTGCAAATCTTTAAATTTGATAAATCAGCATTCAAAATAATTACGGAATTTTGAGAAATTAATAAAAAAATCTTAATTATTTTATAAATTATCTTATATTAACAATCATCATTAATCTCATCATTAATCTCGAATAATAGTAGTCTTATCCTGTTAAAAGTATTTGAAAACAAAAATATATTATACAAAGTTGTTAATGAGTTGATAAGAAACTCTCATTGTTTAAATGAAGTTGAGGGTTTAAATCCAACTCATGTATGTAATTGTTTAAAATTTGGGGCAGAAGTTTCTCCCGCAGGGACCAATTAGTTTGAATTTGAATTAGTTTAAATATGTCCTCTCATAATTTTAGACCCATGTAGCACTCTTTTGAATACAATACTAACTTATTGAAATTGCATATATTTTATAGTATAGTATATTATAATATATTTTATAGTATAGTAAATTTTATATTCTAACCCTTTAATAAAAATTTTATTATAAAATATGGGTTATATATAATTTTTGCTTAAAATATACTAAAATTATTTAGAAGGCTATGACTACATGATATTTCACTATATTTTAGTTTTCTTATATTATATTTCACTGTAGTATAAATATTTTAATGTAATGGTTTTTTAGGACTAATTATTTCTAACTCTTTACATTGGCAAACTATGAGATAACTTGGAAATATATATATATATACACATACAGGAGAGTAAGATTTACTAACATTTGACTATAACAAACCACTATATCATTGAAGATCTATGGGCAATATCATACACAGATATTAGAATTTCAACACTGATTAATATGATAATGACCCACTCAAGAAAATCAGACTTTCTGTTTTAAAGAATCTCCTAAAAAAACCGAATATTGTGCTGCAATATAAAAAGTGATGCAATATAAAAAGAAATGAGGTTAAGTGTCATAGGCAACAGTTTATATACAGGATTGATCATATGTAATAGATGGTTATTACCTCCACAAATTTCAACTTGAAATCTAAGCTTGCAAATCTTTGAGTTAATTCAAATTCATCTCTGAGATATTCCCAAATCTGAGATATTATAAAATATGGCTTATATATAATTTTTTGCTTAAAATATACTAAAATTATTTAGAAGCCTCTCACTCCATGATATTTCACTATTTTAGTTTTCTTATATTATATTTCACTGTAGTATAAATATTTTAATGTAATATAATAAATAAACCTTAAAAACTCATTCAGGGATTATTTAATAATTTGTTTAAATAAACCTTAAAGAATCAAGAAAAAAAAAAAAGAGCCAATTTCATAATTTGTTTAGTTAGCAAAATATATAAGTTAGGTTTATTAAATAGGATTTTTAATAATTTGCAAATTTAGAGCAAATATAACACAAGAGAGGATATAAAGAATTCCTTTTTCAATTTTCCTTTCCTCTCAATTTTGAGAGAAGTTGGTGACATACAAATTTTTCTAACTCTGGCAAATTATGAGACAACTTAGGAAATATATATATATACACATGCAAGAGAGTGACTATCACAAACCACTATATCATTGAAGATCTATGGGCAATATCATACACAGATATTATAATTTCAACACTGATCAATATGATAATGACCCACTCAAGAAAATCAGACCTTCTGTTTTGGAGAATCTCCTGAAGAAAACGAATATTGTGCTGCAATAAAAAGAAATGAGCTAGTGTCATATGCAATGTTTTACATGTAAGAAAAATCATATGTTAAAGTTAGGTTATTACCTCCACGAATTTCAACTTAAAATCCAAGCTTGCAAATCTTTGAGTTAATTCAAATTCATCTCTGAGATATTCCCAAATCTGAGCATATTTGGCATCTTTCCATGCAATATCTGATCTGAAAAATTAAACATGAAAACATTTAGACAAACCACCAGAAACAACACATTATTTTAATAACTATTTACCACTAGACTGTGTAACTTATATTATTTATCGTTGAAAATAAAATATTTATAGTATATACAAGTTCTAAAAGTAAATTACTTTAGAATATATATAAGTTCTTAGAGAGAGTATAAGCTACTGTTTCTTCCAAGAAAGCACTCGATGTATTACCTTTCAAAAAGCCCTAGCTTAAGAATCACATCAGCAAGATTAGAATTTGCCTTTCCTACTAGCTGAAAAAGCTTTTTCCGTTGCATTTTAAATTTCCCTGTCTTTTCCATATCACGGTTGATGTCAGTAAATTCAGCAACCATTCCATCCACCTAAAAGTGCAATCGAGTAAGATTTCTTTAGACTGTACAACAATCTGCTAGATAAAAAAAACTTGAAAGCTGGGAGCAAACCTACCTGGCGCACGTAGTAATCCAGAGCAATACTTTGACCAAGAACACTGCCAATAATACGGATACCATTAATGTCCAAATACTGCAACATTATATAATCTAACCCACCTTGCATCCATGTGTTCAAAGTTGGCTTTTCCCTCACTTCGTAATCTAATTAAAAAGCCCAAAACCGATGTTTGTCAGATAAAAAACCACCCCATCAGTCTCATTACAAATCATAGCAGTTTACAAAAGAATAACTTCTACCTTCGTAATGGTTTTGGTTTCATACTCCATAAAAAATCATTTATAGCTAATGTTGATTTTCATTGCATATCTAACAATCAGATTTTCACATATACATAAAAAACAAAGGGTATTACCGTCTTTCCTCGTCTCAGGAAGCAATCCAAAAGCATGTTTGCGTACAATCTTCAAATATCTATCAACTTCATTATCCCGCACATTAAATAAGACAATTGAGCCATATTGGAATACCACCGCGTAACGGCAATCGTTTCCATCTACATTACCACCCAAACTCTGGAAGTTCAAAAGGGTAACCATCACAATGATTAGGACAGACTTTCATTGGAATTACCATCACAATGATTTTTGTGCTACTTGTGTCAATAATAAAGGGAAGGATCTAAATGTAATATTTGCAACTTGTCCATATATATATCAAAATACAAGATCTTTTCCGGTGAATATGTGCCAAGATAAACAAAATTGTTCATACAGATCATGTTTGTAAAAAGACTCTGGAAAAAAAACTTTCTAAATGACAGTCTACTAGGACCTTGCTTAAACATTTGAGATGATTTTTCGAGTAATTTTATCATGCTCATCACAAAAGTTATTTCATAAGCAAATGGATGCTATTATGACCATGAAGTGCATAAGCTAAGTAAACTTCTGCATGCCCAGGGAAGAAGTAGAAATCGGAAGCCATTAGTTCTTCAGGTACTCAACCTTCATTTAAGGTCCAGTCCTTAGTAAATTTTGATATTAGACATGCTTTAACTCATAAAGTTCATCACAGTCTCTTTCGTCCTCCCTTAGACATAGAGGAAAGCAAAGAGATGCATGATTAAAATGAAACTACCCCTGAGAATATCTAAGAAACATATGTAAAACAACCAAATATCTAGCAAATTTAAGACATAAGTTTAGTAAAACTCACTTTGGTCTCTAAATTGGAATCACCAAATCGTAAAACAACATAGTTTGTCATACGAGATGTAGATGAAACACAATTTTGTTTGTTCTGCTCCACTAGACTTGTCAAATCAACACTGCATAATCAAAAAAAAAGAAATAGTCGATATATATTCAGATGTATATGATACAAGTCCACTTAAATGCAAAATAAAATACAAGTTGTTAAATTTCATTTAATGATTTGTCACTTCTACATCAAATGCAGAAAGTACATGCAAAAGTGCTACAAATTAAAACAATTTTCCCCCTTCCCAAGAAGTTCAATTAGCCTCTAAACACTTCATTTTCATTTATCATCAGCTAGATATTTCAATACATACACAATTTATTTTGTTCAACAGAGAAATACAATTCAATAGAACAATTTATAGCAAATAAAGAATAACTCAATTCAATCAATCCTCGAAAACATGATGTCGAACTAAATGTAAGGAAAAAGCTCTAAACAGGAATATTAACACACCAAATGGCATTTTAAATGAATAATTTAAAATTAAACCTAGTGGAGACGAAAAAGGCCCTAACAGGAATATTAACACCAGCAACAGCATCTTCCTCGACCTCCTCATCAGAAGCTACAGCCGCTGACTTAATAACACCATCTTCTCCAAATGTAATAGTATCATTCCAGGCGAAATTAGTAGCAGGTGACAACGGGGATGACGCGGAGGAAATACATTTAGCAGTGGTAAGACTAGAATTCTTCTCCAAGACACCAAACCTAAGAGTTGAACACAATTTCCGACCCAAGTTTACACCACGAGAGAAGGAACGGATCTTCTCAGAACTTGAATTAACTGAAAACTTCTTAACAAGCACACATATGGTCGGGGCACGGTTTATAGAGAACAGAGTTCGAACTATTTTGAGAGAAGAAGAGGCAACGAGTAGGGTTTCCATGCGAGGTCCAATGATGGGCGGTGATATTGTGTAATGGCTCTTGGCTCTCCACATCACCCTCATCATCGGTGCCGCTGCCGCAGCTCAGCCGCGTAAAATTGAACAGAATTTTAGCACCGGAATTCCTTTTTGGGTTTTAAGAATAAAATATTACAGCGATGATTCGGAATACAAACAAAAACAAAAAATTATATCCAAACAGGAAAAAAATATATATGTGGGAAAAAGACCTAAAACCCGTGTTCCAAAAAATAAATAAAGAAGCCCTAAAGGACCAACTACTATATAAGCCACTATTTTTTTTTCTACGTTTTATTCAATTAGGTTTGGGCTGGGCTAATAGTTTATTTATTTATTTATTGTTTGCATTATGGTCATTAACATCCGGTATCCGAACCCACACGGGCTGATTAATTCAGATTCGGCATGAGGTGCGCTCGCAGAGTCCAACTTTTACTCAAGAGTGAATGCCTGACCTAGAGCTTTTTAATCGTGGCACTAACCACCTCAGGGGATTCTCAATATATATATATATATATATATATATACATGTTCGTAGTTGAAGAAAGCATAACTCAGTTCATAGTATTTTCACTAATGAGATCATGAGTTCGAGACACGATTAAGGTGAAAATGCTTCTAATTTTTTTTTTTTAAAAAAATATATATGTTTGTGGGTATTCTGGTTTAATGAATCTACTTTGAAATTTGTATTTAATAAGAAAAATAATATGTTAATTATGAGATACAATAAAGAAGATTATGAGAATATTTGATAGTTTGCAGAATTGTAAAATTTTAGATAATGTTAGTATAGATAGTATCGATATCGGAATATTTATAAACGTGAAAATTGCTTTGATGTCTTTTGATAATATCTTTTCAAATAATATTTAAACATAATATTATATTATCCTAACAGAAGCATGTTTAGAAAAACTATGTACCAACCACTAAACAGATTTTAAGTTTTTTTATAATTGAACTAAACAAATCAATAATATTTTAAAAATATTCTAAAGGAATGGGAATGATCATCATGGATTATTGGAAGCAATATCCATGTTTAATTACCATCATCAACATGCAATGCCATCACAACCGGCTTTGGTTTTGGTTTCATATTTATATATGGTTTAGCGTACAGTTATTTTTTAAATTTTTTTTTTAAATATTTAGAACTATTATAATTCTAATTAATCTAAATTTGATTCGAATTTTGCAAGTCCAATTACTTAGTAAAAGTAATAACATTACATATTTTCGGGGGCTTTTCTCTTTTATCTTATGTATCATAAAAGGAAGTTTGTATGTCAAGTGTTTGTGGCCAAGTTGGCGGCAAAGCTGCTCTCAAACACTCTTCTTGCCTAAAGGGCGGGAGTTCGACACCCCGCTATAAACCGGCCCTACTAATATTATATTTCCACTCCTTCCTCCCTAAATGGAAAATTCTTCAATTTTTTTTTTTTTTGATGAATGTTAGAGCAAATATGTCAAATAAAATAAAATAATGTAAAATATTGAAAATAATGTAAAATGTTAAAAATACTGTAAAATATATCTTTTTAATTTAAAAATAAAATAAAATTAGCACAGTAAAAAGTCTTGTTTTCTCCTATGATAAGTAATTTATATATAACTTATCAAAAAAAAAAAATGTAATATATAAAAAAAGAGGTCTTAAATAAGATGAAGAACCAATTTGATAATCCGAATTTCAAATAACCATACGTATACTTTTAAAATGCAAAATTAGAACAAATATAACACGAGAGAATATAAGGAATTCAATTTAATTTTTTTTTTCTTCCTCTCAATTTTACTAACATTTGATTCTAATAAATCTATATATGTGTTAGGGCCGGTTTCTCAATCAAATCTAATGGAGTCGAAAAATGCTCTAACAGGAATATTAACACTAGCGGCAACATCTTCCGACCTCCTCATCAGAAGCTACAATCACAGAATTAATAACACCATTTTTTTTCAAACGCAGTAGTATCATTTCCAGTGAAATAACTTGCAGGTGACTACAAAGGCCATGACATTGCAGAGGAAATACATTTAGCAATATGCTGCCCAAAAAAGTAAACAAAGAAGCCCAAAACTTAAACAAAACAGATCTGATAAAAGAACAACCAACCAACTACTGAATAAGCCCACTATGTTTTTTGTAATTTTTTTTTTTTAAAATACAAAATATTTTAAATAAATCTCAAAGAGAAAATATCTCATTTAAGTTGGTTTTGTCTTTAAAAAAGGCGAATAAATCTTAGCAATCAAAATTATTATCCTTATTTTTGTAAATATAAAGAAGTTATTCGATAAATTAATAAAAATAAAAATCCTAATCTTTATATAAATTATATTATATTAACAATTATCATTAACTTCGAATAATTTAAAAATAAAAATATATCATAATTATACAAAAAGTTGAGTATTTTACTCCATATTCTAATGTGTTTCGATACAAATTTTATTTATTATATAGAAATGAGCTTTATACCAAGAGTTTCGAAGATGACTTAAAGAAAGTTACCATAGGAAAAATTGCCACTAAACATGTCCATCCAAGGACACTAAGGCGCGAGGTAAAAATAAGTGGATTAGGTTAATAGCTCCGATAAATTAATAAGAGTACTCTATATTTTACATTAACAATTTTTTTTTTTTAAAAAAAATTATTAAGGTGTAATTTTTGTATAATAAATAATATATAAATTTAAGAATCAACCATTTCAAAAAATAATTAGAGTGTTTGAAAACTCAAACTTCTGTTACATTTTTTAGTACAGTCAAAAGTATATAGATATAACACCAAGGTACATGTAAATTGGTAAAAAGTTCTCATATCTTATGATCCAAACTTCTATTGCAATAATGTTTTAAATTTATTTTTCTAATTTGAAATAAATATATTCTATGAACTTTGTGTGAGTGTATTAGGAACTCACAATTTTCACCGTTATATACCAGCAGATTAACTGGAGATTGAATTCTATTGGAAACCTACGGATTGAAAGAAAAACTACGAATGCCATGGTAGGAATTGGGAGGGCGAAGCAGACTAGAGTCTTCGAGGCCTTCCATTAATTTCCAAGTATTGATAGTTTCTGGCTCTCTCAGTCATGTTCTTATTAAGAAAATAAATCTAAACTCATTTTATCAGTTTAAGTTTTTAGAGTATGTGACAATTTATTACTCTCTAAAATGGTATTAGAGTGAGAGGTGGATGGACACATGGTGGGCCTTTATTATAAAATTTGTGAGGAGAGTATTAAGAGAATAAATCTAAACTCATTCTATTAGCTAAACTTTTAAAGTATGTGACAATTTAACACTCTGTAATAGTTCTAACTTCTAATGAGTGTTTTGGGAATAACCCATGGCCTCAACCACGCCCTTTGCAAACTCCTCACTCAATTTTTGATAGAGCAATTTATCATCTTTATTGTTAGCAGAAAATGCCTCTTCTTTGATTCGATGATTCGTCACGTCATCTTCGTATTTCGGATGGCGATTTCCGTGCAAAGAATATATAGCAGTTAATCATTGACCGTCTATAAATTGAGAAAAAGATGAAACTTAAATAAAATTATAAAGATGAGGGATGAAATTATATAAAATTTTTAAATAAGAATAAAATTAGTTGTCAATTTATCATTATTTAAATTCATATGCAACTGACTGAAATATGTAACGTTTATATTCAAATAACCATTGTAAGATTTATGAAATTGCATATATTTTATAGTATAATATACTATAATATATTAACTTTAATTATTTCTTACCCTTTAATAAAAATCTTATCATAAAATACATATTGTATACAATTTTTGTTTAAAATGTACTAAAATTATTTAGAAGGCTCTTGAATTTTTACAACAATTCTTTTTTTAAAAAAATAATTAAGATGTATTTTTTTTTTATAATAAGTAGATTTAAAATAAATAATATGTAAAATTAAGAATGAACAATTTCAAAAAATAATTAGAGTGATATCAAGTTATTAAAAAATTTTAAAATATATTATAATAAAACAGTAAAAAATTGAAACTCATTTATTAATAATAAAAGTATGATAACTAAATGCAAAAATCTCTAAGAGACTTCATATATTATTAAGTCTTCACTTCACAAATGTGAAAACACACTCCTGTACCTTCTTTAGTATAGTCAAAAGTATATAGATATAACCCCAATATGTAGGTAAGCTAGTCAAACTCACAACTCATGTATCTAGCTGTTTAATTGGGGTTAGAGTTTTTTTCTGCAGGAGACCAAATCGGCTTGAACGATATTAGGTAAATGTGTTATTTCATAGTTTAGAACTCATTTACGACACTTGGTACCCTTAAAAAAATTATAGATATAACTTTATATATGTATATATTATTGTGTAAATATTATTATATATATATATATATATTTTATCTTATAATTATTTAAATCATATATAACCGACTTACAAATATGTAACGCTTATTCAAATAACTGTAAACAAATATTACACGTCATCATTTTTTTCCCTTGATTTTTTTTTTTGTCAAAGTATATATTGGGAGACAGTGAGTTACAGTAATTATTTAAAAGCCTCTTCAATTGAGAGCTTCTTCCCGCAAGGGACCAAACTGGCTTGAATAATATTAGTTAACTATGTTATCCCATAATTTATGACTCATTTAGGACACTTAATACCCTTAAAAAAAAGTATATGAGATATAACTTTATATATATATTATCATGTAAATATTATTATATTTTTATTTTTTTATCTTATAATTATTTAAATTCATATGTAATGCTTTCAAATAACTGTAAGAAAATATTATAGGTCATCATTGTTTTTTCCTTGATTTTTTTTTGTCAAACTATATATTGAGAGACAATAGTTACAATAATTATTTAGAAGGCTCTTGAATTTTTACAACAATTCTTTTTTAAAAATATTATTAACGTGTATTTTTCTTTTTTGTTTAAATAAGTAGATTTAAAATAAATAATATGTAAACTTAAGAATTAACAAACTGGGATTGACTTGAATAGTTAAATGTGTTCTCCCATAGTTTAGGGTCCATTTAAAACATTTGATACCCTTAAAAAAAGTATATGAGATATAACTTTATATATATGTATATATTATCGTGTAAATTTTATTATTATATTTTTATTATTTTATCTTATAATTATTTAAATTCATATATAATTGACTTAAAAAATTCAAATAACTGTAAGTAAATATTACAGCTCATCATTTTTTTTCTCTTGATTTTTTTTTTTTTGTCAAAATATATATTGGGAGACATTAGTTACAATAATTATTTAGAAGGCTCTTGAATTTTTACAACAATTCTTCTTTAAAAAAAAATTATTAAGGTGTATTTTTTTTTATAATAAGTAGATTTAAAATATATTTAGCAAAAAAAAAAGTAGATTTAAAATAAATAATATGTAAACTTAAGAATAAACAAACTATGGTTAGAGCTTCTTCCCACAATGGACCAAACTGGCTTGAACAGTATTAGTTAAATGTATTTTCCCATAGTTTATGACCTATTTAATACACTTGACACCCTTAAAAAAAAAAATATATATATATATATATGAGATATAATTTTATATATGTATATACTATCATGTAAATATTATTGTTATATTTTTAATTTTTTATCTTATAATTATTTAAATTCATATGTAACTGACTTAAAAATATGTAACACTTTCAAATAACAGTACGCAAATATTACAAGTCATCATTTTTTTTCCCTTGATTTTTTTTTTTGTCAAAGTATATATTGAGAGACAGTAGTTACAATAATTATTTAGAAGACTCTTGAATTTTTACAACAATTATTTTTAAAAAAAAATTATTAAGGTGTATTTTTTTATATATAATAAGTAGATTTAAAATAAATAATATGTAAACATAAGAATGAACAAACTAGGGTTAGAGCTTCTTCCCGCAAAGAACCAAATTGGCTTGAACAATATTAGTTAAATGTATTCTTCCATAGTTTATGACTCATTTAGAACACTTGATATCCTTAAAAAAAAATATGAGATATAATTTTATATATGTATATATTATCATGTAAATATTATTATTATATTTTTATTATTTTATCTTATAATTATTTAAATTCATATGTAACTGACTTACAAATATGTAACGCTTTCAAATAACAGTAAGCAAATATTACAAGTCATTATTTTTTTCCCTTGATTTTTTTTTTGTCAAAGTATATATTGAGAGACAGTAATTATTTAGAAGGCTCTTGAATTTTCACAACAATTCTTTTAAAAAAATTATTAAGGTGTATTTTTTATTTATTTTTATTTTTTATAATAAGTAGATTTAAAATAAATAATATGTAAACTTAAGAATGAACAAACTGTGGTTAGAGCTTCTTCCCGCAAGGGACCAAACTGGCTTGAACAATATTATTTAAATATGTTCTCTCATATTTAAATTCATATCTAACTGACTTTAAAATATGTAACGCTTTCAAATAACAGTAAGCAAATATTACAGGTCATCATTTTTTCCCTTAATTTTTTTTGTCAAAGTATATATTGGGAGACAGTAGTCACAGTAATATTTAGAAGACTCTTGAATTTTTACAACAATTCTTTTTTAAAAAAAAATATTAAGGTGTATTTGTTTTTATAATAAGTAGATTTAAAATAAATAATATAAAAACTTAAGAATGAACAATTTCAATAAATAATTAGAGTTATATCGAGTTATTAAAAAATTAAAAAATATATTATAGTAAAACAGTAAAAAATTGAAACTCATTTATTAATAATAAAAGTATGATAACTAAATGCAAAAATCTCTAAGAGACTTCATATATTATTAATTCTTCACTTCACAAATGTGAAAACACATTTATGTTACATTCTTTTAGTACAGTCAAAAATATACAGATATAACTTCAAGTGTAGGTGAGATGGTAAGAACCTCAACTTATGCATCTAGCTGTTTAATTGTGATTAGAGCTTCTTCCCGTAAGGGACTAAATCGGCTCGAACAATATTAATTAAATGTGTTCTCCCTTAATTTAGTACTCATTTAGAATACTTGGTACCATTAAAAAAGTATATATATATAACTTTATATATGTATATATTATCATTGTTACTGTAACTGAATTAAAAAAATACGTAACGCTTATATTCAAATAATCGTAAGTAAATATTACATGTCATCACTTATTTTCCTTTTATTTTTTTATTTTTTTATTTTTTTTGTCAAAGTATATATTGGGAGACAATAGTTATACTTAAATTACGATACATGCTAGTGTGAATTTTCCCTTGATATTTTTTTTAATCAAAATATATATGAGGAGACAGTTACAATAATTATGATATATGTTAGTGTGATTTTGTCCACACTTATATTTCATGTCTATATATTCGTTCTAAATGTGTCATGTCATAGTTTAGAACACATTTAAGACACTTATACCTTCTTAAAAAAATATATATATATTGCCCATGTAGTGGCCAAGGTTGGTGGGTAGGAATCCGTATTGTAAGGTCCTAGGTTCGAATCCTGCCAACGCCTTCTTGGTCGAGCTTGTTACACGCGGGTTTTCCTGGGTGTAGTTTACTATTGCGGGTGTGGTTTTGCAAGCTATTGCGCGTAGCCGGGGTTTTCCCAGAGCGCACTCAAAGAGAGAAGCGCTGGATTCCCCCATAAAAAAAAAAAAAAAAAAAATATATATATATATATATAGATATAACTTTACATATGTATATATTATCATTATATTTTTATTTTTTATCTTATAATTATTTAAATTTATATATAACTGATTTACAAATATAACGCTTATTCAAATAAGTGTAAGCAAATATTACAAATCTTTTTTCCCTTGATTTTTTTTTTTTTTAAATCAAAGTATATATTGGGAGACTGTATTTACAGTAATTATGATATATGCTACTGTGATTTTGTCCACACTTATATTTCCTGTCTATATATTTTGTATTCTTATATAAGGAAAGTATTTTACAGAATTTCTTCTTCTTTTTTTTTTTCAAAGTAAATTCTCACTTTTTCACTTATAAAAACCCCTCTCCAAACCCCTTTTCAAATCACGTTTTAAGACAAAACAAAAAGAAGAAAGCTAGTGAGAGAAAATGGAAACAAACTTTTCTTCTTCCTCCTCCTCCTCCTCCTCCTCTTCTTCTTCTTCTTCAACTTACATTAATCCCTTCAACTTTCGTCCATTCCAAATCACTCAAGAACAAATCAATGCCTTCCATTTCACTGATCGTAAGATTTACAAAATCTTGATCCACGATCTCGAACGAGAGCCGTTGGATTCGATGAACATCGTTGCATTCTGGATGTGGTTAGAGAAACATGTTTGTGCTACCAAAGTTCATTTAATACACACATTGGTTGAGCTCCCTATCAACCTTATAAACGAAGTTGCAGATGAATCCCTAATCTGTTTACTGGCTTGCCAATACGTGCAATTCTCACCAATCCCAAATGTAGCTACTAGTTATGAACTCGCTGTTTTGCCAAACTTGGCTTTTCCAAATATCTATAACAAAAAACTTATTCTACAAGATTTTATCGATAACCGTGTTTCGATTCTTCAAAATGTTAAACAAATTTGTAAGGATGTTTGTGTTAGGGCTTTTAGTGATCTCCTGGTAATTCCACCGGCTCCGGCTCCGGCTCCGGCTCCAGCTCCGGCTCTGGCGCCACTTATCCCTGTATTTGCACCTGCACCTGCACCTGTACTTACACCTGCTCGTAACAACATCGTTTCCATGGATGTTGTTAATAATAATAATGGCAAAGGGCAAATAAATGATCAAACTCCATCTTCTGTTTTGAAACAATTTGAGGGTTTTCCAAAACCAAATCTTATGTATGATCATAATCTAGTGTTTGGTCAAGGAATAAAGGTACAGCTGTACCCTACTGGTGCTGGTGGTAGTAATACTACTACTACTAATTCTGTGTACAAATTAGAAGAGCCGCCGGAGGACAACTATTTCTTCCCGGAGGATCGGACCATTTTCATAACCTTTTCCAGAGGTTATCCAATCTCAGATGTTGAGATTAAGGATTTCTTCAACAGGTATATTTTTATATATATGTGTGTGTATATATGTATGTATAGATGATTCAATTAATTATGATTTAATTTTGCAGGAGATTTGGGCATTGCGTTCAAGCAATACAGATGCAATTTGTGCGACCAAATCAACAGCCAATGTATGCAAGGGTGGTGGTTACGACGCCGGCTGTGGTTGATGCGATGGTGGGAGCAGGAGGAAGAGCAAAATATAACATCTATGGAAAGAATGTGTGGGCTAGGAAATATTTCAAGAAGCTGGATAACAACAAAACCTATCACCGAGCAACTTAGGAACTTAATTATGATATTAATTAGTTCTTGAATATCCATGTTTTGTTTGCTTGTTTTAGTTAATTATTTATGTTATGTTAAATTATCATGGGAAAAAAATTTTAGTTCAAGGAAAGTATTTCTTTCTCTTGATGTTTTGTAAAATTTCCCATTTTATTAATGTTAGAATATTTTCGGTTTTCATCCCGAGTCTTTTTTCAACTCCATCGTAAGAAGACTATTACTAACTAATTGAGTTACATCTTTTTATCATTCTTAACGAGAGTTAAGCAACTTATTTTTCAACGATATATAATATATATATATATATATACACACGATTAATTAAGAGTTTACGAGTTTCAACAGAATCTTCAGACTTTCAAATTTCAAAAAACTCGATTATTATTAAGTGTGAATTACGAGGATAGAAATTGTGAGTCAAACTAAGTTTGTTATATTCAAATATAACGAATGATTGCAGTAATTGCAAATATTTTCCATTTTAGATTAAGGAATATTTTGTATTCGGGACAATTTAATATACTCACATTTTTCATCAGTTATATCTATATGTGGACCTGTAAATTCAAAATCATCAGTCCTAAAAAAAAAAATAATATATTATGATTATATATGTATAAAAGGTAAAAAAATCCACCAAATTAGGTTTCATCACTTTGGTTCTTGATGATTCTTTAAAACATTTTTTAGGCCTAATGAATTATAGTTTTTGAAATAAAAATTAAAAATATATGTGAGCTTCATCATAATCTTTTGAATCACTATTTTTATTTTTTTATTATTATTATTATTTTTAATTTTTTGCATTAATGTAAGCACATGATATGATATACTTCGAGAATATTCTATCAAGCATACAATTTATTGGTGATTGACTTATGTGTGCTGTTTGTGTAATTAACTTCACTCGAAAAAAAAAAATTAATTTGAACAATGGGACAAAACTATGGTAGTGACAAAATAAATTTTTACTGTTAGTATTAATGGTTGAAATAATATAAACATATATATATATATATATATATATATATATATATATATATATTTATATTTTAAGTTTGGGGACAAGAGGTAACGAAATTTTGACAGTTCTTTTGAGTGTTATTGTAAGAACCAGTTAAAACATTTTTTAAGTAAGAGTTAGACTTTGTGTGCACAAACAAAGTCAAATCTAGAGATAGCAGCTTCTAAGAATGGTCTAACGAAAAATAATATATAAAATTTTAAAATTCTAACCTTAAATAATATTTGACTGTTGACTTTAGTTCCCTGATAAAATATTACCCTAAAAAGGTTACTTCATTTCTTTTATTTTTTATTTTTTAAAAATATATATTTTACGTTTATATATATATATATATATATATTGCATTTTATAATTCAAAATCAAGTGTTACATGTAAATCTTTATACATACAAAATAGGCAAAATATCATTAATATATTTGTTTCCCTAAAAGCTCATGGACTAGAAGCAGTGCAAATTTCAATGGACTAGTTAGTGTTATTTAGGATAAACATCTTGGTAAATATATTCTATAATATTTATTTAATTACCATATATTTTTTGAAACAAATTTCCATATGCATAAAAGGAGCGGGACAACGTAAATTTTTCCCGACACCATTTTAAGAATATATTATATAATATTATATTAAATGTTTATAAAAGGATGCAATAATCTGTTCATATATATATATATATATACATACATATGTACACTTAACCAACAGTCACCTTTGTAACACATTCCATTAATTTCTTGAAAATTTATATATATATAAAGATTAAACAGCCATTTTCAGAAAGTAAAAGAAGAAAAACAAACAAAAAAAATGTTTGCCGATTCATCACTGCAGGAAATCCCTTCTCTCAAAGATGAAGAGTTCAACTTATTTCACGCCATCGACCGGGAGTTATTCACAAAACTGGTGGTGGACCTCGGCCGTGACACGGCGGAGTCGATGAAAGTTATGGCGTTTCTGATGTGGCTTGAACAGCAAAGCACCGGCGGCATGACTGCCGTGAAGAAAATGTTGAGTTTACCGAGTTGGCTTATCAATCAACTCGCTAATGAATCGGTCATGTGCCTGAATTATGCCGAGTCGTCATCATCATCATCAACATCAACATCATGGGATGACATTAATTTATGTTACGAACTCAAATACTTACCTGAGTTGCTCGGAAGAAATGTTGTGATGAAATTTTTCTACGATCATCGGGTTTTAGTTCTTGAAGGTGTGACTCGTTTATGTACACAAGTTTGTGCTAGAGCTTTCAAGGACATAATAATCAACCATCATCATCGTGTCATGATGATTAATCCTCACGCATCATCATCATCATCACCATCACCATCATGGATTAATCAAGATTCTATGATGTGGAGAATGGGAATGGGAATGGGAATGGGGATGGGGAATGATCATCATGGATTATTGGATGCAGCATCCATGTTTAACTACCATCAACATGCAATGCCATCACAGCCGGCGGCCATGGTTCATGATCATCATGATTTAAGCAGATTACTGAGTAATCTGAATTTGGGGGAGGAGGAAGAAAATCAAGTCGACCCTGAAGACAGGACCATTTTCTTGACCTTCTCTAAAGGCTACCCTTTATCAGAAACCGAAGTTTTGGATTTCTTCACTAGGTATATATACATATACATATATATTTGATTAATTCTTGATCCATCCTTTCCAATTACATGTTTTTTTAAGTCCTTCGCTTGTGATAATGTAATTAGAGGTCACCAGATCTTTGTTTTGACCCTTACTATATACTGTGAGCATCATATTTACTCATTTTTTATGCAATCTAAATTGAATTTGAATAAGTTTAATTAGACTCAAAGATTGTCAAATTTTAAATTGAAATTTTTTTTTATGTTCTTGGTGGGTTGAGTGATTTGTATGTAGGTATATATATTGATTAACATGATTCATTCTTTGTGGGAAACAACTTATGAATATGTTATACGAGTTCTTTTATTCAATTTTCATTATATTTTTGTGAACGTAATATAAAAATTATAGTGCAATTTCCTTTAGATACAATTTGGACTGACATTGGGTGCAATTTCCTTTAGATACAATTTGGACTGACATTGGATGGACCGGATGGTCTAATTTTATTTTTTTTTTACGTTTTGGCTGATTTGAATATATGTGTGTATATATATATATATTAGCCTATATGGAGACTTCATAGAAGAAATACACATGCAAAGAGCTGCACCAGGAGAGCAACCATTGTACGCGAGGTTGGTGACTAGAAATGCATCGGTGATAAATACAGTGGTAAGAGGAGGAAAAGCCAAGTACAACATCAACGGCAAACATGTCTGTGTTCGAAAATTTATCAAAAGGAGTCAATCTTTTTCTGCTTCGTCTTCCTCGGCTTCAGCACCCAACACCGCCGCTACTCCTTTTGGCGGCAATCCTATAATTTTATTGACTAATTACGGAGGAATCTTAGGAGAAAAACTACAGTAATAACTGAAAATACGACATAACGTACGAGTACAACTCTTCTCAATTACCTCTACTCCTACTGATGAATCAACGTCAACATTCGGAAATGCGACTTCTCTCTGCATGATAGAAAGACTGAGGATCTAATTATTTTATATATATATTTGGATATTTAGTTATGAACTTGATGTCTTGATGTTTAATTCACAACTCTTGTTACTTGTTTGTTTTACATAGAAACTATATTTAAGTTTTATTGCAGCTATATTTATGGAGAATTTTTCTAATTTGTTGTCTTATAATTTTGAATTTGTTAGTAGAAATTAATTATTACATATGAAAAAGATATATATATATATATATATTTTTTTTTTTTTTTTTTTTTTTTTTGAGAACCAATGGGAAATATATTCAAATACAAACAGCGGAATTATTATTATTTTATTTGCTTAATACTATATTTCTTTCTTAAATTTGATGAAGACAAAAACAACGTACTCCAATCCAATAGCTTGGGAGAATTGATAAGCGGTACTCTTAAAATTTTTTGGGTCAAACCTTCACCCTTAAGTAAGAATTAGACTCTACGAACGAACCGCAGGTCAAACTCGGATTAATTGACCCGTGTAGGTCAGCCCGTGTAGGTTCGGATATCAGATGCGTAAGTAAGCCAAAAAAAAAAAACACGTCCTCCATTCGAATATGTTTTAGTTGGTCAAAAAACTTCCCCGCGCGTGCTAATCATGTCCGATAATACCAGATTTCTGTTCAGAAACGGCGTCGTAGTATCTCCGGTCGACGCGCCACCTGTAGCCACCTTACTACAAGCCTACCCCGGTAAACATGTCCTTCTCCATAGCCAAAGAGGAAAAAAAAAATCTGGGAAGCAGTGTAAAGGGATGTTATTTTATTTTATTTTATTTGATCGTTCAGTGTAAACTGGTTAATGGTATAATTTGAATTTCAGGTGCATATACAACAACTCGCACACAAGAAAATGGTTCACAAATCTTGTTTTGGGAAAGGCATTTGAAAAGACTCTGTGATTCTGTGAAAATTCTTGTTAATTCGAAGCCAGAATTTCTATTCCAGACCGGGAATTCTATGGTACCGTTGGATAAGTTATCTGGAAAAACGTCGATGTGGGATGGGATGGTCCGCGCTCTGGTGAATGATTCAATGAAGAAATCGTTGCCTGTAGTGTTTGGAGGGAGAAAATTTGAGGAGGAAATGGCAATTACTACGCTAGTGAGTGGGAATTTGGGTGAGTTGGGGGAGGAAGTGGAGATTCTAGATGAGGAAAAAATTTCTGGGATTTTGAACGTTTATTTGCATTTTGGTAGTTATATTCCTCCTGGATGTGGAATTCAAGGAAATGGCGCTCGTTTGGCTCTTGTAGGGCGCGGTAGGGATGTTGCAAACGCTAAACATTCTGATTGGGTTAGGTAATTTTTTAGTTGTATATGAATTTGTAAGTGTTAGTATATATTTGGAGTGAAGTAGGATTTAATGTATGAGAAAAATCTTTGGATATTTTTTCAGGCACAGGAAGCATTTGGAGAAGCTGAAGCCACCTTCAAGTACAGAGCTCCTTTTGTCAAATGATGGTGATCATATTTTAGAGGGAGCTGTGACAAACTTCTTTGTAGTCTGTCGCATGGTACGAATTATGATCTTTGTCCATATTTTTATCTGTTTCGATATGTAATTGGATCGTGTTACTTGCTGTTGTCTTAAATATTTTACCAAGATTAGTTGAAGATTGTTGTTGTGTCAAAGTCCAACTGTTATTGCTTAGATGGTAATGCTGATTTCGGAATGCCTTGTATGGTTTAAGTTTCCGGTGTGGAATATTAACCGGAGACACACCTTAATTCCATGCTGAGAACCTCTAAAGAAAATTTGGTAGCATGAATAGTAGGTTTGAATTGAGGGTTTAAAGTTTACATGAATTGAACATTCTCCTTTGCCTGGAGTTTTTGGTATTCAAGTGCAGTGTCAAGTGAAATTTTTTTTAAGAAATACATATATTGGTCATATTGTTGGTTCCCTTAATGAATTATTTTAACTTTTCAAGGTAACACATTCACCAGGGAACAGATATATTTGTTTAGATGGAGTCACAAAATCTTCAAAGGAAATGACGTAGAATCATTGTTCATATGCTAGAGTAAACTATTGTAGCATTAAGAAGTTATTTTGATTTAGTTTCTTACACTTGGAATAATTGTCATAGAATGAAACTTCAGCCAGTGGCTGCAAGCTATCATTTTTCATGTTAAATGGTGTGTCATGAAAGTGACTAATGAGCTTAGTTGCTGCATGCATTGGAGAACTTATCTTGGGATTACATATATATTGCTGGTAGGTGATTGAATTTTCTGTCACATATATCTTCAGGATAACAGCAAAGAAGGTTTTGAAATACAGACAGCACCTCTTGGGGATGGTGTTCTTCCAGGGGTTATCCGCCAAGTAATTTCTGAGTGAGTCTGATTCTAAAGTCCTTTCTTGCAAAAGGATGATTTTTTAGCCTTTTTAATTTTCTGTTTCTGATAATTGTTTCCTTTTTCCCATATGGGAATTCACCACTTATTAGTTCAACATATCATTTAGAATAGTAGTCATTTACAACACATCTTAGGTATTCGCATATTTTTACTATAAATTGAATCGGTTCAGTGTATAGATCCTGTCCTACTTTTTAGCCAGGAAAAGCTAATTCCATACTTGTTAACACTTAGATGTGCTTGTGGCCCCTTATGGATCATAATCAAGTATGAAGAATTTATAGCATGCATGTGCATATGTACGTACGCCCTCTTATAGTCTAGCTTATATAAGTTTTTTCCTCTTCGGTTAATCAGTAATGGAAGCTAATAAGGGTTCCATAAAATTTAAAAATTGTTTCCTTACCTGCTTACAATGTAGTTGCCATGAAAGAAAATGGAACTTTTTATGCCAGCTGTGGACATTTTATCTTCTGATATTTGCAAATGAGCATCATCAATGTACCCTTTTACATGCATGGTTGTAAATTCTTAACGTTAAGATTTTATGCTTGTTGCAAGCTCTGTGCTACTGTAAATCTCACGTTGGGACTTGATCATCAATTAGCCAGATAATGTATTTTGCTTTGAGCCCCTTTGCACCCTCTGAAATACGAAGTCTTGGATTGGATTATTGTAGCTAGTGATGGTTCTTTCTTGGTCATTGGTACATATGTTTCTTCTATTATTCATTATCCTGGAAATGAAATTAGAACAAGAAAAAAAAAAGTTCAGAAATGTTTTGACAAGTACACTTATATGCCAAATGTAAATGGGTTGTGATGATCTTGAGTTTGTGCAGCATATGCTTTAGAAATGCAATCCCTGTTAGAGAAGTAGCTCCATCATGGGCTGAGCGTAATCTATGGGAAGAAGCATTCATTACAAGTAAGATCTCTTTTTAAAAGGTAATAAGAATTGGACTAACTAGTTGGATCTTATTTCCCATGCTGCGAAGATGAGCATGTAGCTAGGAATGAGTAGTGTTTAATATATCATATTTACACGGAAATCCAATTAAAGCAAGTTTGAGTTGTTCCTTCTTGTATTCTAATGAGAGCTTTAAGATCACTATTAACTAATGTAATCTCTCTCTCTTTGAGGAGTGTGTTAGCTTGTTATCATTAATTTATAATTGAATCCTAAGTTTGAGGACATTTGCAGATAGCTTGAGGCTTCTACAGCATGTGGAAACAATTGTAGCCCCAAATTCATGGGAATCACTGGAATCAAAAGCATGGACCGATGTCACATGGGAAGAGAAACAGTTTAAGGTTTGTGAACTTCTCCTGAGGGAAGAACTAGGAATCTTTGAGCTTCTTTAGTGAAACTAAGCCATCCCATTTGATCTTTCTGTGACTACAGGAGATTCCTGGAAGTATCACATCAATGATCAAGGTAAAATAAGATTGATTTAGTCTTTTCAGTTTTTTCATTATAGGAACTGTGAAGCATAAGCATCTCTATCTATCGTCGCATCTTTTTTTTTTCCATGACATGTATGCATTCATTTCCTAAACCACCTAAATTGCTTGAAATTAGACAACACAATATCAAAACTGACACTTAATGAGATACATGCATGCACAAACACAAGAGTGAATAACGATTTAACATTATCATAATTACAACATTTCCAGTGGCCTTAAATGCTCTGAATCATATTAACAGCTAAGTGAACCTAACCTAGTTCTTGGATTTGATCATTCTCTTGAAACTCCTTGATTTTTCTTGTTCATTTTGTCTCTAATTGTCTGTATTTGAACAGAAGTCGATATTGGAATATGCAAAATCCGAAGCATGTTCAATTACTTCATTTGACAAGTAGTAACTCTGCTGCTCCAGCATATATATACATACATATATACTATCCAATTACAGCATGTTCCAAAGGTAAAAATAACAAAGAAGTAAAAGAAAAACAAGCACTTCTTGAGATTTGGTATTCTGCAAAGAAGTTCTTATATTGCACAACTTGATAATGTTGTTTATTTTGGAATGTTCTTCACAATTTGATTAAAAGAGAGAAGAATTCTTCAGTCTGTGTTTATGTTTTTTGGGGTTTTTTTTTTTTTCCCCTTAAAATCATCATGATCAGTACCAGTCTAGAACAGAAAATGACCATACTCTTCCTTTATGCATCAGCATTGTACTAATATTCTTTCTTCTTTTTGTGAGAACTTCTACTTTTATCTTTATTCTTTCGTAAGGTACATTTCCTTTTTCTTCATGATTTTTTCTCTTCCTTTTTAAGGGAAAAATGAAGTTGGAGTGCAATAAGATATGTTCACTGGAAACCTGTTAAATTAAGAATATCAAACTAGCATGAACTCCAATCTTTTTTTTTTACATTTGGCAAATTTAATCCTTTATTTTCTTTATTTTGTCTTTTTGGTCCATCTTTTTATTTGTTGCATGTTTAGTCTTTTTTAACTTAAAATGGTAAAATTTTTATTTATTTTTTATGTTACTTTTGCTATTTTAAATAAAAAAAGGGTTAACATTACAATAAATAAAAAGTTAGAGGACCAAAAATTAGAAAAAAAAGATAAAAGACTAAATTGACCGAACATAAATAGTTTAGGGATTAAATTTGCTAATATTTCTTAGAAAATACTCCCATTATGTTTTATACTATTTAATTAATATTTTTAAAATATTTCCTTGTGTAATAATTAAAAGTTAAAAGGTTATTTTAGTCTTTTAAACTTTAAAAAAGAAAAATACATTTATTTCCATATGTGAATTTTTTTTTTGGTTTGTGGTTTTTTTTATTTTCAACAAAAACTTCTAGAAATAACAATTATTATTTTATATTTATTTTCGAAATTTTAAAAAAAAAAAAATCTGTAAATTAATTAAACACATTCAAAATTTATAGGAAAAAATAATAAAATAAAATGGGAAGGGTAGCGTAGGGTGGTGGCAGTTGGGAGAGGGAAGTACTTTTAACACACTTCTGAGAAAAGATGCCGCAGATTTTCTCGTGAGTTTTCTTCTCTCTTCTCTCCATCGTCCGATCGCTTCTCTCTATAAATAAAAAACAAACAACTCCAATATTAACCAATCCCCTGTCCCCTCCTAAAGCGCGCCAATACGAATCAATCTCCTCTCCTCTCTTCTTCTTTTTTTTTTTTATTTTTGTTTCTCCGGTAGGTTCCTTCACATTTCATCGTTTCTACACACTCGTTAAGCTAGCCGTTTCTCTATTTTCTATGTCTAAACATCTTTCCATCTGTACGGTTTTTGTTATAGGAACTTAGATTTTGTTCATTTTTATTTTTAAAAATTGTTTAGAAATGAAACCGTAGTTAGGATGTTGTTTTGAGGTTTTGGTTATGATTATTAACGATTTTTTTTTTTTTTTTTTTTTTTTTGACTGTGTGATTTTTGGTGATGTTAGGGCTAGGGTTTGGGTTTTGGTTTTGTTCTAGAGGATGGCTGAAGCTCCTCCGGTAAGTCCTGTCGGAGGTGGCATCGAGAGCGGTGGCGATCAGAGTCCTCAGTCAAACGTCCGTGAACAAGACCGTTTCCTTCCAATTGCTAACATAGGACGTATCATGAAGAAAGCTTTGCCTCCCAATGGCAAGATTGCTAAAGATGCTAAAGACACTGTTCAGGAATGCGTTTCAGAATTTATTAGCTTCATTACTAGCGAGTATGTGCTTTTTTTTTTCTTCCTTATCATCTTTTGCATCTTTAGATATATGTGGAAATAGTTCTCTGGAAATTATATATTTTAATTTATAACTTCAGATTCGATTCATTTGTATTTCAATTTATTAGCACAAAGTGAAATAGGTAAGTTTTTTCTTTTTTTTTTGATTCAACTGAAAACTCTATACGAAGTAGACTCATAACATAGAAACATAACAGAAGATTTGCTTTTAAGAATTAGAGAGTTATCTATCTCTATATATATACATATATTAAAAATATGAAAACAAGAGGCTATCCAAGCTCATTAAAACAACCTCTCTTCCTCCTCCACCTTATTAAAAAAAATAAAAATATAGAAATCCTAAGTCAAAATAAAATTCTTATATTCAAATATTAACATACATAATAATTAATCCTACTCCCACTAATTAATCATAATATAATAATATTCTAATTCATTTTCATTTCTTTTGATAACAGTTTATAATATAAATAATAATAATTATCTCATACTTAAGCATAGGGCACTGGCTAGTTATTTTTGAGATGGATGCATGAAATGTTCAGTTAGAACTCTTGAGTGAATATTTCTCATTCACTTTTTTGGTAAATTTATTAGCATTAAATATTTCCAGAGTTTCCTTCTGCTAGTTTAAATCCTTTTTATAACGTTGAAGATCACCGATTTGAATCAATTTCATATTTCTATCTTTGAATATATTGTTCACCTATGGTTCAATTTTGGCACAATATGGATTACCTGCATCTTACTTTCAGGTGGTGAGTTAATGAATAAGAATGTAAGAAACACATGTACTTTTACCTCAAAAAAAGAAATATTGCATGCTGCTACTTATATTCAAGAGGAACATTTGTGATTTGTTATAAATACTGGCTGATAGAATGCAATGCTCTACAACTCATGTAGATCAACTAAGAAAAAGGATCTAATTATTACACGTGGGTTCACTGATGATATTCAAAAGTTTCCTCTCAACTCAGTAAAGTTGATGGAATTCTCTAAATGGATTATTCTAAGGCCTTGTTAAATACTTATACTTACTTCTGTCTTTTGGGAGACAGAATTTAGTTGTATAATGACAAGTTGGAAGTTTATGTGATACATGCACCCAAAAGAAATACAAATGACAACTTTTTCTTGATGTTTCAGGATTTACATTTCATGTAACTAAAGTTTAGTTTTCTCCCCTTTTAAAATTTCTGTTGTCGTTATGTTTCACAGAGCGAGTGACAAGTGTCAGAAAGAGAAGAGAAAGACAATCAATGGTGACGATTTGTTATGGGCAATGGCAACCTTAGGTTTTGAGGATTACATTAATCCACTCAAGGCCTATCTAGGTCGATACAGAGAGGTAATCAGTGTCAATCACTTTTGATTTTTATTTACATTTTTTTTTTAAACTGGTAGCATATCAAGATTTTCATATTCTTCTCTAGTTATGTGGTTGAGAGGAAAGGAAATGTTTCCCTAATGTTATTGAGCTACATGTTTGTTTCATCTTTATCTTATTACAATTTTGGCAAGCTTGTTATGTTTATATTTTTGCATTGACAAGAAACTGACTTTTTAAGTTTGATTCTGTTGACTTGCTGCTTTTGAATTGGATGCTTCTGGAACTATAATTATGCAGTTAGAGGTGAGTGAATTCTACTGCAGCTGTTTAAGTTGATTACTTATACATTCTTCATCAATTTATTGTTTACACAAGCTACCACTATTTTAGGGTGATACCAGGGTTAATGCTAGAAGTGGGGAGGGATCTGTGAATACTGTTGAAGCTCACCTAGGTCCCAGTGTTGAGGTGAATACTTCCTCTTTGTTCCCATTGTGTGGTAGTCCAATTGGTGCTAGTGTGTTTTCCATCAGTAGATTGATCTTATTTGGGTAATTAACACTAACACTTTATTGCATTGAAATTTTGTTTAGTTCGTTCATCAAGGTTCCTTTACGCATAACTTGAGTGCAAATTCACAAATATAAGTGTTGGTAAGTCTCTCTCTCTCTGAAGAATTTTTAAATGATTGTTATAAAATTGTTTCCTAGCAATTTTTAGTTCCCCTTTCCACATATTTTGAAGAGCATAGATTTCATGAGAAGATTTCTCACTCTTGCAGAAGACATTTCTGAGTTCCTCTGAGATACATTTGCATGGCTTTCTTGAGTTGATTTTTGAATTCATGTGTTTGCCATTGCCATTGCTCATAATGCTCTCTTTTTTGTTTTTGCTTTTTTTTTTTTTTTTTTTTTTTTCCTCTTCTTCTACCATTGGAACAGTTGCAGTAGCATTATCTTAATGTTTTTCAAGCATGAGAGCTGTCTTGATTTTGATGGTCCAAATCATCAGAAGAAAGTCTGGAATTATTGAACGAAACCCTGATACTTATAAGGAACAGATCTGAATAATGTATTGTTGCCATCTATAGATGTCTGTTTAACCCTCAGTGTTAGGTTATATTTATGTACCAGCTTCCTATGCTGATGACTTAATTTCGTCATTTTTCAGTTTTTCTGCTTGCCTTCCAGTGTTATCCATAGTCTAGTTCTACCTTCTCAAAAATGTTGTTGACCTTGGATTCTTTGTATGTTAGATTGCACTGAGTTTTCAGTTATAAAGGATATGTCGCTAATATAAAGGCTTTGTTTTGTTTGTTCTTAGTGAATAAATGAATTGAAGAAAAAGATACAATGTCTGCATCCCTTTTAAGCCATTTCTTGCTGCATTTCTTGGAAAAGGCTTCTTTGAGAAGAATTGGTTAAAGTTAGTGACAAGTAAAATACAACTATGGATTATAAACATTGTTTGTGCTGAAGATATTCTTTGATTATATCTTTTATGCTTGTTACTGGAGAAGCTCTCACATTCAATACAGTTCTGTTTTGTCTCTATCATTTTCGTTGTAATGGTTCCATGTGTTTCTTTTCCCTTGTTTTTTCTTTGTTTGTGTATTATTACACATAGATGTTGGTGATGACTAATCTGCGCTGTTGGTTTTGCAATGCTTTTGTGGTTCTCAAATGGTTTGGGCACCTTTCTTACTGTTTAAGTTGATTTGCGTTCTTTTTCTTGTATGAATGTTAAAAAATTATGATTTTGCAATATTACGACTTAAATCATTATTTTTTCTCATTGAAGTAGTAGGTTTCCTAAATGATGATTGGGCGTAGTACCATATCTATCCAGCACCATGATATGTTAGATATATATTATTGTGCCTTCTTTATTCATCTGATTTTTCCATACTAAGTTCTTTGCTTTTTGGTCTATAGGTAATTTAGCTTTAGTTCTCTTTTTCTTGATTTTTGCTTTGTGACTGATCTTCCATTCTCCAGTTTCTCCTACATGATTGGTGCACAATAATGTTAGTTATGATCAGATTGTGTTAACACTACCCTATAATGCCATTGTGGGCCATGAAATAATAAACCTTTTGGATTGAGTATTTTATTCCTCTTAAGAAACCAAAGATGCATGGTTGGTATTTTGTTTTGACATATTTGTATACTTCACCTATCCCAAAACTTAAGTTGTTTTTGTCTCAACTTCTTACCCCAATACATTAGCCATGACAATCTTATCCTCCTTTTATTATTTTCTCTTTTTTCAATAAAATAATAACGGGAGTTGTTAAGTAGGGAACGAGGTTAAAAGAAGGGCATTTTAGGCATGACCTATATTTTGGGATGGGGGATAAAAGATGGCGGGATTTTTTTTAGTAGAGTGAGTGTTTTATCTAAGACTGTAGTGCTAATTTCTTTTGGAATTCTGTAGGTATTGGAAAATAACGAATCTGATCTTATCAGCAACAGGCACCACGAGCAATACCCATCTTAAATATGTTGTGCTAGTTTATACTCTTTCAAGTATGTGGCATTGGAGTTGAACTTCTAAATTTCCACGTTCGTATACAATATTATTTTATATCATTTGTATATGTGACGCCTTCTAGCATCAAAATACTTTATATAGTTGTTTGATTTTGAAGGAAAAGTATGGAGAGCCCTTTTTGTTGTTTCTTTTTCTTTTTTTTTCCCCTCAATGGGTAAGTGTAGATGGTGTTTTAATGTAAATCTTTGTGTCGATTATTTATGGTTTGCTAGAAGAGTAGCATCATTTTAGTATTTCGTATCTTATTTGGAAAAAAGAAATACTAAGTTCATCTGGAAATGAAAAATCATTAATGTAAACAAAAATGAAATAGTAGAAAACAGGGAGTCATCAGAGGGGCGGTATACATCCTTTTTGTTTTCTCCCATTGTTTTGATGTAGAAGCAGAAGGCAAGCGGTAAATGGAAACTGAATCTCTTCTCTGATTCCGTGCATGAATCTGTGTGTAGCTGTCGGCGTGAACATGTTCCTTTTTTTTGATTCTTCCCTCAATTTACTGCCCTAACTCTTCTTATTCTTACTTTTATTTTTGTCAAAGTTAATGATTTTGACTAATTTAAATTCGATCTAAATTGTGTTAGTAAAGTTTTGGCGGGAAGACTTTAGTAAAGTAAAGGGTTTCTTATTCTTTCCTTTATTCACAACCCTAACTGACGTGACCATTAGTAAACAAATATATATAACGATTCAGATTACTTGGTTGATAAAAATAAATTTTAGGGAACAATTGTTAGGTAATACTTGCGGTATTTTAATCACGGCGCGGCCACTGAGGAATTTTCTCTGTGCTGAATCGCTCATAGCAGCCCAATAGATTAACACCGCATGTAATCTGGTAAGGATTTATTGGCTTAAACAACTGTTTAAAATTTGGGGTTTAAATTTTCTTTCGTAAAGAATTATGACTTATTTATAATACTTTGTGTCTTTAGTGTAAAAAAAAATATAAAAAAAAAAATTAACCAAGTTGAGTATGAAAACCTTGAAAGCATAATGGACTTAATTGTCAAAATCTCATAGTTTCTTTTTGGGAAAAAAAAAGTGTATGCATTATTGCTAAGCATTTTTATTAAGAGCGCCTCCATCAGCGCCGGGCAAAGCAGAAGCAGCCAAGGGAAGTTTGAAATTAGAGACAAGAAATCAGCCAAAAAAAAAAAAAGAAAGAAAGCAAGGCAACCACGTAGTTTTGTGTGACAAAATGACGTGCCCTCATGTTGGTGATGAGGTGAGATCACTTGAGGGCATATTCACAAGCACGTGAGCTTCATCACTTGGTGTGTAAACGTTACACACGTTAATTGCACGTGATTTGTGATGATTTCTATGTCATATTTTTCACAATATTTTTGGATGAATCCAATCCAACAAAAAGGTGGCGCAGCATTGGGGTGTTCACGTTGTGTAATAGACTAATAGTTGTCTTTCCCTCCTTAAGTTCATACTCACTTTTAACTTAATGCTTAGACTATTTAATAGTTATTTCCAACTTTTGAAGTTTCAACTCACTCATTTAGAAGATTTCTGAACAGCTTATTAAACATATGTTTGAAATCCTTTACTCATTTAAAGTGGTTCGGAGTAGATAATATAGAAATAGTGAGACATGAATGGTAGTGTCATAGTCACATCAAATCGAAAAATAAGATTGGGAGTAGTATTGTCTAGGCAACCACCATCCCACGTCCTAACCATCATTTCTTGCCTGTGCATGAGCTTTTGCCAGCTCAAAAATGGTCAAAAAACTCCCACACCTCAATTTGCAGTTCCACCCACTATTTGTCGTCCATTTCGCCATTTCTTGTGCCTTGATTTCTTTCTCCTGCCTGCTTTTATGCCGTACTACTACTACCACCATAATTACAAATTTACATCCTTAATGGATTTGATTTCCCACTTATATTATCATGTTTTTGAGTAGCTTTAAGTGATTTAGATCTCTCTAACTAACCATAGAGTTTTATCAAAATTGAGAATTTATATCCACATGTAAGTTGGTAAGAAGTTCTCATAGTGTAAGTGAAGTAGTGAGATTGAATCAATATTTACAAGTACAGTTGTTTGAACGGATATTAATTTGAATATAAATATGTCTTATTAGAACGAAGATTAGTTTGAATTGATCTAAATTAAGGTTATAAAACTTCTCATGTTTCTTAAACCTTTAGGGTTAAGAGAGAGAGGGAGGTGGGGGTGAAATATATATTTTGGTTGGAATAATTGGGATTGCTTTTGCCAACTCAAACCCATGAGGAAGTCCAGCTAGCAGAAGCATGACCCCTTTGAGACCCCTCCTCTCTCAAGAATAGTAATAGTAATTTTCCCCTTTCTCTCTCATCAAAGTTTTATATATATATATATAGTCAGAGACACAAAGAGACAAAGATAGATAGATGTATGTTCCATAGGGTTTGTGATTATGATGATGGTGTGTATGTGAATTACCAAAATTACCCTTTTGTCTCCCAATTTTGGAATACAGCTGGCCACGTTAGTGAGGATAGAGTATTAGAGAGATGAATCAGAGTTTTTATAGAACTGATCGGAGACCTTTTATTAATTGGTGCAGACTTACTTATTTCTTCTTCTGTTGTTGGAACCTCATCATCTCGATTTATCAGTTCACGTGCTCTCCCCGTGTTCCTTCCTCTCTTAAGAAAATCCAGTACTACTACTTCTACTATACTAACCATAGTGGTAGCATTTATTTGATCTAGTCCAATTTTTCTGGTTACACTTTGTTATATATATATATATCAAATTCACAAATGTTAATTTACACAATTCATGAGTGAAATTGATACCAAATGAGCTATACATTTGTAGCATATAAAGGCTAGTCAAACAAACTATATGGTGTAAGTGAATTAGTAAGAAACTCTTGTAACTTAAGTAAAGTGAAGTTATGGAATCAAATATGTACTCATTGCATGTAATCTATTTAAAATTTGAGGTTCCGAGTTTTCTTTCTATAAGGGACTTATCCTGTTCAAACAAAGTTGTGGGATTGAACATGTACTTATTATGTATAGTTATTTAAAATTTGATGTCAAAGTTTATCTTCAGTAAAAACATAATTTAAAATGTGTCGTGCATAATTTGAAAAATAATAATTAAACATGTTATTAAGTATATAGAAGTTGTAAATAACTTTGATTAGATATTTTAGATAATCGTAATATTTAAATTCGAGATTTTTTATTTTAAATTTATATATATATATATATATCCTAAACTCTTTGTCATGCGAGTCAACAGGTAGTTGGTTGTTTGATCGATTGATTTCATTAAAAGTTTACAAAAATATTGAGTCATTTTCCCCCAAGAATTTGAAGAGAAACTAACAAACTCACCAAATAAAATTAAATTAAAACAATCAAAGGTGTAAAATTAATTAAATTCACGTTGTTTCTGATTCTTCTTTATCACACCACAACCATCATGCATGGCACTTCTCCGTTACGCTTCTCTTCAAAACCCCAACTACCCTCTCTCTCTCCTCTCTCTCTCTCTCACTCTATTAAAAAGTTAAAACGGAAAACTTTAAATCGCGTTATAAATGGATATAATTTGATTGCTTTTTGTTTCTCCTCGATTTTTTTTGGGCATGAGTTGTATTTGCAGAGTCCAATTCTTAATCGGGGGAATACTTACCCTATCTCTTATACGCTGCTCACATTGAATATCAAACCCTTTACTGGTTGAGATAAGGACGTCATTTAGATAAGAATATGTATGTATTTAATTAGAAATATTTTTTTTGTAATTTTTTCAATAAAATTACAGAATTTAATTATATATATGTATATATATATATATATATATATATATACATAGTAATAGATGAATTAATATTAACATAAAATTTATCATCTAAATAGCATAAATAAGAAAATATTGTTTTACTTTTTAAATATATATATTTATTTACTTGTGAATTTCAATATTTTGTACTTATACTAATAAAATTCAAAAAACAATAATTAGTGTTTTTCTTTTTATATCCTCATTCAATAGTCTCACCTAATTTTAAATAAAGTAAATATCTAAAGTAATTTAAAAAAAAATTAAAGAATGGATATTTAATTAGAAGTTATTGTTAAAGAAAATAAAATTTCAACCCTTTTTTCTCTAATAATATATATATATATATATCTTATATTTTAAAATTACACCTTTAAGAACTCAAGAAAATAATCAATTCCATTACTAATCATATTTAGAAAATCATGAAAATCATTTATATTTATTTAATCAATCTCCTAATTATTATTATATATTATTACTAGACATTTTAATTCTAAAGGATGAATAATTCAAAGAATAAAATCTACTTTTAAAAAAAAAAAAAAGTGAGAGATTTCTCCCTCTCTCTCTCTCTCTCTCTCTCTTCGATTGATTGATGAGAATCCGCAAGGCCTTTTTTTTTTTCCAGCTGAAAGCTGCCATTCTATTCTATCATCAAGCAAAGCAGTGTTAGGTTCAATGGCTGACTTTCTTCTTTTTTTTTTTTTTTTTTTTTTTTCCTTCAATAACGTACTTAGTACAAATATATATATATATATATATATATATATATATATATATATATATATAATATCCTCAACTTAATCATGATATCAGAGTGCAAACCATAAATTATGTGTCCAAATAAAATTTTATGATAGATTTAAATATTTAAAAGATAATTTGATTTGATTTTATATTTTTGTTGTTTATATTCTTTTAACTTTATTATTAATATATATATATATATATATATATATATATTTTGGTAATTCTTTTGTGTTTAGAAGTCACTTTTGAACTTCAATTAAATCGGAGTCGAACTGTATTGAATCCTTGTTAGAAAAACTTTCCATAGACATATTTTTTTATATAAAAAATTTGAATTCGAAACTTTTTTTCTATTCGAATCAACATATTATATATATATATATATATAGAGTCTAGAATAATCTTGGGCGAAATTATATAATATATATATATATAATGGAAAGAGCGAGAGAATCTTGGCTCTCCACGTTAGGACAGCACGTCATGTACGTACGTTAAATCCGTTACCGTAAGTTGAAGGGTACAAACAGTTTTCTTGGTACGGCGTTTAGCTGTCTCACCTATACGTTTTTAATTTGTCGCCTTCTCCTCACCTCGCGCGTGTTTCAGACGCTCCCCTCCTCTAAATTACACTTTTTTTTTTTTTTTTTTTACATTTTATTGGCTGTTAATTGCTGTTCTTTTTTTTTTTCCTTTTTTTTTTTTTTTTTTTTTTTAAATAAAAAAGAAAAAGGGCAAATTAAATTAATATAAATATTATATAATTAACAAACTCGAATTTCGTGTAAACATTATATGGATAAACCAAAAAAAAAAGTTGATTTTAATATTTTTCTTTACAATCCCCAAGCTTTGAACAAAGAAAAGTATTATTACTAAAAGACTGCAGCTTTACCTTGGCCATGAGTGAATCATTTTTCCTCTACATTTATGAATGCCAGTTCTTGACCAAGGAAGGAATGGAGTAAGAATCCGAGAGATTGTTCTGATTAATTTAGATTTAACTCAAATTATTTTTATAAAAATTTGATTATTGTTCTAAAGAATATGATACTTATAACGAAATTCAAACTATAAATCACTTACTAATATATAGTAAATACTATAAATGGTTTAAATGTCTTTAATAAGATATAAAACGCTCACATGAGATTAACGCTTATAAAAGGCTTCATACTTTCCAAAAAAAAAGAGTATTATTTTCTTATCTTTACTTTATTCTTGTACTGGAGTTTTTTTACTAACTTAAGTATTACAGTTTTATCGAAAAGTTTAAACCCTTTAATGTAGCACACTAGGAGGGATCGATTTAGCAGAAACTGTGGACCCTCTATGAGAACCTTTGACTACTAGCTAGATATATATATATATATAGTATATATAGTAGTGTGATCTCTCCATCTTCTTCATCCTCCATTTCTAATGTCCCAACTCAAGTTTCCTGGCCCTAATAAACCAGTGTGCCCACTTTTGGCCCTTTTTCCCTGCAGCTTGGCAGTTCCAGGTTTAGGTCTTGCATTCCTAAGCTACTTCTTCTTTCTGACTCCTTTGACTACCCACATGTCAAATAATTGAATTCAAATTTGTTGAATTTCCATTCATATATATATATATATATATATATATATTCTTATTGTTCATTTATTTTTTATTTGTTTGAAAATTGAAGTTTAATGTAACTTTATTTTGTTACAACTTGTTGTGAATAAAATTTCACACTTTTTAATATAACTAATGATTTACAAATTATAAATGAGAGAGTTATCAATTATACGCTTTCTTGACGAAAGAATTATAACTTGAACACTAATAATTTAAATCCACCTAGAAATTAACCTTTTTTTTTCACGTAACCAATAATCATAGCATATATATATATATATAATATATAATATATACAATTTGTATACAATAAAAATATAGAGAGAGAAAGAGAGGGAGAGGGAGAGAGAGTGAGACAGAGACAGAGAGACAGAGTAATTAAGCCAGGTAGAAGATGATGTAAAGGGAGACCACGTTTGATGGCCTCAGCCCATTGTCCATCTGTATGCCCTTCTGTCTCTCTGTTTTTCTCCATTAATATATTCTCTCCCACCCCATATAACCAAAACACACACACACACATATATATATATATATATATATATATTCTTTTAAACGGTATCATATAGTAGTTTTGAACTCGATTAACACTTATTTTTTTATTTCATTCACAGAATTTGAACTTAAGCCTAACTTAAAAGACCTTAGTCATTAATATTTGACGATCAAGTTATTGGTATATACATAAATAAATATACACACAATCTCTCGACCTGACACAATAAAAAATTACATTATGAATATTATATAAGATCACAAATTTGACATTCATTCTAAGTATCATATAAGAGTTAACCATAATAGTTAAATTTTTTGAACGTAATGTAAATTAATTAAAGTAAAGATTTTAAAATCGAATAATCTAAACAAAATATATATATATATATATATATATATATATCACGCACTCTCATACTACTAATGAACGTGAACTAACCCCACCCTTCCTTACCTCCTCCCCCACAACTCTCCTCTTCTCCCTTCCACCTTAAAAGACAGACCTTATATATATATATATATATATTCTCCCTTTCTTTTCTTTCAGAGTTCCTCTTGACCATTTTCTCTCTCTCCCTCCCTCTCTCTCTCTCTCTATAACATCCATATTGAAATTTCTCCAACAATCAGAAGAAAGATAGAAAGTGTAAGTGTGTATATACATATATATATATATATATATATATATATATATATATATATAGGAGAGAGAGCTAGAAAGGAAGAAGAAGTATATATCTTGGAGAAAATGACTATGATGAGCAACAATATTAATAACAACGTTAGTAACGGTCCGAATTTGGGTGACACAACGTTGACCAAAGTGTTCGTTGGCGGCTTGGCTTGGGAGACTCAGAAAGAAACCATGAGAGATCACTTTGAGAAATACGGTGAGATCTTGGAAGCCGTTATTATTTCCGATAAGGTCACCGGCAGATCCAAAGGCTACGGTTTCGTAAGTATATATACATATATATATACCCACCAAAAAAAAAATATATATATATATATATATATATATATATATATATATAGTCAGATTATATATACATATATATTGGTTATTGATTAATTAATTAATGTTAGTATATCTGTTTCATTTTTTTGGGTTGCAGGTAACTTTTAAGGAACCGGAGTCGGCTAAGAAAGCCTGCGAGGACTCTTCTCCGATCATCAACGGCCGCCGTGCTAACTGCAATCTGGCTTCACTTGGCGCCAGACGCCAGCCGAGGCCACCTGCAGCTTCCAACAACATGCCACCTCCTCCTCCAGCCCAAGGTAATTTTTTTTCTCTTATATAATTCGAATTTATGATGTTTTACAATTAATAAGTTACTTTTTTATGTTATATATATATATATATATTTATATATATGTATGTATAGATCAAGATGGTAGTTAATTCAAATCTTCTGTAACTTTTGTGGAAAAAAAAAAAAAAAAACTGGCAAATGTAGAATCCGACCCGGATCCGAATTGGATTATGCATATTTCTAATTTTTTTTTTTTTTTTTTCTTGGGTGTCAAAAATTGAAGGACCCAATGTTGGACCAAGGGCCACATCAGCAGCACCTGCTAATCACGTGCACTGGTACTATCCAGCTGGAGCACCTGCTGCGGCTTCTCCTTTCCACCATCATCATCATCATCAACACCATCAGCCCGTTCCTTTCTATGGGTAATTAACTAATTATCTATTTTTTCATTAATCACTCAGCCCGGCCCGGCCCGTTCCAAAATATTAAACAGTAATTTCTAATTATATATATATATCATCAAGCCATTCCTTCCTATGGGTAATTATATTATTTTATCTATTTTTTCTTTTAATCATTCGGCCCGGCCTGGCCCGAACCAAAATTATTAAACAGTCTTTTCTAATTAAGTATATATATATATATATATATATATATATATATAATCGTTTGCAGGTACTCCCCCACCTATATTGCAACAGACATGACATATAATCACGTAAGTATTAAAATACATACATACATATATATATATATATATATATATATAATTGATTTTTTTAAAAAAAAAAAAAATTATTGAAAAGAATATAATTTAATTTGTATGCGCAGAAACTAAGCTACACTGGTGGATCGTACATGAATGGGCATTTCTCACAAGTGTATCCAAGCCAGCCCATGAACACATTGATGCCAATGTATCCATTATATCATTTCCATCAATCCCAAACAATGGGCCTTCCAGCTCACATCTATTCTCCCACTACACCCGGCCCGATCCAATCACTTCCCACCTTGATTTCAAAGCCCACTCCCATTGCTCCCAACACAGGTAATCTTCATCAATCAACACTTTCAATTTCCTAACTCCTATATATATATATATATATATATATATATATATATATATATATATATATATATATAAGATTTCGAGTTTCTTTTCGAAGAAGAGACTAAATGTGAATTAATTAAAATAGTAACATTGTATATAGAATGGTCTAAAAAATAAAAAAAAATTTACATATCGAAATATTTCTCTTTTCATGTTAATTTTATGAGTGAATTCTACACGAGGTCACAGAATGTTATAAGAGTCAAGTCTTACCATGAATAAGAGTAGATCTCGAAATTATTTTTGGCTAAATTTGAATTAATTGTGCATATATTACACAAGATTATAAGTTCGACATTATTCATTGTTAGACCTCAAAGTTAAATTAAAATATTTTTTTGAGTAAGAATTAGACTTTATAAATACAATTGTCTTTGAATTAGTAGTTAAATATACATATATAAATATGTATGTATATATATATATATATAAGAAGATGATGTATTATTTTGCTCACATGGAATGGAAGTGGCACATGGCCATGTGTGTCTGAAACTTTAAAAGGAATCAGATCAAACATGTTTCACATAATATATATAAAATAAAATTATCCAAGTTGTTGATATACATGCATACATACATAATATATATATATATATTATATGTAATTGTGAGCTGATACGTATAGATACAGTTTGTTTGGCTGTGGAATAGGTACAGTTGGGACAACAACTACTGAAGCATTAAAGATCAGTTAGAGGTATTTAAGGGTACAAAAAAAAAAGAAAAAGAAAAAAGAATAATAATAATAATAATAATAATAATAGCAGGAGAGGAAAGTAGATGACGGTGGCGGTGGTGGCCGGCAGCTGATCGGAGCAATATTTTATTAGTTATCAGTCTGCAGACCAGTGGTTCATGATCTTCTTTTCCAATTTAATTTTTTTTTTTTTTTTTTTTTTTAGGGGGTGAAGTGGGGGGTTGGGGGGTGGGAGTAGGTAATGCTAATTAGATTCATTCATTTTGTCTTCTACCTCTAACATGTATTTTCTGAACTATGAACTGATCTGGAGAAAAAAAGAAAAGAAAAAGAAAAGAAAAAGATATATATATATATATATATATATATATATATATATTGTAACTGAACCTTTTTATATAATATGTATGAAGAAAAATGCATGCATTATCTCTCATAACTCATGAGATATGCTTCAAAAAATTTTCCTTCCATAATTATTTTATTTTTTGTGAATTTTTACTGTCACAATCGGCCTCACGATCACGAGTCTATGATGCGATTATGACTTACAACACCCATGAACAATCAAATATATTATTCTTGTTATAGTAAAAAAAACTCGAGCCAAGTTCAAGATGCAAGCGAATTAATAAGAAACTCTTTAAGTGAGATCATATTTGACTAATGTATGTAATTGTTTAAAAATTGTGGTTAGAATTTCCTTCAATAAAGAACCAACCCGGCTCGAACGAGATTAGTTTAAATGTAGATTGACTTGAAAATATCCTCTCATAATTAGAACTGGTCTAAGACATGTTGTGTCCTATGAAGAAAACAAAAAAAAAAAAAAAAAAAAAAGAGCTGGCTAAAGTCCATTCTTATATTTTATTATACACTTACTTTAAATTTAGATGTGAGGCGAGACAAGTATCACATTTATATGTACTTTGAATATATATATAAATAATAATAATAATTATCAAGAAATAAAAAGATTTAAAATTAATTTAAACAAAATAAATATTTAAAAGACGGAATAAGAAAAAAAAAAAAAAATATATATATATATATATATTACATCATATTTCAGTTGAACTTTTGGAATTAAGCCAAAGGAGTAATAAATGAAAAGCAACGTATTCAGAAAAAGCGTGCACACATAACAATTTTTCTTACATCCTTAAAATCCATGTCCCTTAGCTCATTAAATTTTGTCAATAATTTTAAATAAATTCGATAATATTGTCATTTTTTTTTTTTTAAAAAAAAAGTTTTTACTATTGGAACCCACACTGTTTTTTTGCTAAATAATATTTATGATGAAAATACCTTCAAATATTTTTTTTTATAAAAATATAATTTTTTCCTCTTTTGATAATATTTATAATTTTGTGTGTTTTTTATTTATGGATTAATTCATGATTAAACTACCTCTGTCCTCTATTTAAAGAAGCTCTCCCTATAATTATTTTTCTATACATTAAGATTTGAACTTGTTACTTTATTTAATTTCCTTCCACTTGGACCAATCAAAAGTTGGTTTGAAAACTTGTTTATGAAGAAAAAACACAAAAAAATTTTAATTTTAATTTTTTTTTTTTTTTAAATACAAAAACTTGTTTTGCACAAAAAATAAAAATAGAGCCTTAATTAGCCTGATTAAAGAGTAAAAGTAAGATTCTGAGAAAGTAAGAATCATTATCACTTCGAAAACTAGATTATTAAAAACGGAGTAAAAAGGAGTAAAATTAATCTTTGAGGACCAGGTAAAATTTTTTGATCAATAATTACCACGATTTCTCGGCTTCCTTTTTATCTTGCACTTTCTTTTTTTTTTTTTTTTTTTTACTGTATTTTCTTTCGTCTAAAAAGAATCCTCTGTGTATTTTTTTACACTGGACTCTCTCTCTTCGACACATCACTGTGTACTTTCAACTCCTCCCTTTCTCTCTCTTCCCTTCCACCTAAAAAAACCCTTAAGAAATCTCAGCTTCAATTTCTCAAAAATTTTCTTCTTTTCAGGTATTGAATTATCGACTTTGGTACTCTGAACTTGAATTTTAGTGATTTTTTTTTTTTTTTTTTTTTTTTTTTTTTTTTTTTGGTTCAGTTTATGCGTTTCTTTCCTTCGTGATCTTTTCTGATTTTCTTTTTGGTGGTTAGATTTTCTGTTTAGGTACTAGGGTTTATGGTTATTTGGAAAGATATTTTTGATGTGGATTAGTTCATCTTCTTTTTCTTTTTGTTGATGTATTCGAGTTCGTGTTCAGATTCTTTGTCTTCTATGGATGAGCATGGTGAGGTGGGGACAATTAGTGTTGCTGAATCCTCTACTGTAACTGCAACTGTGTCTAGATGTGACGAAACTCCAGTGGAAAGCTTGGGTGCTGTAGGGCACGATGAGGGTTCTTATAATGATGGGGACGGGAACGAGATTATGGTGGAGGTCGTAGGTTCTGATGTGTTTGTTGATGGTGTTGGCGGTGGTGGTGGTGGTGGTGGTGATGGTGATGGGGTGCGGAAAGATGCATTGGCGGGGAGTAGGAGGGAGTCTTTTGGTAATGATGATGTGGTTGAGGAGGGTGATACCAGGTCTAGGGAAGTTAGGGATTTCAAAGAGCAGGCGCAGGAGGATAGGACTGTGAATGAGGATGTCGGGAGGGCATCTGGTGAGGAAGCTGAGGTTGCTGTAACGACGGAGAGAGTTGGAGTCGGGGTAGTTTTGACGAGTGAAGAGACGTGTGCTGTCACGGAGGAGGTGCAGGTGACTGTTACACAGAAGGGAGAGGAGAAGCAAGAGGATGTAAAGGTGGCTGTTGCAGAGAAGGAAGAAGGGAAGAAACTGGACGTGCAAAATTTGGTTGATGGTGCCAACAATGTGATTAGTGGTTCTGCTCAGGGTGGTCATTCGGATGATAATGCTTGGAACCCTGGGATTGATGCTATGGATGATTCTTCTTCACTGATGCATGCATCAGAGAAGAAGCAGCAGGAATTTTCTGCAGAGGAGGAAGGAGCTGCAAAGGTCCACCCGAGTAACAAGGTTGATGACGTTCCTGGAGTTGAAGTTAGGCCTGTGGTTGAGATGAATGAGACTTTCTCTGAGGCTTCAACTGAAGATGGTTCCAAGCATGTAGGTTCTGGATTTTCTGATCATCTTGGAAAAGATTCTAAGAAGGGAAATGCTGTGATGGTTAACACAGAAGGAACTTCAAGCTCACCTATTGATGTCACACTGACAAATGTTGCTGATCAAAACCTACATTCTTCTGGAGAGAATCAGGAGATGAAGGATAATCCTCCAGGTAAGGCCACTGAAAGTCAGGGCATATTGGATTAGCATTCACCTTTATTTTTTAAACAGCTTACTAGTTCCACTTACATGATGAAATTGCAGTAGTCAACCCTGAGGTCTCTGCGACTGTCAACAATGTTCCAGCTGACAACATTTTCCGGGTTGACAAAGAAGTGGCTGCTTGCACTGATTCAGGTTCCTCAGACCATGTCCATGTGTCACCTGATCAATCTGCTGTTAATGATTCCAACTATTTAGCTTCTGATTCTGGAAACAATCTTCCTTCCAGTGGGGAAGTTTTAGCTTCTAAACCTAGGTTTACTAATCCCACTGAGTACTTGGATGTAGGAGAGCATGAAGTGAAGGTCAAGCCTGTAAATGATCTTGCTTTAGGTAGTGAACCTGAGGATGCTATTGAAGAGACAGAGGTTGTTGAGCAGGAAGAGAATCTAGCAAGCACTGGTAAGGACTCAGGTGCTGAGCCTGAAGCTTCTTGTTGCCCAAATGATAACTTGGATGTTAGAGAACATGAAGTGAAGGTCAAGCCTGTGAATGATCTTGCTTTAGTTACTGAGCCTGGGGATGCTATTGGGGAAACAGAGGTTGTTGAACAGGAAGAGGATCTAGCAACCACCGGTATGGATTCAGGTGCTGTGCCTGAAACTAGTGGCTGCCCTGGTGACTTGGATTTGGGAGGGCATAAGGTAGATGGTGGGTCTATGAATGATGTTTTAGATATTGAACCCAATTCTGCAGTTTCTGAAACACAAGTTGTTAAGCAGGATGAAGATGCAATGGATACTAGTGGGGACTTGGGTGTTGAGGCTGAAGCTTGCAACGAAAATAAGAATGAGAATGCAAATAACTCAGAAGATATTCAAAACATGGAACAAGAAACGACAAGCACAGGTGGTAATAATGAGCTTTCTATTCCAGAATCCTCACATGAGCCCTCATCAGCTGTTGAACGAGGAGAATGCATTGGGATGGATATAGATGAGGTCCTGGATTTCGAAGATGAAGCAACAGATCTTGATGCTTCAGTTGGGAACTTGAATGTTTCAGTGAATGCGGAAAATACTTCTCTTAAAGAAATTAGAAGCACTGACCAAGACCAGGCCAGTGAATTCTACATATCTGATGTTGAAACCAGTGCAAAAGATAGTCACATTCTTCAGGAACCTTTCCAACCAAAGCTCAAATCATCCAGTGAACACCCACTGGTTGCTTCAGGAGCAGACTCTAGTGAAGAAGTTTCAGATAGAGATATCTCTCTCATAGAGAATGAGAGATTAGATATTGGTAAGAAGGAAATTTCTGTTGATGCTGCAGTAACCCCTACCGAACAGAAGGGTTTAGTTACACCCATGGAATTTGTTGAGCCACAGGGAGTTGATCATGTTGCATTTTCTAATGCTGTTGATGGGAAAGCTAGTGCTTCTGTTGGTCAAGATGCTTCTGTGGGCAATGATCCTCCAAAAGTTGCTGAAGCAGGATTACTTGATGCATCTGTTCAAGGAGTTGAGTCAAACACTGAAGCTAGTTATTCAGTTCAAGAAAAGCAAAAAGATGAAGCTTGTGTAGTAGATGAAGTTCCTGTGGATGAGGGGGGTTCAAATCAGACTGAGGATAAACTTGTCAATAACAAGGTGTCAGATGAAGGAGCAGATAATTGTCCAGTTGCTGGTGTTCAGCCTTCTGTTGAATTTCAGACCACAACAGTTTCTAGTGATTTTCACGGTGAAGGTCACAACATCAGCTCCTTGCCAGATGAAACTCAGAGTTTAAATGTTATTGGTGTTAGTGAAGACAAATCTGAATTGAGAGGAGATCAATCTTTGGAAACCTCAGTTTATGAACTTGCAACATCTGGAGAAGCTAATCAGGTGACTGAAAGGGAAGATGAGTGCTCCAAGACTGATGATCATAATTCTTTGCAGGCTATTGTGCCAGAAACTTTGCCTGTAGAGTACCAGTCAGTTGTTGGAGTTACTGGACAGACTGATTATGGAGAGCAAGGTATGGTCATCGAAGAATATGCTTCTGAGGCAGATCAGTCAAAATTGCTGGAGAAGGAAATGTTGAAGTCTTCAAACTCTTTAATGATAAACCAATCTAGTTATCTACTGCCACCTGAAAATGAAGGTGAGTTCACTGAAGCTGATTTAGTCTGGGGAAAAGTCAGAAGCCACCCGTGGTGGCCTGGACAGATATTTGTTCCTGCAGATGCTTCAGATAAGGCTGTTAAATATTATAAAAAAGATTGCTTTTTGGTAGCATACTTTGGAGACCGAACTTTTGCTTGGAATGATGCATCCGTGCTAAAGCCATTTCGGCAACATTTCTCTCAGATTGAGAAGCAAAGTAACTCGGAAGCATTTCAAAATGCGGTCAGCTCTGCCTTAGATGAGGTCTCAAGACGTGTCGAGTTGGGTTTATCCTGCCCTTGCATTCCAAGGGAGGCCTGTGAGAGGATAGAGTTCCAGATAGTTGAAAACACTGGAATTCGTGAAGAATCGAGTAGAAGGTATGGTGTGGACAAATCTTTTGGAGCATTTTCTTTTGAGCCTGACAAACTTCTACAACATATAAGATTATTAGCACAGTCCCCTTTCAGTCTGGTCGATCAACTGGAACTAGTACTTGCTAAAGCTCAGTTGTCAGCTTTTTGTCGATATAAGGGCTACCGTGCACCACCTTCATTTGTGCCAGATGAAGAGTCATTAGAAAACGCTGCAGGGACTTCAGGATTGGGTGATGAACCTGATCATATGCTTCCTGTTTCTGTTGATGGGGAACAAGTGACCCCTGAGACTTCCTCTCTTAAACGTAAACTGAGCATAAATGATAGCCTTCAGCCGAAGAAGAAAGAGAAAAGTTTGTCAGAATTGATGGGTGATTCAGCGCTTTCTCCAGATGAAGAAGATGATCTGGATGGTAAAGGATTGACTAAGTCAGTTTCTACATCTGGGAAAAAAAGGAAAGTGGTTGATCCTGTTAATGATGGATCAGACAGAAGAATAAGTAGTATTTATGCTGCTAAAGTGTCTACAACTGCTTCGAGTCCTAAGCCATCTTTTAAAGTTGGTGAATGCATTCGTAGAATAGCTAGCCAACTAACTGGTTCTGCATCCATTTTGAAGGGTAATGACCAACAAGCTAGTGATGCTTCTCTACTTGTAAGTGAGAACTCTCAAAGAGGAAATATAATGTTTCCCACAGATATCTCACTAGAGGAAATGCTCTCACAGCTTCAGTTAGCAGCTAGGGACCCCAAGAAAGGGTACAGTTTTTTGAACAACATTATTCTTTTCTTCTCAGTATTTAGGAATTCAGTTGTTACAAAACATACATCTGGAAGATCAGGTGCTGGAAGAAAGAGAAAGGTTTCTAATGTTCCTGGTGTCTCAACTGAAGAATTTGAATTTGATGATGTCAATGACTCTTACTGGACAGATAGGATTGTTCATAATTATCCTGAGGAGCAATTGCTACAGAATGGTGAGAACGGTGATGTAGAATATCCAATGGAGGTTTTTGATCAGGATAAAAACCATAAACCTAGTCGCAGGTCATACTCTAGAAAGCAATATTCTAATGGAAATTATGAAAATTCAACAGAGGAAACGGCAGAGGATATTGAAAGAAGGAAGTTATTGCCTGCTCAACTTGTATTAACCTTTACAGAAGGGGATTCTCTTCCTTCAGAAATAAACCTGAACAAAATGTTCAGGCGTTTTGGACCACTGAAGGAATCCGAAACCGAAGTTGACAAGGATTCTCATCGTGCTAGAGTTGTTTTCAAGAGGGGTTCTGATGCAGAAGTTGCTCACAGTAGTGCTGCAACGTTCAAAATCTTTGGTCCAAAACTTGTAAGTTACCAACTTGGCTACTCACCATCCACTCTATTCAGAGACTTGCCCATTCTAATAACAACACAAGGACAGGAAGATGCACCCTGATGCTGCTGCCTCTTAGAGGGTATTTCAGGTAAACTATATACTGGTAGAAAATCATGTTACCTGTCAAGGTGGAATTATCATCCTGTCTCACTATCTGCATAGTATAATATAGAAAATTTAGGATTCATAAATTTCAAAGACATTTTTCTTCTATAAGGTAAAGGGTGATAATATGACACAGGATAGGATGAAGTTAACTTTTATCTAAGCAAAGTTATATGATGTCTGATCACATCTTTTTGTGTATAATCCACAATGAAGTGTTGTACATAGTTCAGTTACTTGTAAAAGTGATTTGGGGTGATTGTGGTTAAGATTTATTTTTATTTTAAAAATAAAATTACTTATTATTAAAGAACAAAGCTCTAATTTATGAGCTTGTCTTCAGATGTTTATTTTCTCTTTCCTGCATCAATTATCTAGGAGAAATTTATGTGTATATTTATATTTTTCTTTTCTTTATGTGTAGTGTCACGTCCATATTCTTGGAACCATCTATTCATATGTAGTTGAGATCTCTGGATGGAGTGCTGAACGAGAAGCTTCACTGTGATTTTATTTAACTAGTCTGCTGAAGGGGGAGGTGATGAGACTGAATTTTTCGGCTGTCAATTCAAACTTTCTTGTAATTTCTGATGTATCACATTTAGGTTTGGATGCATGGTGGCTCTGCATTACGATTTACTTCAAAATCCGCAGTGTCCTGTTTCTGCTTGAAATTGACCTTCAGAGTTCTCTAGTTGACATATTAGTTTTCATGATTCTTGTCTATGTGACTTCTCTTGTCTGATTGTACATATGAGACTTAGGTTTTTATTTATTTTAACTTGTTCCTGTGGTGATAGATATCTCACCCATTCAGATTCTTGGAATGTTAAGACTGTCACAGTATGGCTACAGTTGTATTCAATTCTGGTGTTCTGGGAAATTTTCCTTCTACCAGGCCAAGTGTTTATGTCTTAATTCATATTACTTCTTGAAGGTGCTTGTTGAATGTCTGAGCGCTCCATATAGTACTTTTTAATATGTTGTATTTCTGTTTTTAGAATTTTATATGTATTTTTAGTATTTAATACATAATGTTAATGGATGTATTTATCATATGGTAAATGCATGCGTATATTCTAGTTACTTTTGTGAAAATAGATCAGATGATTCTGCTAATGCTTATCTTTCGGAGGCTATGTTTTTAATATTTTTTTTTACAGTGTGTTGCTTTAGCAAGTGCAGTAGATCCATGTTTTAATATTCAAGAACTAATCCCCTTTACTTTCTTGCCCTTTTGGTATGACATAATCTATTGATGTTTTAGATGTTATTTGGTTATTATATACATAATATAATCATAGTATTCATGAAATAAAATTAGTTGGGTTTTTTTTGGGAATACCAGTTATTTAAGGAAAAAGAAAGGATAAAGAAAGAAGAAAAAGTACTTAAATTTTCAGTGATATCCCCTTTTCCATTTTTTTTTTCTTCTCTCCAAGGAAGATATTTGGTTGGCCAATTACTTTCTGTGATTAATCTTTTTTGAAAACTCTTCTTTATATTATTATTTATCTTAATAACATTGCATAGGAAAACTGTTGAGGAATAACTGATGGATTTGGCTTTTATTGGGAGGAAAGCTTTCATCCAACTGATGCATGCATGTATGTTGTAGCAGAGAAGATGATGATAGAAGAAGAGGAGATTCTCCACAACTTCTTATATCTGTTGTTGTTGTTGTCATTGTTAAAATTGTTTATAGTTTTCTTTTCAGTAGTAGCCATATGTCTGTAGCTATTATTCTCTTCTTCTATTATTACATATATATATATATTTTTTTTTTAATTTAAGCTAACCTTAAAATTCAGTGGATTTTTTTTTTTTTGGGTCTGATCTTTTAGATATGAGTGCAAGTACAAAAGAAACTTCTTGGTTGTTTTGGGTTTTTATCCTAACCCAATCATGGGGTTTTCAAGATTCAAATTCAGGTAAATTTCCACCTTTTCTGGAAACCATCTCCTGTTATTTCAAGAATTTATGCTGAAGTATATAATAGTAGCAGAAAAAATGATACCTGGAGAAGGTTTGGACTTTTTAAATAGAAGCCAATTTTGGAAACTAAGTGAATTTTTGTACATTACTTCAACTTTTTGGGTACATTAATTTCTTTTTTTAATAATTTATTTATTTATTTTTTTAAAAAATCTCTTTTTAGGTTCTTGGTCAGCATTATTTGGGTAAATTAAAAAGATTATTTCTGAAAACTAACTACAAAATTCAAATATTATTCAAAAAAAAAAGACTATTTGCCTTTTCCCTTATTTGACAAATTTATCAAGCACCATTGTCAAAACTAAGCAGATAAAAAAACGACGTCGTCCCTTTGCGTTTCTAATGTTTCACTTATAAATAACTGAACAAAAAATGCCAAATCAGGTAGTAGTGAGCAATTGACCGTTTTATGGCTGGAACAACCGCCGCCATAATTGAGAATTTGGATTCTTGAAAAAAAAAAAAAAAAAACAAACACGTTTTTCCAAGAAAGGGTCAAATTTTGGCTTTTCAAGAGGAAATTTGCCTGATTTGGTTATAAGAGTTCAGTTTCTTGAAAGATTAAACACCAGATATTTTTGCATTGAATTTTATCTTCAATCAAAGATATAAGATTGAGTTGAATTTATATATTTTATTTGTGGAAGTCGTGAGAAGATTCATTGCCTAAAAGGTAATTACAGATTCTAATCAAAACCTTGAAAAAAGGTGGAAATGGAGAAGATAAAGGCAACAACTCTGCTTCAATTCTTTGTTCTTCTAATGGCTTGCTGTTGTTTAAATGTTTGTATGGCCATAAACAATGGTAGTATTACAATCGCAGGACCTCTTAGTGATTCCGAGGTAATAGTCTCTTCAGACCAAAGCTTCAAATTGGGTTTTTTCAGTCCTCCAAATACCACAAATCGGTACGTCGGAATCATGTTCAATCTTCCCGTATTGACTGTTATTTGGGTGGCCAATAGAGACAGACCTTTGAATGATTCAGCCGGAACTTTCACAATCTCCGGAGACGGAAATCTCGTCGTCTTAGATGGGCAGAAACAGGTTTTATGGTCATCCGGGGTTTCGAACTCGTCGACTGCAAATCGTACCGTGCAGCTCTTGGATACTGGAAACTTGGTCCTGCAGGAAAACGGAAGAATCGTTTGGGAAAGTTTTCAGTATCCTACGGATTCGTTCGTAAACGGTATGAGAATCAGCGCGGCATCAGCAACGGATGAGAAACGGCGACTGAGTTCTTGGAGAAGTTCTTCTGATCCATCAACTGGTGATTTTTCTAGTGGGGTTGAGATCTCACTGATTTCGCAGATGTTGATATGGAATAGGAGTAAGATTTTTTTCCGCACTGGTCCATGGAATGGTAACACGTTTATTGGAATACCGACTATGAATTCGGTATATAATAATGGATTTCAATTTGTGAATGATAATACAGAATCTGCATATTTTACTTTAAGCTATTCAAATGACCTTGGATTGCTTTACTTCCAGTTAACATCTGAAGGGTTTTTAGTAGAGAAGCTTTGGGATGAAGGGAAAAGAGATTGGCAGGTTTCATCCACCACGAACATACCTTGTCTAGTGTATGGAAAATGTGGACCTTTCGGAAGTTGTAATCCTCAAGGTTCCAAAATGTGTTCATGTTTGAAAGGGTTTGAGCCAAGGGATAAGGTGGAATGGGAAAAAGGGAACTGGACTGGTGGATGCACAAGAAAGAAAATGTTGCAGTGTGATGATCAGAGAAATAGTAGTACTACTAATAGTCAAGATGGATTTCTGAGGCTCACTACAATGAAGGTGCCTGATTTTCCTGTGTGGAAATCTATGGAAGAAGACAGTTGTGACACCACGTGCTTGAATAATTGTTCATGTATGGCTTATGCATATTACAAAGGCCTTGGATGCATGCACTGGGGTGGAAACCTAATTGATATTACACAGTTTCCACAGGGTGGAGCAGATCTATACATTCGCGTGGATCGTTCCGAACTTGGTAAACACTTTTTCAAGTTCCTACTTTATTAATCAATCATGATTAGTTAGCTTTATCAAGGATCATATATGAGTCAGTCCAAGAATGATGCTTTCAGTTCTTTCCAAGTTACCTGTTTTACAAATTTCAAAAACTTTTAACTCAATAATAAGCATAAGCTATTTTTAAAAACTCTCATGGGAGAGTAGAGTAGAATAGCTTTTCCAAAAATGGATGTTCCAGAAATTTTAAACTAAGAGCAGAAATTACTTGTTTTTAGTGGAAAGAATGCATAGAGTTACTTGTTTGGGGCATAAGGCTGTGGACATTTTATGTTAATACTTCTGCTATGCAGGTAGTAGTAATAAGGGTATGAAGGCAATCATTGCCAGCACAGTGGTGGCAGGAATTTTAGTTGTTGTTGGCTGTGCATATGCTTTCTGGATGTTTTTTGCTAGGCATAGAGGTAATGTACTGAATTATGCAATAGTTTTTGAGGAGAAATTGTCACTGATCTTCATAGACTTATTACATTTTTTGTCATATAGAACAGGAAAGAAGCATGAATCTGAGGAATTATTATTTGAAGATTTAGATTCATATCAAATGGGTAGTGTGCAGAGCAGTGATTTCAAACATGTAAAATTGGAAGAGCTACCTCTATATACTTATGAATCACTGCTTAAAGCAACTGGCAACTTCCATTCAACAAATAAGCTTGGGAAAGGTGGTTTTGGTGAAGTATATAAGGTAATAATGCAAATTCTTTTACTGGCTGCTACATGTTAAGTGCTTTACTTCCTGCTAAACCTCCAGTAATTTGTAAAGGGTAAACTTCCAGACGGCAAGGAAATCGCAGTAAAACGACTTTCCAAAACTTCCAGTCAAGGAACTAATGAGTTCATGAATGAAGTTTTGCTAATATCTAAACTCCAGCATCGTAATCTTGTGAGACTCCTTGGCTGCTGTGTTGAAAGAGGAGAAAAAATGTTAATCTATGAATACATGCCAAATGGAAGCTTGGATTCATATCTCTTTGGTTAGTTGATCATGTTTAATACACCAATATATATATATATATATATCTCTTTGGTTGGTTCTGTTTTTCTTTTGCTTTTTCATAATCCCTCTTCTCAGATTCATCGAAACAAGATCTAGTTGATTGGAGTAGACGAGCTCTCATTATTGAGGGGATAGGGAGAGGTCTTCTCTATCTTCACAGAGATTCAAGATTGAAAATCATTCATAGGGATCTGAAAGCAAGCAATATTCTTTTAGATGAAGAACTGAATCCAAAAATATCAGATTTCGGCTTGGCAAGAATTTTGGGAGGTAAACAAGATCAAGATAATACAAGAAGGGTAGTTGGAACATAGTAAGTTGAGATCAAATTTTCTCCTTCTTTATCGAAAATTTTCTTAGCTCTTGTTGCTGATGCTCTCTACAAAAATGATGTGATGCAGTGGATATATGTCCCCGGAATATGCAATGGTTGGAAGGTTCTCTGAGAAATCTGATGTCTACAGCTTTGGAGTGCTCTTACTAGAGATCATAACAGGCAGGAGAAACTCCAGTTTCTCTCATGGCGAAGAAGATGAACTAAGCCTCATAAGATATGTAAGTTATATATATATGTGTGTATATATGCAGCTCAATTTCTCTTCAATTCCATAGCTGATTTCTCTGTCAATGTTTTCAGGCATGGAAATTATGGAATGAAGGTGGTGATGATGTTGTTACAAAGCTGGTAATAAATCCATCAATGTTTGAACCAAGCATTGAAATGGAAATCAAGAGATACATTCAAGTAGGTCTGTTGTGTGTGCAAGAACTAGAAAAAGATAGGCCAAATGTTTCTACTATTCTGTCCATGCTTAATAGTGAAATACCAGATCTGCCCCCTCCCAAATTGCCTGCTTTTACTGGAAATCTTGTCTCTCCAGAAAAAAAAACCTTCCCTGATAAGCCCTCTTTCTGTAAATGATTATACTGTAACAGTTATTGAAGCTAGATAGTTGAAATTAAGGTATGACAAAAACAATTATATTCTAAATCCAATATCTTCATCGACTAATTCAGAACGAATTTGAGACAACTAAGTAAGTAAACTAAATCAACCAAGCTATCGTATTTTCTTTATAACATGAAAACAAGTGTTTCTTTATTGCATTTTTTACATTTGAAAGACAAATGCAAAAAAATAACTGTATATAAGATACTAATAAAAATAAAATAAATAATAATTATTTCAATAAAAATAAGATATAATATAGCTTAATAAGAAGCTCAGATGGTAAGAAGTTAAAGTTGGCCCGAGTTTGTTTTGAAGAGTATGCTCTACAAGTCATCCTCACGTTGCAGGGTTTAGAACAATTTCGAGATTGGCGTGCTGCTAAATCTATTTCCCAGGGTAGATTGTTTTTGAGAAACCATTGTTTTTGGTCCGTTAATTTTGTTAATCGTTGTTGTAATGCGTTGGTTCATAATCTTGCGGCTTGGGCTAGAAATAGTGAAATTTGTGGTAGTCTTGATGTAACTACTATCCCCATGAGGTTCTCTGTGACAGGGGGGGCCTTTGTACCTCTGGTGATGATGATTCGATTAATGATTAACTATTCATTCACAAAAAAAAAAAAAGAAGCTCAGTTGGTAGATCTATACAAATTAGAATTTTTCAAAAAAAAAAAAAAATAATAAACTTAAAAAATTAATATTTATAATTATATAAAAATTATAGTCGCATTAAAAGAATTATTTTAATAATTTTAAGTTATAAAAAATATGATTTGATTTTTTAAAAATATAATTACTGTTTTTTAATTAAAAAATTATAAATATTAACTTTTCAAGATAACATCGTGCTGCCACGTGTTTTTTTTTTTTTTTTGAAACAAGGGTCTTTTTGTAAAATCTCTATTATATGTGTTCTTAGTACCCACGTTCCGCCTTCCCTTACCGGAAGGTCGCCGCCTCCTCGGGACGGCGGGAACTAAAAGATCCGTCCCTTAAGAATACAGTCTCTATGATATTATATTAATGGGTAAACGGATTCTACTTTATATAAATTTCTTCGCAATCTCTTCTTCTTACTTGTTGATTTGTGTTTAAAAAGATTATTTTAGCTGAATTTGCTTCATTGTAGAACAAGAGCTTAATCGAGTTCGTGTAAAAGATGAAGAAACATTCCAGAGATGTCTAAGCTATTCGAAATGCTTAGGTAAGAACTTATACAAGAGTTTCTGTGCCCTTTGTAATAGTAGTAAAATAAAGTTTTCTATGTCATTGTCATCCAATGCTTTATGTCTTTAGCAATCCAAAACTTGGTCCAATATGTTGATTTTTCAGTAGCAGAGGAAATCTGACTAATCTAATTATTACATGCCTTCCTAGAAGCATCTCTATACTCCGATTCATATATGAAATATGTATATGAATATGTTATGTTGAAATATATGTATGTATTAATATATCACGAAATATATGGACAGGTTTAAGTATTTATTGTCAAATCAATATATGTTTTGGTACTATGCATGGTGATGTTAGATTCATAGTTGCACACGTAATCTATCATAATTCCTAAATGCTACAGTACTAAATAGTTGATTGTAGCTATCATCAAGCCAATAGTTGTGATGCTGTGTTTGTGGACTGAATTGTGACTCCAACTATAACCAATTTGTTTAAGTGGTGAAATAGGGAGTTGCGCACAGAGAAATTGGTAAAAAAAAAAATTGCTCTGATCCAGCTGAAGAAGGCAAGCTAAAAGAATACCAATAGTTTATGTAAGAGCCACTGTTGGAATCAATGATCACATGTTAAACAAAGAATTGTAATAAATAAGAAAATGAAGATGAGAGAATTCAAGATCTATTATTCATAGTTCTTTATTTAAAACAAGAGATACAAAAGATGTATATATAAAGTAACTGTGCACATAAGAATTAACGATAGCACAAAGAAGTACTAACGTGTCACTAAACTAATGGAAGCATATTCTGAATAATAAAACAAAGGATAAAAATAAAAGGGAAATGGGTCTGGGATACAGAATATAACATTGAGGGCTAAACTAGTAATTATGTCTTATTAGTAATGACTCTGTCTATGGTAGAACATGATAAAACTATTATTTTTTCAGAAAGTGATGATGCATGGTCGGACAATAGAGAAAAATATGGCAACTTCCACATTGTTTTTTATCTTGACTCTTGAGAAGTCAGGATCTAGGAAACCAGGGAGGTTTTGCAGAGTCAACTGCTGAGGTAATGAAGAACAATCTATAGCTCATCATGATAATGACTTGATCTGACTTTTATGGAAAGAAGTGTATTTGCATTATTAAAGCTGCTTTACTTGAAAATTAGTAAAGAATTTTGTATATTACAGGACTTACATTACAAAATTGAGAAGTCCATGCGACCCATAAATTAGTCCAAGTTGATGGCTTCCAGCTCCAAACCTACCAATGCATGAGAAATTTCTGATGAAATGTCAAATGGTTTGGAGAAGAAGAAATTATCGAATACTAATGGCATCCCTCTGATCTTTACCATTGAGGAAGGGAATGGAATGGAAAGGGCTAAGGTATTACCTCTTCTTCACTTTTTTGTTCCCATTTTAGCTTGCTACTGTTTAGGGATTTGTATGGCCATAGACAACATAACAATAACTCAGCCTCTAAGGGACCCTGGAAACATATTTTCTTCTAGCCAAACCTTCAAATTAGGATTTTTCAGTCCTCAAAATACGAGTATTCGTTATGTGGGAATCATGTATAACGTTCCTTTGATGACAGTTGTATGGGTGGCCAACAGAGACAAGCCTCTCAATGATTCTGCTGGAACCTTGACCATCTCCGATGATGGAAATCTTGTGGTGTTGAATGGGAAGAATGAAACTTTATGGTCTACCAATATTTCAGATTCTGCCAGAAATCGTACTGCACAACTCTTGGATACTGGAAACTTAGTCTTGAAAGACGGTTCCAGTGGAATGATTGTGTGGGAAAGTTTCCAGTTTCCTACAGATTCTTTCTTGCAGAAGATGAAACTCAGTGCAGCACCTGGTACAACAGAGAAATTAACTTCATGGACTAGTCCTTCTAATCCATCCCCTGGAAATTTCTCTATTGGTCTTCAAACTTTACCTACTGCACAGATTTTCATTTGGAATAAAAATAAAGTTCACTGGCGCAGTGGTCCATGGGGTGGTAATATGTTTATCGGTATACAAAACATGGATTCTCAATATCTGAATGGATTTGATCTCGTAGATGGAGGTTCAGAATCTGCATATTTTACTTTCAGAATTTCAAATGATTGGGATCCTGGTTACTACTTCTTCCACCTGACAGTCACAGGAGTTTTAGTGGAGCAGTACTGGGGAAAAGGAAATAGCAGTTGGGAAGTGATGTGGCTATCAATGGAAAGTCAATGTGATATGTATGGCAAATGTGGAGCTTTTGGAAGCTGCAATCCACAGAATGCTACAATTTGTACATGCTTGAAAGGGTTTGAGCCAAGTGATAAGGAGGAATGGGATAGAGGAAACTGGACTCGTGGTTGCAGGAGAACGACACCATTGCAGTGTGAAAGAAACAATTCTGCTGGTCAAGATGATTTTATAAAACTTCAAAAGATGAAGGTACCAGATTTTGTTGAGCTGAAACCTACTTCAGCAGAATTTTGTGGTGAATTGTGCTTGCGAAACTGTTCCTGTTTGGCTTATTCATATTATACAGGCATTGGGTGTATGCATTGGAGTGACAGCTTACTTGACATACAGCAGTTTTCAGATAATGGAGCAGATTTATATGTTCGTGTAGCACATTCTGAACTTGGTAAGCCCTTCCCTCAAAACAAAAGTATCGTGTTTTCTGTGTTCAATTTTTTCAAGATGACTTTTCTCAACCAATATCTCTGAAATCCCGCTGAATGTGTTTTCAATGAATCGATTTTTAGTGTTTCTGTCTATTCATATGGTTGTCCAAAGTGAAAGTTTCAGTTTTGCAGTTTATACCATATGGAGTGTTTCAACATGCTTTCAATTATTCTGACATGCAGATAACGGTAGTAAGGATATGACAGCAGTCATTGCCAGCACAGTAGTTCTAGGGGTCTTGTTCCTTCTAGCTGCCATTGCGTATATCTTTTGGAAGTGGTTGGCATTGCACAGAGGTAACTGATACACTGAATTCTCTCAAGTTTTCAGAATATTTCAAACTTTCTGAAGGTATATAACTACAGTGGTTAATGCATTAGGAAAGAAGAAAGAAGACGAGTTTTTTTTGTTTAAGAACATGCCTGGAAACAACTTAAAAGAGGTTACGTTAGAAGAGCTACCTCTGTATAGCTATGAAACATTGGCTAATGCAACAAATGATTTTGATTCAGCCAATAAGCTAGGAAGAGGTGGTTTTGGTCAAGTCTATAAGGTAATATATAAGTCCTTGAAGGTTTTTCTTGTTTCTATGCTGCATTTGATTATGCAGTTAAATCATACTATTGTTGTATACACAGGGAATGTTGGTATCCAGCCAAGAAATTGCAGTGAAAAGGCTGTCAAAATCTTCAGGCCAAGGGATTGAGGAGTTCATGAATGAAGTTGTTGTAATTTCTAAACTTCAACACCGGAATCTTGTTAAACTGCTTGGCTGCTGTGTTGAAGGAGAAGAGAAAATGCTGATCTATGAATACATGCCAAATCGAAGTTTGGATGCCTATCTTTTTGGTTAGTTATAAACAATCAGCTCCATATATATATATATTTGTTCCAGGTCCAAACTTTTATCACTAGTGTTCAATGGACTAATCAAATTCCATTACATTGTCAATCCTTTTCAGATACATCAAGAAAATACTTGCTTGGTTGGAATAGACGCGTTGGGATTATCGAGGGGATTAGTAGAGGCCTCCTATATCTTCATAGAGATTCAAGATTGAAAATAATTCATAGAGATCTGAAAGCAAGCAACATTCTCTTGGATGATGGGTTGAATCCCAAAATATCAGATTTTGGCCTGGCAAGGATTTTTGGAGGCAATCAAGATCAAGCTGATACAAGAAGGGTAGTAGGAACATAGTAAGCATAAGTTCTCTATACTCTTAAGATTCCATCTTTATTTCATCGTATAGTTAAATGATTTGATAATTTACGCTAAATGAGATTCAATGCAGTGGTTATATGGCTCCAGAATATGCAATGGAAGGAATATTCTCAGAAAAATCAGATGTCTACAGCTTCGGAGTTCTGTTACTAGAGATCGTGACAGGAAGACAGTGCACTAGTTTTTCTCAGGACGAGAATGGATTAAGCCTTCTGAGATATGTAAGTATATTCATATTGCAGAATCAGACTTGTTTTCAACAATTTGTGAGATTTCTAACATTTCCATTCCTTCTCCAGGCATGGAAATTATGGAACGAAGGGGCAGCAGTGAAACTGATAGATCCCTCCATTAAAGATCCAAGTATTGAAATGGAGGTCTTGAGATATGTTCATGTGGGACTATTATGTGTGCAAGAATTTGCAAATGAAAGGCCACATGTTTCAGCTGTTCTGTCAATGCTCAACAGGGAAATATCAGAACTTCCACGTCCCAAATTACCAGCTTTCACAGAAAGATTGGTGTCTTTTGAAACTGGATCTTCTCAGCAAAGTGCACATTCTGTTAATAACCTCACACAAACAATAGTCGAAGCTCGGTAGAAGGGAAAAATTTTACTATATGATCACACCGTTCATTTTTTCTTTCTTCCTTTCTGGTATATATATATATATATATATGTAAAGGCAGAACATGAGGTTCTGATATTTGATGTGGGCTTTCTTGAAAGTTGTTAACATTCATTTTGATTTTGTCCGATAAAGGGCGGAAATTGGACTTGAGTATGGATTTAACTGTATAAACTGTAATGTAACTGTTTGTACATGTATTTGTAAAATGTAGATTGTAATTATCATTTTATTTGTTAGCTTTAGGTTTAGTATGATGATGAGAAAATCGCAATTGTTTTTTACATTTGTTATTTTGAATAGTGTAAGATTTAGATTGAAATTATTATTTTTGATGACCGATATTCCATGGATTCATAGTGTAGATTGATTATTACATATTGATAAAATTGTGCATAAAATTAACATACAAAATAACTTAATTAATAATTAAGTTAAAAAATTAATATTTATAATTTTATTAAAAATGAAAACTATAATCGCATTAAAAGTATTATTTTAATTTAAAAAAAAGAATTATTTTAATTATATAAGTTATAAAAGATATGATTTGACAGTTTAAAAATATAATTACGGTTTTTTTTTTTTTAATAAAAAATTATAAATATTAACTTTTCAAGATAACGTCGTGCTGCTACTTTTTTTTTTTTTTTTTTTTCTTCTCCTGAAACAGGGGTCTTTTTTGTAAAAGCTTTTATTATATGTTTTCTTCGCGCCCCACCCCCTCCCCGGTCCGTCTTCCCTTACCGGACGGCGGGGACTGAAGGATCCGTCCCTTAAGAATACAGTCTCTATGATTTTATATTAATGGGTAAACCGATTCTACTTTATATAAATTTCTTCGAAATCTCTTCTTCTTACTTGTTGACTTGTGTTTAAAAAGATTATTTTAGCTGAATTTGCTTCATTGTAGAACCAGAGCTTAATCGAGTTCGTGTAAAAGATGAAGAAACATTCCAGAGATGTCTAAACTATTCGAAATGTTTAGGTAAGAGCTTATACAATAGTTTCTGTGCACTTTGTAATAGTAGTAAAATAAAGTTTTCTATGGCAATATGTCATTGCCATCCAATGCTTTAGCAATCCAGAACTTGTTCCAATATGTTGATTTTTCAGACATAGGACCCACCCAGGATACCCGATAAGCAAAAAAATATATGGACAGTTTTAGATATTTATTGTCAAATGGATATGTCTTTTGGTACCGTGCATGGTGCTGTTAGATTTATAGTTGCACACGTAATCTATTCTAAATGCTACAGTACTAAATAATTGATTGAAGGTATTGTTAAGCCAATAGTTTGCTGTCTAAATTGTGACCCCAACTATAACCAATTTGTTTTAAGTGGTCTGCACAGAGAAATTGCTTAAAAATAAATGCTCTGATCCAGCTGAAGAAGGCAAGCTAAAATAATACCAATAGTTTATGTAAGAGCCACTGTTGGAATCTATGGTCACATGTTAAACAAAGAATGCCAATGACTCTGTCTATGGTAGAGCATGATAAAACTATTATTTTTTCAGAAAGTGATGATGCATGGATGGGCAATAGAGAAAAATATGGCAACTTCCACATTGTTTTTGATCTTGATTCTTGAGAAGTCAGGATCTGGGAAACCAGGGAGGTTTGGCAGAGTCAACTGCTGAGGTAATGAAGAACAATCTATATCTCATCATGATACTGACTTGAGCTGACTTTTATGGATGCAATATTAAAGCTGCTTTATCTTGAAAATTAGTAAAGAATTTTGTCTATTGCAGGACTTACATTACAAATTTGAGAAATCCATGTGACCAATAAATTAGTCCAAGTGGAGGCTTCCAACTCCAAATTTAGCAATGCATGAGAAATTTCTGATGAAATGTCAAATGGTGGGAGAAGATGAAATTACAGAAAACTCATGGCATCCCTCTGATCTTTACCATTGAGGAAGGGAATGGAAAGGGCAAAGGTATTACCTCTTCTTCACTTTTTTGTTCCCATTCTAGCTTGCTACTATTTAGGGATTTGTATGGCCATAGACAACATTACAATAACCCAGCCTCTAAGGGACCCTGGAAACATATTTTCTTCTAGCCAAACCTTCAAATTAGGATTTTTCAGTCTTCAAAGCACGAGTATTCGTTATGTGGGAATCATGTATAACGTTCCTTTGATGACAGTTGTATGGGTGGCCAACAGAGACAAGCCTCTCAATGATTCTGCTGGAACTTTGACCATCTCAGATGATGGAAATCTTGTGGTGTTGAATGGGAAGAATGAAACTTTATGGTCTACCAATATTTCAGATTCTGCCAGAAATCGTACTGCACAACTCTTGGATACTGGAAACTTAGTCTTGAAAGACAGTTCCAGTGGAATGATTGTGTGGGAAAGTTTCCAGTTTCCTACAGATTCTTTCTTGCAGAAGATGAAACTCAGTGCAGCACCTGGTACAACAGAGAAATTAACTTCATGGACTAGTCCTTCTAATCCATCTCCTGGAAATTTCTCTCTTGGTCTTCAAACTTTACCTACTGCACAGATTTTCATTTGGAACAAAAATAAAGTTCACTGGCGTAGTGGTCCATGGAGTGGTAATATGTTTATCGGTATAGAAAACATGGACTCTGAATATTTGAATGGATATGATCTCGTAGATGGAGGTTCAGAATCTGCATATTTTACCTACACAATTTCAAATGATTGGGTACCTGGTTACTACTTCTACAACCTGACAGTCACAGGAGTTTTAATGGAGCAGTACTGGGGAGAAGGAAATAGCAGTTGGGAAGTGACATGGTTATCGATGGAAAGTCAATGTGATATGTATGGCAAATGTGGAGTTTTTGGAAGCTGCAATCCACAGAACACTACAATTTGTACATGCTTGAAAGGGTTTGAGCCAAGTGATAAGGAGGAATGGGATAGAGGAAACTGGACTCGTGGTTGCAGGAGAAAGACACCATTGCAGTGTGAAAGAAACAATTCTGCTGGTCAAGATGGTTTTATAAAACTTCAAAAGATGAAGGTACCAGATTTTGTTGAGCTGAAACCTACTTCAGCAGAATTTTGTGAGGAATTGTGCTTGCGAAACTGTTCCTGTTTGGCTTATTCATATTATACAGGCATTGGATGTATGCATTGGAGTGACAGCTTAGTTGACATACAGCAGTTTTCAGATAGTGGAGCAGATTTACATGTTCGTGTAGCACATTCTGAACTTGATAAGCTCTTCCCTCAAAACAAAAGTATGGTGTTTTCTGTGTTCAATTTTTTCAAGATGACTTTTTCTCAACCAATATCTCTGAAATCCCTCTGAATCTGTTTTCAATGAATCAATTTTTAGTGTTTCTGTCTATTCATATGGTTGTCCAAAGTGAAGGTTTCAGTTTTGCAGTCTATACCATATGAAGTGTTTCAACATGCTTTCAATTATTCTGACATGCAGATAACAGTAGTAAGAAAAAGACAGCAGTCATTGCCAGCACAGTAGTTCTAGTGGTCTTGTTCCTTCTAGCTGCCATTGCATATATCTGTTGGAATCGGTTGGCATTGCAAAGAGGTAACTAATTCATGGAATTCTCTCAAGTTTCCAGAAAATTTCAATCTTTCTGCAGGTATAAATATATCTACACTGGTTAATGCATCAGGAAAGAAGAAAGAAGACGAGTTTTGTTTGTTTGTACCTGGAGATCAAATAAAGAACATGCCCGGAAACAACTTAAAAGAGGTTACGTTAGAAGAGCTACCTCTGTATAGCTATGAAACATTGGCTAATGCAACAAATGATTTTGATTCAGCCAATAAGCTAGGAAGAGGTGGTTTTGGTCAAGTCTATAAGGTAATATATAAGCCCTTGAAGGTTTTGCTTGTTGCTAGCTGCTGCATTCAGTTATGCAGTTACATCATGCTATTGTTGTATACACAGGGAATGTTGGTATCCAGCCAAGAAATTGCAGTGAAAAGGCTGTCAAAATCTTCAGGCCAAGGGATTGAGGAGTTTATGAATGAAGTTGTTGTAATTTCTAAACTTCAACACCGGAATCTTGTTAAACTTCTTGGCTGCTGTGTTGAAGGGGAAGAGAAAATGCTGATCTACGAATACATGCCAAATCGAAGTTTGGATGCCTATCTTTTTGGTTAGTTATGATCAATCAGCTCCATATATATATATATATTTGTTACAGGTCCAAACTTTTATCACTAGTGTTCAAAGGACTAATCAAATTCCATTTCATTGTCAATCTTTTTCAGATACATCAAGAAAATACTTGCTTGGTTGGAATAGACGCGTTGGGATTATCGAGGGGATTGGTAGAGGCCTCCTTTATCTTCATAGAGATTCAAGATTGAAAATAATTCATAGAGATCTGAAAGCAAGCAACATTCTCTTGGATGATGGGTTGAATCCCAAAATATCAGATTTTGGCCTGGCAAGGATTTTTGGAGGCAATCAAGATCAAGCTGATACAAGAAGGGTAGTAGGAACATAGTAAGCATAAGTTCTCTGTACTCTTAAGATTCCATCTTTATTTCATCGAATAGTTAAATGATTTGATAATTTACATGCTAAATGAGATTCAATGCAGTGGTTATATGGCTCCAGAATATGCAATGGAAGGAATATTCTCAGAAAAATCAGATGTCTACAGCTTCGGAGTTCTGTTACTAGAGATCGTGACAGGAAGACAGTGCACTAGTTTTTCTCAGGACGAGAATGGATTAAGCCTTCTGAGATATGTAAGTATATTCATATTGCAGAATCAGACTTGTTTTCAACAATTTGTGAGATTTCTAACATTTCCATTCCTTCTCCAGGCATGGAAATTATGGAACGAAGGGGCAGCAGTGAAACTGATAGATCCCTCCATTAAAGATCCAAGTATTGAAATGGAGGTCTTGAGATATGTTCATGTGGGACTATTATGTGTGCAAGAATTTGCAAATGAAAGGCCACATGTTTCAGCTGTTCTGTCAATGCTCAACAGGGAAATATCAGAACTTCCACGTCCCAAATTATCAGCTTTCACAGAAAGATTGGTGTCTTTTGAAACTGGATCTTCTCAGCAAAGTGCACATTCTGTTAATAACCTCACACAAACAATAGTCGAAGCTCGGTAGAAGGGAAAAATTTTACTATATGATCACACCGTTCATTTTTTCTTTCTTCCTTTCTGGTATATATATATATATATATATATATATATGTATAGCAGAACATGGGGTTCTGATATTTGATGTGGGCTTTCTTGAAAGTTGTTAACATTCATTTTGATTTTGTCCGATAAAGGGCGGAAATTGGACTTGAGTATGGATTTAACTGTATAAACTGTAATGTAACTGTTTGTACATGTATTTGTAAAATGTAGATTGTAATTATCATTTTATTTGTTAGCTTTAGGTTTAGTATGATGTTACAATTGTTATATAAAATTATGAGTTTGACATTTATTATTGTGAGTAAATGTAATATTTTGAGTGAAATTATTATTTTTGATGACTCAATATTCTCATGTATCTATATGGTAGATGTTTAATATTATAACATATAATTGAAATTGTCTCATAAAGACATGTGTCGAATTCAGATTCTTTACCACTATTTATAATATGTGTTAAATTTATGTTTTTCGCTACTGTATGTAACATGTGTCAAATTTAAATATTTCATAGATAAAACACTTAAATGAAAAAGCCAAACCAACCATCATTTATCCGAGATGCATGAGTGGGACACTATACATACGCACAACAATCCACGTAAACACATTCAAAGAGGGAAAAGATTCCACGTTGCGCTATACCAACACCTTCCACTTACTTCTAATCTCTTACTGCTGGCATTTCTTCTTGACTTCCACAAACCTATTATTACAACATTATCATTATTTTTATCAAACAACTTCAAATAAACATATTCATCTCTCTCTCTCTTCTTTCTCTCTCATCCCAATCCCCAGAAACCCTAAAAAGTTTTCATCCCAAAATTTATTAAGAATGGGTTCAGAAACATTCGTGGAAGTGATTCTGGCGATACTGTTACCTCCGGTTGGAGTCTTCCTTCGTTATGGCTGTGGAGTAATGAATTTACATACATACCCCTCTTGATCTTCTTTCTTCATTTATATATATATGCTAATTGGTTTTTTATTTTGGTTTGTTTTGGTGGTTGCAGATAGAGTTCTGGATTTGTTTGTTGCTGACAATATTGGGATATATACCAGGAATTATTTATGCTCTGTATGTTTTAGTTGGATAGCTTAATTAATTAATAATCAAGAGGATATGGTTTTGTTTGTAATTTTGTACCTTTTCTGGAAATTAATGTTCATGAATTTGTGATCGTTCGATATTTACTGTTATTATAATGATTTCCTTTTGTCCGAATTTTATATCATGACTTTCTTAGAATTACTTATATATATTCACTTTAACTGTGTGGGAGAGTGTGTGTGTTTTTTTTTTACCAAACTTTCTTGGTCAAGGCAGTTGGTTCCAAATGTAGTCGAATTGTCCTTTCTTCATGTTCTCCATTGAATATTTACGCTCAATTATTTAATATTATCATATTCATTTAATACTATTTCAAATTCAACTAATAAATACTTTAACAGTTAATTTATATATATATATTTTCAATATAGAATTAAAATATTTTCTATAAAGGGTCATATTACTCCTATTTAAACAAAATTTCCAACAATATATATATGCATCAATGGTAAAACTAATGGAAATCCCGAGTTAAAAGGGATGCCATAATACTCATACTATTTCCTCTCAATATTTGCCACATTTATTGTTCTTCAACCAATTATATATACTTTTACTTTTACTTCTTTCTACCCTTTTTTCCTCATCATTCATATTTTATTTTATTTTATTTTTTCTTGCGTATAATTACATATTCTTAAGGAAAATTATTACAAATTTTTATTATTATTATTATTATCGAATAATTGGATAAGGATTATTCACCTTAATTAAGGAAAAAAGGGCAGAATCAGAAAAGAAAAGAGATCAATGGGTGCAGAAGCTGTTGTTCAGATTATATTGGCAATATTGATACCTCCTGTTGGTGTCTTTCTGCGTTACGAGTGTGCTGTAATTTCTTTTTCCTTCTCCTTACTATATATATATATATATATATATATATTACTTTTTTCAATTAATTAATTAATGAATTAATTTTTTTTTCCCTTGCCCTAATTTTCACAGATAGAGTTCTGGATTTGTTTGCTGCTGACATTGTTCGCATACATACCTGGGATTATATATGCAGTTTATGTCATTGTTGGAAGATAGCTTTTTTTTCCAATTAGGATTTAACCCCCCCAAAAAAAAAAAAAAAAAAAATGGTGTTCAGAATACAATCAATGTAAAATCTTCCCTCTTCATCAATTTTGTTTTCTTTTTCTTTTTTATTTTTATTTTTTAAATTTTTTAATGTAGATGTTATATATATATATTATGTGATCTGATTTAGTTTACTTCATTTGACAATATAATTTCCGATTGAATCTTCACTATTCAATAACAATAAAACACTGAAAAATCAAAACAGGAAAAGAATGATGATTTCTACTACCTATGATTCTAATTCAGACATTTCTTCCATGTCTGGTTGGAGTAGATAGCACATGAAATCTCAAAGAGTTCTACAACCACCATGTCAACTAGTTGACACCATCGTCACTATTATACAAATGCATATACTTTTGATGTGGGACGAGATATTTGATGTGGGACGAGATATCACAATGTGGGACGAGATATTTGATGGGCGAGATATCACAATTTCGGAAGAAATTGCTGAGAGAAGAATACCTGTGTCTTGGAAAACCTTTAGATGTTTTCCATTTTTCCATCAATACCTTCAAAAGAAGAACAAGCTGGTTCTTTCCTTGCCAAGCTTCCCTTGATTGATTTCTCCTGGTGATTTGAATGATCCATTTTGGTTGCAAACAGATGTTCTATCTGCCAATGGAGTTCTGGAGCTTGGTAGTAAATCATCACTTAACAAAAGAGAGAGCTGATCAGAAGAATTAGGCGAAATGTTAGCTAAGACTTGTTTTTGATCATCAAGAATGCTTTTCCTGTCACCATGAATCTTGTTGTTGTCTTTGAACTCCAGTAATATATCCTTGTTCAAATCAATGATGTCGAAGTATTTACTTAAATCACTAACTTGATCTTCCCAGTTGAATGGCGTTCTTGTCTTGATATCCTCATCATTCAGTAATTGCAGATCATCATCATCTTGAAAATTTTGGCTGCTGGCATTTTTCTTCACCCTTCTTTTAACTTGCTTCCTGTCATCTTCTCGTCCATCGATCTTCCTGGATTTATTATAGCAGGTTCCCTCCTCTTCCATCCCAACATATTTACTCGTGTGACGCCTTGAAGATACTTCAGACCAACTTTTCATGGTGCTGGATACTCTTGAGGAAGAATTCCAAAGCTTTTTATCAGATGAGAGATTTCTTCTTCCCTTGATGCCAGGAGCAGATTGCAGTATATTATGACTTTTTCCCAGTGAAGTATTATCTTGTAGAGGTTTAGCAGGTGTTTTTCTATCTATTTTCCCATATACTTTAGGTTGAAACTGCAAACCACCATTTCCTTTTGCAAAAACTGCCTTCTCCTGCATAATTAAAAGCTCGGATTGCCCATGTAAGGAGTTAGGATTAGAAGTCTTTATGAGAGCAACAAGAAAATATATATATATATACATACATACCTCATCGAAAAAGCCTAGCTTAGGTGATGGCTGTCGAAGACCTGATGGTTTAAATTTCTTTCTTGGCTCTGTAGAAACAGGACTGGTACGTGCTACTATTTCATCATTCATTTTAGCTGTGGAGTCCATTTCCTTGCATTGCAAGGAAAGAGAAGAAGAATCAGTCTGCTGCTTGCGCTTGCTTCTTGGTGCTGGAGACATGTAAGTCCCATTTTTGGGATATCCCGGTTCTTTATTGCCTTTCATGAGTCTTGCAGGTGTCGCAAATGGTGAAGTTGAGGCACACAATTTACCCTTTTGGGATTCAGTTTTGCCTCTTACAAGGGCAGGAGGAACTTTCCTGGATGATCCACTCAAATTTGATGTCTTATATGGAGAAAATGTAATGGTATTCTCGTAGCCAGAGGGAAGAAGACTGCAAGAGTTCAGGAAAGCAGATTTCTTGCTATGCATCATATGTTTTCCTGTCGCACACAGTTGCATCTAAGTTCAGATAGTACGACACAAAAATGACACGAAACATTGTCTGTTTATCCTCCTATCTTACCCAATTTAGCTGCATTCTTGATTCCAGCATCGTACTCATTCAGAGATGCTCTCATTCTTCTTTCGGATGCTTTAGGACTCTTCCAAGAAGGTTCTTCATTTTGGGAATTATGCTTCAATTTGCCAATAAGAACAAGGTCAGCGATAGCTTGGTTTGTTGGTTATCATTACAGTTCTATCTCATTTACACAAGCAAAAAAGTATAAGATTAACCAAAACCATTAGGAAACCTTATAAGGGATTTCGAATCTAGGGGTTAGAACTAATTACTTGAGAATTACATGATGATATTGAGTGAAAAAAGGAAGAATACAGTCGTTTCTACCTTAATTTTAGTCTTCTCTGATCTTTGAGTACTGTGTTCTTGGAAGGCTGCTTTACTCTTGATCTGAAAATTTAGACTGTACTATTAATCTTAGCAAATAAATGGCAAGTGAAATCAAGAAGAAAATCAATTTAGCATACTTTACTCCGTTGGCCAATATCAATCTTCCTCGAGCCTGAAAAGCCACAATCATACATAAACATGAACCAAATGATACAATCTTGAGATCAAACTGGCAAGAGATACATATATATATATATCAACAGATTGTATTGAAAATGAAAGGAGATAACTCACCATGGAAAGATGATTTTGTTTCAGCTCTTCTCATGCGGACGTCTTCAACTGCCTTGAGTCCTCTATTTAGGAATGCTAACTCATCATAATCCAGAACACCTAATTTTGATTCGTAATCAAGCATAAAATGGATGTTCAAGTAATTAAGATATAGATATATGTAACAAATATATATATATATATATATATAGATTGAATCAGATAGCAACCTGCACTGTTGAAGAAGGCACTATCCCAAGCTAAACTTTTTCTCAGGTAACTCGGTCTTGCTGGCTCCATAGAACAAGAAGTTGAGAGATTCTGTTCCTTTTGCAGTATAGTTTCTTCAGTTGTTTTTCCTGCTTCATATTCCGGGGGTCTAAAAAACCTGATAGCTTCATCCTCAATTGTACCATCAAATGCTGATTTAACCACAAATTTCAACCAGTAAATATTGTATTTCTTACTCTGCTTATAAGAAGAAGAAAAAACACCAGCAATGACCAGAAATAATTGAGAGAAATTTAAGACATCGCATAAGTGATACATCGCCCTCTTTATACCAAAAGAATATCTCAAGTTTGACAAGTACAAAATTCATACTCATATTCAATACGATGTGAGACGGGATATTACATTTCCACTAGAAAGTCCTAATGTTCGTCCAAAAAATCCTAACAATCTCTATGCTTAGCAACTGTCATGTGCTGATCTTTTTTTAACATGAAAAATGTCTTTGAGTACAGAGGATTCAAAAAAAAAAAAGAAAAAAAGAAGAGATACAGTAAATGCCTTTAATCTTGCAAAAAAGAACAGGTCAAGAAATCAATTGAAATCAAGAACAGCTTTCTTGTTAATGCCACACACACGTATATGTATATATATATATATATATATATATATATATATATTTATATATATATATATATATATATATATATATAACATCCAGTGATTTCAATAAACAACATAAAAAGACAAAATCTTTAGAAAGAACTGCAAAAACCCAGTTTCATAATTCAATTAAATCAATTGGAAATGGAATCTATTTGATAAACGCAGAGAATAAAAAATTAAAAGGCAACAGATTCAAACCCGAGAGCCGAAGATCTTCAAGAGAATCAAACAGAGGAGACTCAATAAGAAAATCATCTTCTTGAGAAACATCAATCAATCTGAGCTTTTCTCCACAAACATCATAACTAAAACTAAGCTTCCTCCTTTCATCATCTTGACATTCCATTTCAATCTGCAAACCGACCAAAAATCGCTCGCTCTATTCAAGAAAAAAATGGGATCATGCATGCAAAACTAGAACTGCCTTTTTAGCAAGTTCTTATGTTGTCAAGAAAGATTTGAAATTGAACAAGGCGTTACAAGAACAGGATGGGAAGAAAGAAGTGGATTGATTATATGGTTTTGAAAATACAAAGATTTCTTTCCTAATTTAGATTTAGGAAATCATTAAATTTTGACTAATATTTCAAAATGGAATTGAATTACCCGCTCCATATTTAGTGATTGCCTAAATCAAAATCTTCAGTTCTTGAATATGAATATGAATGCTGGATGCGGAATTCAGATGATACTGAATTGAATCAATGGAAAGGAACTTCAGTGAGGTGATATTGTGAAAATTTGATTTTGTTCCGTTTTTTAGCCGTTGCCTTTAAATATTCCTATTTCATTTCTTAATGGGCGCATTTATAGCTTTTGTTTATTTTTTCAATATCACCTTTGTCCCTTTTAATATATACATATATATATATATATATATATATATATATATATATTTAAATTTATTTTATTTGTTTGTCAAACGATTAAAAAAAATATGAAAATTAATTTATATTTTAATTTTTTAAATGTTTTTTATCTTTGTAATTTTTATGTGTAATGATAAGGCAAAGATGGTACCAAATAGTTAAAGATAATTGACCAGTCCTTGTTTTACCAAAGGAAAATCTCAGTCCTATTTTTATATATTATTACATATTTTTATATATTTTTAATGTGAGATAAAATGAAGTTTTTTCTCGAATAAAAATTAACTTTAAACTTTGCGAATGTAAACATAACTCGAGTTAAATCCAAAAGACAGGCAAAAAACATAAGCACACCAGCCAGCACGAAGGTTAAATTCTTTATTGCCTTTGTGGATTACTGATATATCCATGAAAAATGTTACAATGTCTTAAACTAAGGTAACTACTACAACATATGCATATATAATTGAGGTCAAGACAGACAGACAAAAATGATTGATGGGATCAGCTTTTCTTGAGAATCCCTGAATGTATTATCCATTATTGTAATGAAAAACAGCCTCTCCAGCAGTCCACAAGTAAGAAAGAGCAAGCAACTGCATTCCTCAAAGTCATGGTGTAGCTTGTAAATCACCTTCCAAGGAAATGAATTCTGTAAATAAGCAGAGAGAGAGAAGAAAACACGAAATCAGTGTAATATCAACAATTTGTGACAAAAAATAGGAAGCAAATGCAAATGATCAGAGAAACTAAAATGATAAATCAGTCATTCTCTTCCAATCAAGATATGAGGATGATTGAAAGAGAATCTAAAGAAAAATGAAAAAAGGTCAGTCTGGATTTTCAATTTTGCACTTTCTCCAGTTCCTGAACTGTCCAACCACTTAAACAAAGCAATGGAAATGGTTGTTTATCTTTGCACCATGAGATTGATATTTTCAAACACTAGCATTAGTAGTAGTTATGTACACAGAGATACAAAGAATATACTTTGTTGTAAACAAGAAACTATCCAAAACAATTTCACATATGCCCAAATGTATCCCAAAGAAGTTCAGAACTTAAAAGTTATCCTCATCAATAAAAATATTCCGAGTCTCAGATAATTCAGCAATAAACCAAAACAGTTACTAAGCAAACAGAGGTGCTAATGGAGATGATTAAAGATTGGTGATTAGCACGCTCTGTTTGTGTTGACAATCAGAAAGGGGCAACTAACTGGCAGAATCAACACCGAGGGAAAAAAATGTACCGAAGGAAAAAGAGAATATAGCTTGCATCTTTGATAAACTAATCCATGATTACATTATACTAGCTTGAGATATCTTAAGTTAGCGCTGATGCAGAACAATAGAGGAGTTAAACTTACCACCATATGTATTAAGGTTGGTATACTTCAGGAAGCTGAAGGCCAACACTAGCAGCAGATTTCCCTAATATTTTCTTCATCTCATCAGATCTATCTACAGCAATGTTGTATGAAAATAACAATTCCTGCAAGATAAAAAGGGAAAAAATCTGACTTAGAAAAGGAATTCAACGGTCAATCAATCATAAATATCCTCAACTCTCATCCCTGTGGGGAGAGAGGAAAAGAAGATTCATTACAAAGTAATGCTTAAAGGTATAACAGGAGAGGAAATGGTTAAATTTGTGATTGATAATCCAATCATAATCTTTCTTTTCAATCACACATTTACATTTCCGAGTTGATAAAATCTTGCTTCAAAAAACAAAAAATGTTGAAGCTATGACAAAAAAGACCAGAACTTTCATCACTATTACTTGTCTTACTGCTACAAGATTCCCCCAATAGATTGTGTAGAAGCAAGAACTTAATCTCATTCAATAAAGAACAATGAAATACTTTAGCTGAATCATACCACCAAAAAGAAAAAAAAAAAAAAAATCAACCTCCATCAATGAATAACATCAAAAATACCTTATGATGATGGACACTATTCAAATAAAAAGTGTAGTCACGGGCGAGCTTCATCTTCTGCTGAATGAAAGAAGGATCCTTTGAACAGTTCTGGGCGGTGCTGTTCCTGAATTCTTGTCTAATAAAATCAGTGAAATGGGCTTGTTTCTCTTCCTTTCCTACATGTTTCCTCACTGCTTTGAGAAGGTTTCTGTACACCTTGGCTGCCCCCTTTATGCCTTCCAGTGAACCCATTAATTCTTCTTCAACACCAGAAAAGAAAATATATATATTGATTTAAAAAAGAATATGGAAAATCCAGAAAAAATTCAAAAAAGAAAGAAATGGATTGGATATGCCAAGAACTAATTTTTACTTGAACAAAGAAGACCCTTTTCATATATTCCTTCAAAAATTAAATTTTTTATGTATATGAATTCAGAAATCAAGGCATTAAAGTGATAGTTACCACCCAGAAGAAGAGTTAAACGTTTAATTGGATTTGAAAAAAAAAAAAAAAATTACAGAGAATTTTCTGAGAAATGGGATTAATGAAACTAAGAAAGAGGGAAAGAGAGAGAGAAAATTCAAAACCTTACATCACCGACGATTTTTCCAGTTGCAGTAGCGGAAGATATCTTGCGTCGGAGCGGCGGTCACTGGGAAATTAATAGGCAAAGACGGTATCGAAGATCTCCTTGTGGCGTTAAATACAGGATATATATATATATATATATATATATATATATATTTTAAACTTAACTACATAATTTTTATATATACAGTTTCCACTACAAATTACTAGTATTTATTAGGATAGAATAATTATTATTTTTTTAAAAATTTTATTTTCAAAAAATAAATATAAAAATTGATCAAATTTTGAATAAATTAATTTATTAATTTTTATATAGGAATAGATATCCCTTTCAGGAAAAAAAAAAGCTTGGATATCTTTAGAAAAAATTATTTGGGACAAACTGTAATTAAGCACAAAATGAAAGGACCAAAAGTGCAATTTTTACCCAAAATTTGATCAAAATACAATTAGCTTCCATCCCAATATGAACATAATTTGAGCTCATACTTTTATATAACTTTACATTATTTAAACATATACATACATATATATAAATACAAAGTGATACATTTGCAAGATACAAGTTGTTAGTTCAAACAACAGAGTTTCTTACAAATCCTTTCTTTTTCCCACAAGAAAAGCAATGGAGAAAACACAAACACAAATACAAAAAAGACTTGGAATTGCAGTATGAAATCTGGTGTGATTTGGAGGAAAGTTGTTGGCTACTCTTCAACCACAAATACTGTATTGTTCTTCTTTTTGAAGTAATGTGAGGTGTGATCCACAATCTGCACAGAGAGAGAAGATTACTGATATAATAATACTTACAGAAAAAACACATTCATCACTTTCATGGCAAAAGAATTCCTTCTATCTATACTTAAAAACTTTACTATAGAACAGATGATCCTTTATGATAACAGACCATTCCCAAGGTTTATCATTTACTATTGTCACGAGCAGCTACCAGAAAGAAATTTTCATTTCACCCTCAATTGGCTAGTTATGCAGAAGGCGAAAAACGAAAAAGCAAAAAGTTGAAATGCTAACCAAGAGAAGCATGCACAATATGGCAACAATATGTGTACCAATAAAGCGAAGCGTATTGGTACACAAAGATACATACATGGGATAAATGTAATAACCCAAAATACATAAGAAACTCTCCAGCTGTTCTCAGAAATAAGGCAACTTTTAAAGAAGTGTAGTAGCAGAGACAAAAAAAACTCATTTTGACATCACCACACTCAAAAAGCATGTAGCACACTTAGTTACCATAGTCTGAACTGAATATCTAGATCCATTTTTATATATCATTACACATTCTTATATACTTTCAATGTGGGATAAGGTATTACAGTTATTGAGCAGCAATTCCTATGATATAGCATCGTTAATCCCTTGTATATTGTTCGTGGATGAGATTGCATACAGCCATAACTGAATATCAAGAAGTTGTTCATTCTCACATTGGCAGGTTTGACAGATAGTTAATTTTCAGTTCAGTCAAGTTTTCCATTGAGATTTAAGACAGAAAGCTCTCTTCAACACTCAAATTTTGTAATAGCAAAGAATTATATGACAAAATTGATACATCATTCCAGCTTTATCAAGGATAACAAGATGTCACAAGCCTTCAAACTCATCAAAAACACAACCACCATGCAATATAGTGGATGGTCTTGAAATTCTCATGGGAAAATAGATCAAGCCTACTGAAGATGCAAGCTAAATTCATCTATGTATGCATATATATATATATATATATATATATATATATATATATATATATATAAATTCACTAAACAAATTTATATATATATATATATATATATATATATATATATATATATATATAAAATGCACTAAACAAACGAATATATATATATATATATATAAAAGATCATCAAATGCACTTCAAAGTAAAAGAATCACTCACATTGGTGTTGCTCAATTCAAGGTTATAGAAATCCATTGCCTTTGCCAAAAACAGAGGTCCAGCATGCCAAGTACCTATATTCAGCTTCAAGAACTTAGGGCCAGAAATTCTAAAAGCCTGCAACTCTTCAACAGAAGGAGGGACATAAAAATGGCCAGCGTGTGATTGAACAACATCAGCTCCAACTGTTCCCTTGATTTCAGTTGGGTCAATAATTGATGGTTTTGCAACCACAAGATACCAGACATCACCACCAATTGAACCCAGGCATTGGGTAACAGAAGCATGATGGGTTATTGATGAAAACTTGAGAGGCGTATCTTCCAGATGCATAATGTAAAATCTGATAAAATTCACAATTCATTACCATAGTTTATGATCATTCAAAGAAATTTTTAAAAAACCCCAGAAAATCAAAATGTTCTTGAAGATTTACAACACATTACAACAAGTTTTCCTATATGTAGAAAAAAGTTCAGAACAGAAAAACGGATTTCAGAACTGGGGGGAAAAAGCAGACAAAGGAAGGTAATACCTAGGGATGCCCTGGCTAAGGTCAAGGGAAGCATCACGAGGACCAAATTTCTCACCGTCAAGGCTGGGCTCAATGACTTGACCGAATTCTTGGAAGCTTTCTGGTGTGGCTTCAATCGGTTTTAGCTTAATCACTGTCGGAGAAGAAGACGCCGTACTATCTTTAGACTCCATTTTCACTTCAAGAAAAGAAAAGAATCAATCTTTGCTGTTCTTCTTACAGTGGGAGCAAGTTAGCTAAGGCGGTGGAGATGAGCCAGAATATTTTGGATGCTACATTCGCCTTATATTATTTATTACTTTTGATATATATATATATATATATATATATAATATATATATTTATATATAAAAAAAAATATATATATAAAAAAAAAAAATTTTTTTTTTTTTTTTTTTTTTTTTTTTTTTTTTTTTTTTTTTGGGGGGGGGGGGGGGGGGGGGGGGGGGGGGGGGGGGGGGGGGGGGGGGGGGGGGGGGGGGGTTTTTTTTTTTTTTTTTTTTTTTTTTTTTTTTTTTTTTTTTTTTTTTTTTTTTTTTTTTTTTTTTTTTTTTTTTTTTTTTTTTTTTTTTTTTTTTTTTTTTTTTTTTTTTTTTTTTTTTTTTTTTTTTTTTTTTTTTTTTTTTTTTTTTTTTTTTTTTTTTTTTTTTTTTTTTTTTTTTTTTTTTTTTTTTTTTTTTTTTTTTTTTTTTTTTTTTTTTTTTTTTTTTTTTTTTTTTTTTTTTTTTTTTTTTTTTTTTTTTTTTTTTTTTTTTTTTTTTTTTTTTTTTTTTTTTTTTTTTTTTTTTTTTTTTTTTTTTTTTTTTTTTTTTTTTTTTTTTTTTTTTTTTTTTTTTTTTTTTTTTTTTTTTTTTTTTTTTTTTTTTTTTTTTTTTTTTTTTTTTTTTTTTTTTTTTTTTTTTTTTTTTTTTTTTTTTTTTTTTTTTTTTTTTTTTTTTTTTTTTTTTTTTTTTTTTTTTTTTTTTTATTCTTTCCTGTGTAGTGATATTACTTTCCGCTTGCTTTTTTTTTTTTTTTTTTTTTTTTTTTTTTTTTTTTTTTTTTTTTTTTTTTTTTTTTTTTTTTTTTTTTTTTTTTTTTTTTTTTTTTTTTTTTTTTTTTTTTTTTTTTTTTTTTTTTTTTTTTTTTTTTTTTTTTTTTTTTTTTTTTTTTTTTTTTTTTTTTTTTTTTTTTTTTTTTTTTTTTTTTTTTTTTTTTTTTTTTTTTTTTTTTTTTTTTTTTTTTTTTTTTTTTTTTTTTTTTTTTTTTTTTTTTTTTTTTTTTTTTTTTTTTGGAAATATTTTTTTTTTTTTTTTTTTTTTTGGGGGGGGGGGGGGGGGGGGGTTTTTTTTTTTACAAAAAAAAAAAAAAAAAAATATATATATATATATATATAGTGGTTGTATATATAGTGGTTGTCAAGAGGGCTTTTTTTCATGGACGTTTTTTTTTTTTTTTTATGTGATTTCTTGAAACAAGAATTGAGAGCCTAACCTGAATCAAAAATTACAGGAGATGAATCCATTACTCCCACCTGCAAATCCCTCTTTGAACCCTTCTCAACTGATAACTACAATAATATCCATTCTGACCACCACTGCAGCCACCGCCGGTGGCAGTAGAAAAGTTCTGCCGCCGCTGAACTCCGCCGTCCTCAGCTCCTACCTCCCTTACATTACTCCAACCATTTTTAACTCCATCATCACTTCCCCTACCCTCCTCTCTAGCCATCCCACTTCCCTTCTCTCTTTCTTCAAGTGGGCTAACTCTCATAGCCCTTCTCTCACTCTTCCTCTTCCTTCTCTACTGTCACTCCTAAAGTACCTTTTGCGTAACAGTAAGTTTTCCGATGCCAAATCCCTTCTCCTTTCATTCATTCCTTCTGATCATCCTCAACACTGTCTCCATCGTCACCTGCTTCACCCGTCCAAGTCTCTTCCCCCGCCTTGCAAGGCCCTTCTTGATATCTCAATCGGCGCTTACTGCGAGTCCGGCCATCCCCACCTTGCCGCCCAGGTTTTCAAGAAAATGAAGCGCCTCCGCATTCTCCCAAAGGTACTCACTTGCAATACTCTTCTGAATTCACTTGGGAAGATGCCTTCCACGAGGTCGTCTGATTTTTGTAAGGAGTTGTTAAATGATGCTCTTAAGATTGGTTTCAAACCAAATACAAACACTTTCAACATTTTGATGCGTGGGTATTGTTTAGAATTTAGGTTTGAAAAAGCTATTGAATTGTTGAATTCTATGCAAGATTTTGGATGTTTGCCTGATAATGTAAGTTATAATACTCTATTGAATGCATTGAGCAAAAAGGGTCAGTTGAATAAGGTCCGTGATCTCTTGTTGGACATGAAAACTAAAGGGTTAACTCCTGATAGAAATACTTACAATATTTTGGTAAATGGGTACTGTAAAATGGGTTGGTTGAAGGATGCGGCTCAAGTAATTGAAATGATGACACAGAACAATTTGTTGCCTAATATATGGACTTATAATTCATTGATTCATGGACTATGTAACGAGGGCAGGATTGATGATGCGATGAAGCTCCGAGATGATATGGAGCGGTTAAAATTGTGTCCTGATGTGGTTACTTATAATACACTGATAAATGGTTGTTTCGGGGCTGAAAGAAGTTTGGAGGCTTTTAAATTGTTTGAGGAGATGAAGGGGAAAGGCTTCAAACCTAATGAAGTTACTCATAATGTTGTGATTAAGTGGTATTGTAAAGAAGGAAAGATGTGTGAAGCTGGTGATGCTTTAAGGACAATGGAAGCAGATAATCTTTCTCCTGATTGTGTAACTTACAATACCTTGATAAGTGGTTATTGTAAAGCTGGAAATTTGGCTGAAGCCTTTAAGATGATGAATATAATGAGTGGTAAAGGTCTGAAGATGGATACAGTGACGCTAAATACATTTCTTCACTCCCTATGCAAAGAAAAGAGGCTGAATGAGGCTTATACATTACTTACTAGTGCAACTCGTCGAGGATATATTGTTGATCAAGTAAGCTATGGCACTCTAATAGTAGGATATTTTAAGGATGAAAATGAAGAAAAAGCTATGAATCTATGGAATGAAATGAAAGAGACAAATATAATTCCTGATATTGTAACATATAATTCTTTGATTGGAGGGCTTTGCAAGAAAGGTAAAACTGAGGAAGCTATAGGGAAGTTGAATGAGCTCTTGGAGAATGGGTTGGTTCCTGATGAAATCACATACAACACTATTATTCGGGGATTCTGCTTGGAGGGAAATGTTGAAAGAGCATTTCACTTTCATAACAAAATGGTTGAGAATTCGTTCAAACCTGATGCTTTCACATGTAATATTCTTCTTCATGGGCTTTGTAAGGGAGGGATGCTAGAAAAAGGTATTAAACTTTTCCGGACATGGATTGCAAAAGGTAAAGAGCTTGATGCGGTGACATACAATACACTGATCACAGCATTTTGTAAAGAAGGAAAGCTTGAGGATGCGTTGGACCTTGTCACTGAGATGCAAGAAAAGAAATTAGTGCCTGACAGTTATACATATAATGCCATTTTTGGTGCATTTGTTGATGCAGGAAGAGAGGATGAAGTGAAGGATTTCTTGTCAAAGCTAAGTGAGTCTGGAATCTCATTAGAACAACCTATAAGAACAAGTAAAGATCGAGATGTTGTTGGTGAATCAGTGGAACATCTTGATCCAAGTTCTATTACATATTCAGAACAGATACAGGACCTTTGTACTAAAGGAAGATTTAAGGATGCTATGCAAATATTTCGAGAGCTGGTGCAGAAGGGTATTGCTGTAAACAAATCCACCTATATTTCTTTAATGAATGGACTTATCCAGAGGAGGAAAAGTATAGGGAAATCTGTTGGGTAGATTTTTCTCTTGCTACTTCCCCTGGAAAGCTGGAGATCAATGAACTTGTTACAGAAAAGTAATGTTCTCTTCTTTCACCTTGGCTGTTAAAAGGCCCAAAACATGCATATTTGATACAAATGAGTTATTTAATCTCTTATTATAATATGAATATACATTCTTTCTTTGTAAATATGTTATAAGAATACAGAAGAGATATTTAGCCATAATATGCAGGGAAGTTTTGGGGTGCTCCTTTGACCATAAACAAATAAAATTAACTTTTATATGGAATTCTTCGGGTATGCTTATAATATAAGAACAGGAATAGGTGTTATTGCTCAAGATATCACATCTGGAAGAAAAACTTGCACAGAAATCTTGTGTACGAGAAACTTCTTGAAGCAGCGAACTTTATTAGAAAAGAACTCAGGAAAAACAGCTCTGAGCACCGTTCAAAAGATTCCTCTTTCTTTCAGCAGAAGATAAAGCTTGCCTGTGGATTACAGTTTCTATTTGAATAGTTGTTGTCCACCATCACAAGGTACTTCTGATGCAATGCAGTTTGTCTTATATGTTGCACTGATGGAGGTTGATTTTGATTTTGGGTATTTTTCCCCTTTTGGTGGTATGATCCTGTTAGTGTTATAACCATCAGGTAGATGTTTGCAAGCTCATGCTCAGAGACAAGTTCCTGTTGCTGGTAATGTTATTCTGCAGGTTAAGGACTTCTGCCTTTGCCATGGCAACTTCTGCTTTGAGACCATGGACAAAACCATAAACAGGATCCCGAATTCTGGCATTTGCTTCATAAGCCATGTTGTTCACTGCATCCATCCTTCGCTCCTCCAGGATCTCATGAAATTTGCACCACTTGAGGTTCATGAGTATGCATTATTTTCTTATTATTATGTTATATCTCAAGTTAATTTTTCTCAAATTATAGTTGATTGATTGAGATATCAGGAATGATTTCAGTCTCTACTGACAATATTTTGTTTATCAAAAAAAAAAGAGGGACTCTCTTCTAATTCTCTCTTGTTATGCTGGCTGTGTAGGAAAACATTGAATACATCCACCCCCCCAAAGCATATGACCTTTTAACTTGTTTATGATGTTTCTGCACTTTTGTCATGCAAGTCAAATATTATTCAAGTAATTATTCACATTAGAACATGCGAAGAATATATATGTAAGAATTTGATATAAAATATAAAATTATTATCAACTCAAGATATTCTTTTTATTACAACATTGACAGAAGTTGATATGTGATTCAATTTGTTTTTCAAGAATAGGGAATTGGAGAAGCAGAAAAACTTGATGGATCAACTGCAGCAGGAGAAGACAAATATGAGAGGAGGATGACAAAGGTATAAGGGAAAATCTGCCATTAATTCAGCAGTTGCTCATGGTATTGGTTTGCTTGAATTAGTGCTTTACTGTGTTATATATATTTATATTTATATATAAGAAAGTTTGCATTGTTAAATTCAGATAATTATTTATTATTTTATTTTGTTATGAAAGAGACATTATAAAAAAAAAATTACATGCAAGTCAGTTTTACATTAATCAAAATTAAAATTCGAATTTGAAAAAAACTAATAAAATGATTTATTTATTTAAGGTTTATGAGGTCATATTTCAATTTTTAAAATATACAATTATTTTAACTAATTAACATTGCTTGATGTATACTCCTTTTTTCATTGAATTCGAGGGTATTTTTGTTTTGTTTGACTCGATCATTTCTTTAATCCAATCCATAATATATTTTTTTGTTTCCTTCATTTTGTGCATGGGATCTTAAACAAATTAATATAGTTTATAAGATTTGAGAATTATGTATATATATACTTTTAAATAATTAAATAGCCTAGCGAATTATACTTCTTTTTTTTTATTATTATTTTTTAAAATTTTTTTTATACCCAATTGGGGAGTCGGTGTCTCCACCTTATTTGGTGAGATTAATATGCACTTAGCCTGCGTAGTGTTCGCAGAGTTCAATTTTTACTCGAAGGTGAGGGCGTGACTCAGAGAGCCTAGTGAATTATACTTCAACAAAATTCTAAATAATATATATTTATATTATTAATGTGCTACATATGTGTTCATATATAAATACATTTGATTAGAAAAATTCAAAAGAAATGTTTATATATATATATATATACATATATAACCTTTTAAGATATTTAAAATTTAATAAAATTATTTAAAATTATCTAAAATTTTAATAACTATTTTAATATTGATGGTCACAATTTATCGTATGGAGAAATCTTACATGAGAAATATTTATGTTTAAGTATGAAAAATTAACGAATTTGATCCTAATTAAACTAAATTGGTTACATTGTTCTTTTTCTTTAATTCTAACTTAATTTAATTATATATACAAAAATATAATTAAACTAACTATTTAGTTTCCTAATTAATTATTTTGTTATTTATTCTAACAAGCTTTCTTAATCATATATAGTACACATTGATTTTTCTTCTTTTTTTATTATCTTCAATCCTTTCTAAAAATGGAAACGCTAATGCATTTGACAAATTTTATTTTTCTTCTTTCTATTCTATTTATGTTTTGTTTTCATTTTTTTTCAACACGTTTATGTTAATAAATTAGCTGTGAGTTTCAGTAATCAATAAAATATGCTTATTCTAATTATAGTAAGAAGCCGTCCCCCCTCATGCGCATGTGCTCATCCATCCACTCACATTTTATATATATTATATATATATTTCCCTAAATGTTGTAATATAGCCATTTTAGACCTTAATTAATTCAAATTGATTTTTGTCAAGAACAAATTTGGATTTGGCTCGAGTTCCGCCGTAAAGTTTCATCCTAACTCGTACATACACTCATAACAAGTATTAAACTCATAATATCATTTAACATTCATAATGTACTTGTCAAGTCACGAACTTAATGCAACCTCAAGTTATTATTACGATAAATAACTCACTTTATATCTAAACAATTCTCCTTGAGTAAAACGAGTTGTTTCCTGAACAAGAGAGATATTCTTTTGGATCCGGCTCGAGTTCCGACTGTAGAGTACTTTTAATTCTTGCTCAAGAAAAGTCTCATACTAACTCGTACAAACACTCATAACAAATATTAAACTCGTAACATCATTTAACATTCACAATGTACTCTCAAGTCACGGACTTAATGCAACCTCAAGTTATTATTATTATTTTTTTTTTTTTGGAAAAAATGGGAGTTTCATTTATTAAAAGATGAGGGAACAAGCGGTTACAGTAGTGGGTTCGCCAATCGGTTCACCCGAAATTTTACAAACTTTCCTGGAGTACAAAGTGCCAGCCAAGTCTTTATTGAAAGCAAGAAAGGTAAAAACGGAGGAGAAATGAAGGAAGATAGAGAGGGGCAGTAACATTTCCTTGTTTCGCGGCAGTCATCGCTACAACACTTGTTTCCCTCCAAGTATGCTGAATCCTAAAGTCAGCCAGCATATTTAAGCATAACCTCAAGTTATTATTACTATAAATAACTCAATTTATATCTAAGCAATTCCCCTTGAGTAAAACGAATTGTTTCCTAAACAAGAGAGATATTCTTTAGATTTTATATTTTTTAAAGTAGAAGTACTTTCCATTATTAGAAAAACGCAATTCACGTTTTGCCATTTGCCTTTAATTAATTCAATTGAGTCTTTTTTTCCTAAAACTAATATGAACGCTAGTTATTCTTTTTGTTATATATATACCCCAACATTTTTTCCCCTCTTTATATAAAATTCCATGTTTATATATATTGTTATGGAAATGTATAAATAGTGGAAATTAGTAAGGAAAATTTATCATAATAATTATCACATTGAAAATTTATCACAATAGTAAGGAAATGAATTATATATGTATCAAATGTACTTGTATATATATATATATATATATATATATGTGTATGTATATATATTCAATAACGTTAATTAGTAGTAATTTGAATAGATATTGAAGGATATTATTGATATGAGTAACTATGATTCGAATAAATATACGTAATATAAAAAATACACAATTTTCATAGTAAATAATTTTATATTTTTTTAAAAAAACGATAATAATAAAAAAACATCACTTACAAAGCTTCAAAGGTACTGAGACAGAGGTACTGAGACAGAGATAGAGATAATTTGATCGAGTCGTCTCGAGACTCTGAACACGATAAAATGATAAAATTACATAAAATTATCTATATTATCAATTCCGGGTGCATAAGCAATATTATTAATTTGATCATCAAGAAACCAGGTGCTGTTGTTCGATGTCTGCAGCTGATGATGATGGTGAGACGACGTCGTCGTGGTTGTTGTTGTTATTCCCATGGAGATTACAGACAACAAGTTGTCGTTCTGTGATTGGACGTTAAAGATTTCAGCTTTTGCTATTGCTAATTCTGCTTGGAGTTCACTGATTTGTTTCTGTAATAAACAAATCGCCCCGGTACAACCGTAAACCGGGTCTCGGATTCGGGCATTCGCTTCGTAAACCATGCTGTTTACTGCATCCGCCCTTGATTCCTCAGGAAGCTCCTGTGAATATAATATATATATACATATATTACGAAAGATAATGAAACAATAAAATGGAAAAGAACAAGACATTTACACAGGTTTTATGTGGAAACTCTAGATAGAAAAAAATTACGGATAGAGGAGAAAAAAATTCAATGTGGTAAAAATTATTCATCAAGATAAAAAAAAAAAAAAAATATATATATATATATAAATATATATATATAATATATATATATATATATATATATATATATATATATATATATATATTTTGTTGTTGTTGTTTTACTAGTGTTCTACCGGACAAATTGTTTAATTTCTAATATAACGTGACCACTTGGTTAGGCAGTATTTCATGGGACTTTTGTTCAATTTAATTTAGGAAAACATTGAATAACGTTGTGTTGGTATACTTGCTAGCTATACATGCATGCATCAAATATTTCATATACCTAAATTTGACGACCTTTTATTTCATATATATATATATATATATATATATATATATATATATATATATTGAAAATAGTGAGTTGAATCTATATTGACTCGAAATTGTGGGATCTTAATTTCTTAAATCCATGGTAATGTAATCCAAATGGGCATATGGAAATTTTCATGGTGTGGGAGATCATGAATACTAGCTAGCTAGCTAACAATATACAACTTCAACTAATTCGGATTCAATTCGAGTTATGATCTAAGAGTCTAACTCTTACTCGAAAATAGGGTTTACCTTGACTCTTACGAGGCTTCACCATGACTCTTAGATTATATTCATAACAAGTGTCGAACTTGTAAATTCATGTAATATTCAAAATAAGCTTTTCTATTATAAAATAAGATATATATTTATACAGACATACCTGTAACATCTTGATAATGTTGCTAGCACCAAAAACTTTGTGGGCAATGATGAACTTTAAGGGTTCAGTTCTTGGAAAATAAGGAGCCAAAAGACAATTATGGGCACATCTTCGACGAAGGAACTTGCATGCAGCACAAGGACCCTGAAGTATTAACGACGACGACGACGAGGATGATGAATGAGAAGGAATAATACTTGACGGTAGTGGTGCAGAACATGAAGATGTAGGTGACTGCCCGGTGGAGTTAGCCATATGTTTATATATATATATATATGTATATTATATATAATATGCTGGAATAGTAGTACTGATTCTGCGCAGGTACGTACGTGAAGCTATGTGTGTCTTATATATATATATATATATGTTCTAAGGCGGCTTAAGAATTTAAGCTGCCTTTTTGTGTTCAGAATGGCCAAAAATCTATCTATATATATATATATATATAGCAGAGAGAGAGAGAAGAGAGGAGAGAGAGAGAGAGGCGCCTAAAAAGAAGTTTACAAATCAACTACTCAATTTTCATTCTTTCTTCTTTCTTTTTTTTTTTCTTTTTTTTTTTTTTTTTTTTTTTTTTTTTTTTAGGATTATTTGGTATTTGAAGTAAAATTTTATATATATATTTCCATTGAAATTTGATTAGATTTAAACAGAGTTTTGTTGGAAAAAAAAGAATTGGAACATTTGAAATAATATTTTTTTTTATTTAGATATTAAAAATATAAGTAATATATGTTTTTACAAAGATAATTGGTGACTAAACTAAACCTTTAAAATTTAATTTTTAATTTTATTGATTATTATTTACTCATATTTATTTATTGAAAGAAAATTTTAATAAAATATTTGCCTGCCTAATTTATTAGCTATTATATATATTAGACTTAGCGACCAAGAAAATGTTCCATAACACGTGATTATTATGTTGTGTTTGGCTAGAATAAGGTTGTAATTTTTCTTCATTCTTGACCTTGTTTCTTTGGGTGCAATACGTGCACACACACACACACACATATATATATATATATATATATATATTGCATATATATATATATATAGACTAGGTTCAACGACACATAGTAAAATTAAAAACAGTGAAGTAATAATTGATTGACTGCATATATATATATATATATATATATATATATATAAAAAAAATATATATATATATATATATATATACACATTTGATAATCATTTGGCAGCTAACATTTAGGATTTCAAAGATTCTAGCAAGGAACTAAGATTTATGTATGGATGTTAATTATGAGAGGTACGCTATAGTAACCAGTTTTAAATGGTTAAATATTATTTTACTTAAGATAAAAAAAGTTTTTTTCGAAAGTATTTTCTTTTAGTTATAAGAGGTATTTTGTACGTACGTTAGGTATCTTCTTTTTTTTTTTTTTTTTGCTGATTACAAAATATGGTTCATTTTCATTGGTGGAATTATATATATATATATTAGTAATTTTTTTATGTCGGATAGTCACTTTGGATTCCAATTAAATTGGAGCCGAGTCTCGTCGAACCCTTATTGGAGAAACTCTTATTATAAATGATAAAGGGATATATAAGATTCTAAGTTTCTAATTGCATAATGGTCAATATAGTAATTTTTTTTTTTTTTTCCTTTGGATTCTATGTTGTTATTAATTTTAATTATATTTATATATATATATATATATTTTTTTCTTCTAAACTTTGTCTCTTTATTTAATTAAATTTATATAATTTTTGTAATTTTATAATTCATTCAATTTTTTATTTTATCAATTTATTGTCATATATTTTTTATATTAGATATATCATTTTATTTATTTATTTCATTTTTATCTATATATTATTGTATAGTTTCTCTTGTTTTTATTCTTTAGATTTTTTTTCATTTTATTTTCTTATGTATTTCCATTCTCTTTCTCAACATTAAGTTGAAAAAAAAAAAAAAACCATATTCAATTTCCAGAAAAAGATATATAATCATTATAAAAATTAAAATTTCATATATATATATATATATATATATATATTATACAAATATTTAATTTTTATATTTTTATTTTTAATAAAGAAATATTATAATATATTTACTAGCAAGACAATTTTTTAATTTAAAATATTAATATATGATTTTAATTATATAATACTTTTCTTTTACACTCATATTTAAATTAAATTTATCTTTAAAAAATAAATTATAATACATATACATTCTACATCCGGATGTGCAAAATGTACCACTGGTGTATATATATATATATAGAAAAATATTAATTCCCTTTTTAGTAACATAAAAACATAAATTCAAACAATATATACGAGTAATTGGTGAATTTGGTCCTAAAAAAATTTATGTTTGACAAGTTTAGTCTTAATCTTTTTTTTTTTTTTTTTTAAAGTCCCAAACTTTATTACCTAAGAAAACTAAGGTCATTTTTCACAAATTTCGTCAAAATTTTTTAAAATTTAATTGTTTGTGTGGTTTATTGAATAAAAGAAAAGGGTAATCAAGTCATTTTACATGAAATATATTTTATATATATCGTTTTACCCTTTCAAAAATATTTTGTGAATGAGTGTTGTAGCCCTTTTTACTCTAATTTTGTAGATATTTCATATAAAATGACTTAATTATCATTTATTTAAGGGTAAACTATCCAGGTAACACCTTAACTTTTTGGGATTCCGGGTTTTGCACCTAAATTTTTTTTCTTCCAGCTTTTGCACTCCAACTAAAAAAAATCACCTAATTTGCACCTCCGTCCAAAAATTCCGTCCAAACTCAAAATCCGTCTATTTTCCCGGGGTTTTTCCTTTTTTTTACTATTTTAAAAATTTTTAATTTTTTTTTTTTTTTTTTTTTTTTTTTTTTTTTTTTTTAATTTTTTTAATTCAGTTGGGGGTCGAACCCGCACACCCTTCAATTTCAATTCGAACCCGCCAACCCACACCATTCAATTTCAAATTTTTTTTTTTATTAAAAAATATTTGTGGATTCGAGGTGGCGCACCTCCGGCACCAACTGTTTTTCTTTTTGCGCCATAAACATTATTTGTATTATTTTTAACAAATATTTTATTTATTATCTTTAAGGAAATTTTTGTTTTATAAAAAATAATTATTTTTGCTATTGGTAAAATTCGAACCCAACGTCACGGCAATTAAAAACACACTTTGCCACTGCACCAATATTGTAAATTATATAATTTTTTACGAAGTTTTATTTATTATCTTTAAAAATATTTTTTTATAAGCTTTTCTTCCGTACTGACCAATGTTCTAGACTGTATTATTTTTTACATGAGTTTTATCTATTAACTTTAAGGTAATTTTTATTTTATAAAAAAATTTTAATTTTTATTGTTAGCGGGATTCTAACCCAACGCGTGTTGAAACTAAACGCGCTTTTCTACAATACCAATATTTTAAATTCATTATTTTTACAGGAGTGTTATTTATATATCTAAAAAGATTTTCTTTAATAAATAAAAATCTTTGTAAAAATTATGTTTATGGCCGGGGGAAAAACATGCTTTGCGGTGGTGCGTGCGGGTTCGAATCCCTCCAATTTATATTGCAACTAGCGGGATTCGAACCCGCACTGCGCTTCCCCAGCCACTTGTTTTTGCTGCGACATAAATATTATATGTATTATTTTTACCAAATATTTTATTTATTATCTTTAAGGAGATTTTTGTTTTATAAAAAATAATTATTTTTGTTATTGGTTAGATTCGAACCCAACATCATCATGAATTTAAACACACTTTGCCCTTGCACCAATAATATTGTAAACTATATAATTTTTTAAATGAGTTTTATTTATTATCTTTAAAAATATTTATTTTATATATAAAAATTATATATTCTATATCCCGAACCCCCAAACCGCATGCTCTCAAATGAGCGCGCTTTGCCACCGCACCAATGACCTAGATTGTATTTTTTTACAAGATTTTTATTTATTAAAGAAAATCTTTTAAATATATAAATAACACTCCGTAAAAATAATAGAATTTAAAATATTGGTATTGTAGAAAAGCGCGTTTAGTTTCAACACGCGTTGGGTTAGAATCCTGCTAACAACAAAAATTAAAATTTTTTTATAAAATAAAAATTACCTTAAAGTTAATAGATAAAACTCATGTAAAAAAAAATACGAGTCTAGAACATTGGTACAATGGGAAAAGCTTATAAAAAAATATTTTAAAGATAATAAATAAAACCTCCGTAAAAATTATATAATTTACAATATTGGTGCGGTGACAAAGTGTGTTTAAATTTGGCGTGATGTTAGGTTTGAATTTTACCAATAGAAAAAATAATTATTTTTTATAAAACCAAAATCTCCTTAAAGATAATAAATAAAATATTTGTTAAAAATAATACAAATAATGTTTATGGCACAGCGGCAAAATACAATCGCGGGGGAGCGCATGGTCCGGGTTCGAATCCCGCAAATAATATTTTTGTTTTTGAATGGTGGGGGTTGCGGGTGTCGAATTGAAATTGAATGGTGCGGATTCGACCCCGTGAATTAAAAAAAAAAATTAAAAAATTTGAAATAGGAAAAGAGCTAAATACCCCTGGAAAATAGACGGATTTTTGGTTTTGGACGGAATTTTTGGCCGGAGGTGCAAATTAGGTGATTTTTTTAGTTGGAGTGCAAAAGCTGGAAGAAAAAAAGTTTAGGTGCAAAACCCGGAATCCCAAAAAGTTGAGGTGTTACCTGGATAGTTTACCCTTTATTTAATCGAATAAAATCACACAAATCGTTAAATTTTAAAAAATTTTGATGAAATTTGTGAAAAAGGACCTTTAGTTGTCTTAGATAAAAAAAATTTAGAACTTAAAAGTTAGAAAAACATATTTTAAGACTAAGCTTGTCAAACATAAATTTGTTCGGGACTAAATTCACCAATTACTCCAATTATATATATTATATATATAGGGATCCATCTATGATATTACACGAGGTCATTAAAAAAAGAAAAGAAAAGAAAAACATGAGGTGATTACAAGTAGAATAATTATCATTTTTTTTTTAAAAGTCAAATTGTATACAAAAAAAGTATAAGGTATTTGGAACCAAGTCTTCTCAATATGAAAGATTAAAATAGTAAGGTAGATTTTTTGTGCTAAAACGATCAGTATTTCACCATTTCTATTCCCTCTGCTGCTGCTCTACTGTCAACCCGTATCCCATCATTTGATTCTCCATGTCTCTTTCACAGTACTCATGTTTATCAATACATATATATATATATAATATAGTTAAAGTAGGATTAAACAAAGACCCTCTATGTCTAAACACGATATATAGTCTACATATTAGTTATTCACCTCGTTTTTTAATTGTAAGGTTAAAAATTTAAATTTCATTTATGACAATAAAACACGTTTTTCCATTAATTATTTACCTTTCATAAGCAAATGATGAATACTTTTAGTTAGACGATGTATCTATATTTATATATATATATATATATTATATGTTCTATTCATGTGTGCTTAGTCTACTACATAGACTATATATAACCAGCTTGCATATACAAACTTCAAAACTTGTGCATTTTTATTAACAAATATTTTAATCATAGAATAATGTGATGGTATAACATAAAATTCTGTATTCTGTTTGAACTTTGACTCTATCCATATATTTTTATTATTTAAAGTGAAAAGGTTTTCATGAGGAATGAGAATTGCAATGGTGGAGTTTCCTTATTGGTGAGATCTTCATTACTATTTTTAGTTATGATAAGGAATCTTATCCTTATATGATTCTTACACTATTTGATTTTCGAAATTATTATCAATTCGACTAATCTAAATTTGGTTTGGATTGTGCCATATGTTTTATACAGAATTTACAATGAGTGTCAAACCCTCGATCTTGTATAACATTCACAATACATTTTTTCATTGTGCCAAGCAAAATACTTAACTTTAGTCTTCCTTTCCTTTTGTGCCAAATTAATGCTATAATTAGAGCTTTAATTAGTGCTCTCTTTTCTTTCTTCTTTTTTAATGTGTTTTTTTTAAAAATTCCTTTTCAAACATAAGTCAATTTTAGACTGAATTACGAAAAATTTGTCGTCTTATTTCGTTTTTCACGTTTTTCATTACTACTATTATTTTCAATTATCACAATGATATATATATGTATGTATATAGCGCTAATCCAAATATATGAACCCTTGTTCCCTCTAACTATGCATCGCTGCTCCTCATACTACATGGACAAGGCATAATATGAATATATATATATATATATATATATATTACAAAAAAAAAAAATGATGACACAATTATAAATCAAAAGAAAAAAAAATATGATGAAAGTATAGATTTTACGTGAAAATCATAGATAGAAAAAAAAATCGAAATTTATTAGGAAGTTCGAAATTCTATATCAAGATAAGAAATCAAAAACCATAAAATACACTTGTATATGCATGGACCCAAAAAAAAAAGGGCCAGTGAACCAACATGTACTGCGGGATTCTGCTAGCACACAGAATCCTAATTTTTCTTCTAAAATAAGTCTTTATCAAGCAGATGACAATGCAAACCTTCTGAACCGATCCAAACAAAATTCGGTTGTAATCTCTAACAAACAAAAATATATATATATATATATATATATATATATATATATAATACCCATTGTACATGTTGGTGAGAGTATATCGACGAAAGTGGCATACAACTTTACTATTATATCTATATATGTATATATATATACCCATACATATGCGTTACAGAGCTTCAAACAGCAGCAGAAGGGGACTAAAATGAACATCGTACATGTGCTTGTCCGCGTAACCAGAACTAGTTCAAGGATGGAATATTACATATCACATGATTCTTGTACGTTATCAATATATATATATATATATATATATATATATATATAATAATAATAGTAGTCAAAAACATTATTATTATTACTATTATTGTAATAGAAACTACTAGAACAAAGTTGAATTCTATGTTCTTGATAAAAAAGCATAATTAAATTATTATATATATGTAATAATTATGTTTTAATTAAGAAATTAAACAGCTAGGTTATAGTTTCAGGTTCATGGAATTTTCGGTAAAGCCGTATGGATATTAAAGAAATTATAGTGAGAGAAAATGTACGAAACCTGGTGACCTCCTGAACAGATATCTCCATGCCCTACATTTCAAAGTCTCAAACTAAATGCACAAATGGGACAGAGAATATGGCTTTTTTTTTAAAGTGTTATATATATATATATATATATATATCTATAAAAGTTGGTGGACAGATCGAATGTGAATCCATCTTGTCTTTTGAGATAAAAGGAATAAGTATTTGTGTATGTTTATTTTAAAAGAAAAAAAGTGATTCGATTTTGAATTAATTAATATTTAATATTATTAAATATAGTTCTTGATTTGATATAATAAGAAAGCGTATTGTAAATGTTAGCGTTTAATATTCTCTGTGAGTGTCATTTAAAAGCTAGGGTGAGATCTTCCCTGTAGGCGTTACTCGGGCCGACCTTCCCCCGAGTTTACATGCGTAACCTGAGTCAAATCTAAATTAGTCGGAATCATGATGGGTCTAAATACTAGATGATTAAAAAAAAAACTATTAAATACCGGAATGTGATGATAATACAGGAGTTACGTCTTCTCATGCAATATATTCTTTTTGGCTGGTTTACTGTAATAAGTCATAGACATGCACGTTGGAGATCATCATTTTGAGATTGAAATTTTGACTAATTATTATTTGTCTTAATTTGATTATCTGATCGATTTTATTATATTTAAATTTGAGACTTTTTTTTTTTTTTTTTTTGATAAACCTTATGGAATTTTGTGTAAAGATATCTCCATGCCTGACATTTCAAGTCTCCAACTAAATGCACAGATGGGACAGAGAATATGACTTTTTTTTAAAGTGTTATATATATAAAAGTTGGAGGACAGATCGAATGTGAATCCATCTTGTCTTTTGAGATAAAAGGAATAAGTGTTTGTGTATTTTTTTTTTTTTTAAAAAAAAAATCTAACATAACTCAATTCTAAATTAATTAATATTTAAAATGATTATTAAATAAGAGAATGTGATAATAATTGAGGTGTTACGTTGATATATATATATATATATAAAAGTTACGTCTTGTCATGCAATATATTCTTTTTTGTTGGTTTACGGTAATAAGTCATAGACATGATGCAGGTTGGAGATCATCATTTTGAGATTGGAATTTTGACAAAATATTAGTTGTCTTAATTTGATTATCTGATCGATTTTTTTGGTCATATTTAATCATTTTTCCTTTTTTTTTTTTTTTGGACTCCTCATATTTCCATTTTTACTGGATGTTTTCGATGGGACAACATCATTTGTTTTCAGTGTTATCATTGAAGCATATAATTAAACCTAGGAAAAATTTCATTACTTTGACTAATTGAAATTGTTGTTATAGTAGAGTTTTAGTACACCCGGGGGAAGATCTTATATAGACTTCATATTGAGTTTCGAACTTAAAATCTCATGTATTATTCACAATTCACTTTCTCATTATGTTAAATCGAGTGAAAAAATTGATAATACCTATTTTACAAAGTAAAAACTTAATAATTTTATTCTGTAACAAAAATTAGGATACACATACTAAATGGCTTGAGTCCTCTGTTACCACACAATAGACTTCCATTTTTTTTTGGTGAATCGAGTCTGAGTTAAACCTTTTTTTTGGGATGCAAGTTCTCCTAACACTCATTTCTTCTTTTATTATATTTACATTTGAGACCTTGTTTAAACTATTTATCATATGAACTAACTCATTCTTATGGGCAGGATTATATATAAAGTAATGATAATGTATTTAACCTCAAGGCGCACGTGAGCTGGTAAGAAGCTCTCTTACCTTAAGTGAGATTGAGGATTCGAACTTCAACTCATGTATACAACTGTTTAAAATTTGAGAATTGAACTTCTTTTTTCAAAGAACCAACCCAACGTGAACAGCCCTTTTAGGACACTTCTTGCCGCAAAGCAAAAATAAATAAATAAATAAATAAATTTAAAAAATAAATAAATAAAAAGAAGAAGAAGAAGAGGAAGAAGGTAATGATAATGTATTTATATGTTTTTGGATGCATCAAAAACTTTCTATAGTCTCAGCCTTGCAGGGCCTCAAATTAGGTCCAATTTATTTATCTTATAAAAAATAAGCCCAAATTTTTTTTGGGCTAAAAAGAATCAGCCCAAGAAAGATTACAAGTTCTGCAACTAATACAGAGAAAATATTCCAAACATGATGAGATTATTTATGTAAAATAAAAATTATTTGCTTCAATAAAAAAAAAAAAATTTACAAATAATAAATAATTATATTTAGCAGTGCAACCCATTTATTTAAATATATATATATATATATATATATATAAAAACTATTATTTCCTTGTTTAGTAACCTATAAGAACAAGTAAAGATCGAGATGTTGTTGGTGAATCAGTGGAGCATCTTGATTCAAGTTCTATTTCATAATCAGAACAGATAGAGGACCTTTGTACTAAAGGAAGATTCAAGGATGCCATGCAAATATTTCGTGAGCTGATGCAGAAGGGTATTGCTGTAAACAAATCAACCTATATTTCTTTAATGAATGGACTTATCCAGAGGAGGAAAAGTATAGGGAAATCTGTTGGGTAGATTTTTCTCTTGCTACTTCCCCTGGAAAGCTGGAGATCCACGAACTTGTTACAGAAAAGTAATTTTGATACAAATGAGTATTCTTTTAATCTCTTATAATAATATGAATATACATTCTTTCTTTGTAAATATGTTATAAGAACACAGAAGAGATATTTATAACCCATAATATGCAGGGAAGTTTTGGGGTGCTCCTTTGACCATAAACAAATAAAATTAACTTTTATATGGAATTCTTCGGGTATGCTTATAATATAAGAACAGGAATAGGTGTTATTGCTCAAGATATCACATCTGGAAGAAAAACATGCACAGAAATCTTGTGTACGAGAAACTTCTTGAAGCAACTAGCGAACTTTATTAGAAAAGAACTCAGGAAAAACAGCTCTGAGCACCGTTCAAAAGATTCCTCTTTCGTTCAGCAGAAGATAAAAAGCTTGCCTGTGGATTACAGTTTCTATTTGAATAGTTGTTGTCCACCATCACAAGGTACTTCTGATGCAATGCAGTTTGTCTTATATGTTGCAATACTGATGGAGGTTGATTTTGATTTTGTGTATTTTTCCCCTTTTGGTGGTATGATTCTGCTAGTGTTATAATCATCAGGTAAATGTTTGCAAGCTCATGCTCAGAGACGAGTTCCTGTTGCTGGTAATGTTATATATTCTGCAGGTTAAAGACTTCTGCCATTTCCCTCCCCCCCAATGACCTTTTAACTTGTTTATGATGTTTCTGCACTTTTGTCATGCAAGTCAAATATTATTATTCAAGTAATTATTCACATTGGAAAATGTGAAGAATATATATATATATATATATATATAAGAATTTGATATAAAATATAAGATTATTATATATCAACTCAAGAAGTATACAATTTTTTAATGATATGAGTTATAATTTTATTGAATTTTTAGATTTTAATGTCTTTTTTGTTTTTATTTTATGATGCGATTTATGATTTTTTATTTTAAATTTTTTTAATTAAACATTTATGTACAATAACATTTCATATTCTTTATGATGATGTTTATGTTTTTTATTTTATTTTATTTCAATTTTATTTTAATTATATTAATGTCTAATAACCTTTCATATTCTTTATTATGATAGGAGTTATTTATTTATTTATTTTTTAAATTAAATATTTATGTATCATTTCAAAATTTTTTTTTTTTACATGGGGGAATGGGGGGTGTCGAACTCTGGTCAAGGGGTTGGGAGGGAGGGTCTTCCGCCAGCCAAGTCGACATTTCACATTCTTATTATAACCATTTAATTTTTATTTTCTAATTTTTTTGTTATTATATTTTGTATCAAAATATGTAATTATGATAGTGTTTAGGAATTTTTTTTTCACTTTAATTTTTTTTAAAATAAAACATTTATGTCTGACAACCTCTCATATCCTTTATTATGACTTTTTAATTTTTTTTTTTGTTATTATATTTTGTGCCAAAAAAATGTAATTATAATGTTTAAGGTTTTTTTCCTTTAACCCTCCTCATAATGTGAGTAGAGACATTAAATTTAAAATTTATAAAATCTTTTTCCTCTAATTTATGTTAATATTTTTGTTATTATAAAGTATTTTTAAATTTTTAAATGATAAAAACAAAATGTCTTTTGTTATCTATTATATTTTTAATATTTTTTCTATTTATATTTTTTTAAATACATTTCATTTCATGAGCAAATACTTATCCATATTATATAAAACCTTTTAAAAGACTTTCTTTAATTGCTATTACATACTTAATCTAAATTTTTGTAATTTGTTTTATCATTATTTTGATCTTTTAATTTATAGATATATATAAATTTTTCTTCTACTTCAATAAAAAAATTTTAATGTAAGATTACAAAGTTTTATATAGTAATATTTTAATTCTTTTGATATCTTTTTTTAACTTTTTATTAGTCTTTATGATTAAATAATATATTTTAAATATTACAATATTTATATAAAATGTATAAAAAATTGATAAATCAATGAAAAAAAATTAACTATAGATTGAAAAAAATAATAATTATAAAATAGCATCCCACACCTAGTTGTGGGTTGTCTACCTAGTTTATATATAAGAAAGTTTGCAATGTTAAATCCAGATAATTATTTATTATTTTATTTTGTTATGAAAGAGACTTTATTATATAAAAAATATTACATGCAAGTCAGTTTTACATTAATTAAAATTAAAATTCGAATTTGAAAAAACTAATAAAATGATTTATTTATTGAAGGTTTATGATGTCATATTTCAATTTTTAAAATATACATTTATTTTAACTAATTAATATAGTTTAATATACATCCTTTCTTCATTGAATTCGTGGGTATTTTTGTTTCATTTTTTTATTCCAATCCATGATACCTTTCATTATTTCTTTCATTTCGATCCTAAACAAATTATTTTTTTCATTAATATAGTTTATAAGATTAGAGAATCATGTATATATATACTTTTAAATAATTAAATAGCCTAGCAAATTATCCTTGAACAAAGTTCTATATAATATATATTTATGTTATTAATGTGCTACATATGTGTTCATATATAAATACATTTGATAAGTAAAATTCAAAAGAAATGTTTATATATATATATAACCTTTTAAGATATTTAAAATTTAATAAAATTATCTAAAATTGTAATAACTATTTTAATACAGTTGGTCTCAATTTATCGTATGGAGATATGAGTAACCATGACTCGAATAAATATAAATGCACAATTCTCATAGTAAACAATTTTATATTTTCAAAAAATAAATGATAATAATAAAAAAATAACACTTACAAAGCTTTAAATGTATTAAAATAGAGACAACTTCGAAACTCTGACACACGATAAAATTACATAAAATTATCTACATTATCAATTCCGGGTGCATAAGCATTATTATTATTAATTTGATCATCAAGAAACCAGGTGCTGTTGCTCCATGTCTGCAGCTGATGATGATGCTGTGACGACGTCGTCGTCGTTGTTATTCCCATGGAGATTACAGACATCAAGTTTTCATTCTGTGATTGGACGTTAAAGATTTCAGCTTTTGCTATCGCTAATTCTGCTTGGAGTTCACTGATTTGTTTCTGTAATAAAGAAATCGCCCCGGTACAACCGTAAATCGGGTCTTGGATTCGGGCATTCGCTTCGTAAACCATGCTGTTTACTGCATCCGCCCTTGATTCCTCAGGAAGCTCCTGTGAATATAATATATATATATATATATATATATATATATATATATATGCATATATTACAAAATTATGAAAGATAATGAGACAATAGAAAAAAAGAAACAAGATAAATACATAAGTTTTCAGGGGAAACCCTAGATAGAAAAATTTATGGATAGAGGAGGAAAAAAATTCAGTGTGGTAAAAATTCTTCATCTAGATAAAAAAACGTAAATCTGAATATATATATATATATATATATGTGTGTGTGTGTGTGTGTATATATTGTTGTTGTTGTTTTACTAGTGTTCTACCGGACAAATGGTTTGGTTAGGCAGCATTTCATGGGACTTTTGTTCAATTTAATTTAGGAGAACATTGAATAACGTTGTGTTGGTATACTTGCTAGCTATACATGCAAGCATCAAATATTTCATATACCTAAATTTGACGACCTTTTATTTCATATATATATATATATATATATTTTAGGAACAAAAAATAAAATGAGTAATTAATTAAAATATTTCTTTCTTTATCGAATTTAGCACATGTTAGTGAATAATTTGTTAGTTCAAGTGATCATAAGAACAATTAATCTCGACTCCAAATATATATTAAAAAAAGTGAGTTGAATCTATATGGACTCGAAATTGTTGGATCTTAATTTCTTATATCCATGGTAATGTAATCCAAATGGGCATATGGAAATTTCCATGGTGTGGAAGATCATGAATACTAGCTAGCTAGCTAACAACATCTTTGCAACCATGACTCTTAGATTGTGCTCACAACGAGTATCGAACTTATAAACTCATGTAATATTCAAAATACGTTTTTCTATTATAAAATAAAATAGATTATATATAAAGACATACTTGTAACATCTTGATAATGTTGCTAGCACCAAAAACTTTATGGGCAATGATGAACTTCAAGGGTTCAGTTCTTGGAAAATAAGGAGCCAAAAGACAATTATGGGCACATCTTCGACGAAGGAACCTGCATGCAGCACAAGGACCCTGCAGTATTAACGAGGACGGCGAAGATAATGATGAATGAGAAGGAATAGTACTTGACGGTAGTGGTGCCAAACATGAAGATGCAGGTGACTGCCCGGTGGAGTTAGCCATATGATTATATATATATATATTATATATAATATGCTGGAATAGTAGTACTGATTCTGCGCAGGTACGTACGTAAAGCTATGTGTGTCTTATATATATATATGTTCTAAGGCTGCTTAAGAATATAAGCTGCCTTTTGTGTTCAGAATGGCATAAAATCTATATATATATATATAGCAGAGAGAGAGAGAGAGAGAGAGAGAGAGAGAAGAGGCGCCTAAAAGAAGTTTACAAATCAACTACTCAATTTTTGTTTTTTTTTTAGGGATTATTCGGTATTTGAAGTTAATATTCCAAAAAATTATATATATATATATATATTTCTTCCAAATTTGATTAGATTTAAACAAAGTTTTGTTCGAAAAAAATTTCATCTTGGCTCATACATGTCATATACTACAAGTATTAAATTCAAGATTTTATATAATATTTACGAGTACCAAAGTTAGGGTTTTATACATATGATTAAAAAATTTATATAATGAGGTTAGTTTATATGGATGATCATATTTTCTAGTAAACTTTTTAAAATAGTTATATTTTTTTCAAAAAGAATTAGAACATTTGAAATTAATTTTTTTTATTTAAATATTAAAAATATAATTAATATATGTTTTTACAAAGATAATTAGTGTCTAAACCTTTAAAATTTAATTTTTAATTTTATTGATTATTATTTACTCATATTTATTTATTGAAAGAAATTTTAATAAAATATTTGTCCGCTAATTTATTAGATATTATATTAGACTTACGACCAAGAAAATGTTCCCTAACACGTGATTATTATGTTGCGTTCGCCAGAATAAGGTTGTAATTTTTTCTTCTTTCTTGACCTTGTTGTCTCTCTGGGTACAATATACATATATATGTATATATATAGACTAGGTTCAATGACACGTGTAGTATTAATAATTGATTGACTGCATATATATATATATATATATATGTGTGTGTGTGTGTGTGTGTGTGTATACACATTTGATCATCATTTGGCAGCCAACATTTAGGATTTCAAAGATTCTAGCAAGGAACTAAGTTTTAAATCAATATATATGTAAATATAATTTTACTTCAGATAAGACGGCTGGTTTCAATAAGAGGTATTTGGTATGTAGGTATTTTCGTTTTTGTTTAATTCCAATTGATCGTAAAATATGATTCATTTTCATGGGCAGAATTATATATATATTGGTAATTTTTCTAGGTCAGATAGTCATTTTAGATTTCAATTAAATTGGAGTTGAGTCTCGTCCAAATCCTATTATGGAAGCTCTCATTATAAATGATAAATTATATTTAGCAATGCAACCCTGCATTTAAATATATCTTATATATAATAT